>WBMW01005865.1:45642-108090 GCA_013396635.1 Penelope pileata
TTTTTTTTTTGGGGGGGGGGGGAGGGGCACAGGGGGAATGCTGAATAACTCTAGAACCTTCCTCTGAGACCTAAAGTTGGAACAAGTTGCTTTCGATCTTTTTAGAAACGGGCTTTCCTGCTGGAAAAGGCTGTTTCAGAGGAGCACTGAGATTCGGTGACCCTTTGAAAGACACCAGGGACCTAATGAATGTTGATGCTGTCAGATTTCCAGACCTGAATTCCTCCCCATAATATCCAGGCTTGCAGCCAATTTGGCTGACTTGAAGCAGTTGCAACTTTAAAAAATTCTTGATGTGTATTCACATTTCAAAAAAAAAAAAAAAGAGGAGATGAAGAACAACATTGCAGAGTGATTCAGAAAGACATGCACGTGATGGAGTGGAGCAACAAAGTCACAAGTGAAGACAACCCTAGCAGAGAGGACCTTCCTAAATTCCATATCACTAATTCCGCTCCTTGGAGAGAGTGCCTTAGCATTTCTATCCCAGCAAGATATTTTCTTACTCCATTTCTGATCCTATACACAGCTGCTGTGATACCATAAAACGAACCAGTCTGAGAAACCAGCAGGCTATTTCTGAGCCCATCCCTAGGAAGATAACTGTTCTTCAGAAAATGGCCATTCATGTATGTTTTTTGGCAGGAGAAAAGAGAAGGGAAGAAGATCCTCTATATTTGCTTGAAAATTTAGGGTCAAGGTTCTCTTGACACTGCTGACCTATAGGACACATATCCTGAAACCCTATGTTCATGCAAAAAGCCGTAGCTGACCTGCATTAAGCTACCACCGTGAGTACAAGAAGCTTAGAGGCTCTAGAGCATTTTTATTTAATATGAGGAGTGTTACTCAACTCAGAAGTAACAGGAACTTACAACCACAAGGGAAGCCTTTCTTCCTTGCTCTACTAGGAAAAAGGTACTAGCACTTTGGAAAGAAATGCTGAAGAAATTTTATCCGGAGAGCTCCTTTGGAAAAAGATGCAGCATTTCAGTTATAGTGTTGTCGCTACTACACAGCAGTGGGCAGAACTGTAACCGGACTGCAGATCCACTTTACCAGACACAGAAAAAGTAGGAAAAAAGCACTAATAAGTACTAGTGTTGTTTGCAATGTTAAATTTGCCTGGCCCATGCTTACCTTTTGGCTTACAGGAACTGCCTCCAAAGGTATTTCCCATAAGAATGCAAGCTGATGGAAAGGGATTACGTTTGGGTTTTTTTTGTAATACTCCATGAACATATGCTAGCTGCCTTATTTTGCCTTTTTTTCCAGAAGTATCTCTTGAGTATCTTATCTGAAAAATATTTGTAGGGGTTGTTTAGAGACAGAGCAGAGATGTCATTACTGAAAAATCTCAAGTTTTCAAATCTTAAATGCATACAGAACACATAATGATCAGACCACAGTGTACCAGGTGGCAAACAAAGCATTTCTCATATTTCTTTTCAGTTTTTTAAAAAACACTTGATTTTCCAGAACAGTCTGTGTGCCTGAGATGTTGTGCACTCTTAGCAGCTCAGTTTATTTAACACTTTAAGTACTTGCCTGCATGATCGAACCTTTAATGTGGAAGAGATCAAAATCTCGGTAGAAATTAGAGCACACACTCCTCCTGCAACACACTCTTTCCAGCACATCTCCAAAGAGGATTTTATAGCACAGATATTTCCCAAAGTGACAGAACCATGAAAGTACCCACCCTCGGTGTGTGTTTACCTTGGAAGAGCCTCTGAAGTGGCTTCTGTCCCAGAAAAATGGACTTCCCACAGAGACAGAACTTCTCCACAGCACAAATTACAAAGCATCCTAAACAGAACTTCCTATTAAAAATAGACGGGGGTGGAAATAAATTTGTCCCTATTGCTTTTCACATCTTCCCAACGATGAACAGTCCCAGACACCTCAAGCTGAAGGCATTCACATATGGCAAAACACTCTCATGACAGAATCTTTAAAAATCTTGAAGAAACAACCTAGTAAGTGCCTACTGGCTATAGCTTAACTTTCAGTGGGACTTAAGTCCCTGCTTAAAGGTCTCTTTCTAAAAATGACAGCCTAGTACATGACAGCCTAGTGCACTAACAAATATTATAATGATAAAATCTAATTGCACAATTGTCATTAACTGGTTTCCCTGCAGAAAAATCAAGGGAGAAGTCGAACAAATATAGGAAGGAAGGTAAGCAAGCCTTTCTCATAAAGAGATAGCAACCCTCCACCAAGGGTCAGCATTAAAGGGAATGGTGCAGGAGGAGCACACGCGTTTAGTCTGCGCTGTGGTAGCACCGCAAGCACCCCTGGCACGGCCACCAGCCTGCTACCTCTGCAATGCACAGAGAGCTGATTAAAATATAAATAACTCAATAAGGAAAGTTTTAAAACTCACGTAGTAAATAAGTGACAAAATGTTTCAAATGGATATTTAATAATGGATCTTTAATATTTAACAATAATGGTACACTGATGTGTACCACTCAGGTGTAACCAGAATCCTCCCAAAAGAATGGGCGGACTGCGATGTTGGGCCAGATTTTTGCAGGCTGACTATGGAAATGGACGTAAGGAGTGACACAGATAGGCATGGGGAAAGCAGGAAGCTGACTGATGTTAGAAGCTGGAAAACCAGGCGGGCAAGGCCATTCCTGATAGCGGGGCCAAGAGGTGTGGAGGTGGGAGCGAATGAAGAAAGCAGTGACACCCTGTGAAGCTATTCTCATGGCCTCATGCTGAGGTGCCTCTATTGCCAGGGCAAGCTGCTTTCTAGAACAAGAACATAACTGTCTCTGGTCCCACCAGTTCCTGGCTCTTCTGCTCAGTTTGCCACAGAAGCTGTCAGCACGATTTTCTGTGCAGCTCTTTCTCCATATTTAGTCCCTGACTCCACTCTTGGGCAGTGCTCACCGCCAAAAGTGAGGCTCTGCACCGCTACAGGCAGTGAAACTGCCGGGCCCCTTCTATGCTAGGTTCACTTCACTTTGCTCTGTAATTTTCCAGCCTGCAACAATTCATGCTCAAAGCCTGCACGGAAATGCTTACTTTCAGATCAGATCCTGCCCTTTTCCCCCAGCACAAGTTATTTTCCATGTCTCGTTTTCCACAAGGCTTTGAGCAAACAAAGACGACTCTCAGGTGAACTCAGAGCGTGGTGGCTCCATCTCACGCGGGATGAATCTGGAGCTGCCGCCTTCCCCCCGCCCCCGCTGTGGCCAACGGGTGAATTTTCCCACTTCGCTGTCCCGTGCCGCGTTCCTCGAGGGGAGCCCGGAGGACCGCGCCGGGTGGGGCGGCCGCTGCTGTCCCGCAGACCGGGCAGTTCTCCCGCACCCGCGCCCAGGAGGGATGAGGGGGGTNTCCGCGCCCCGGCCATGACTCGGCCGCAGGGCCCCGAGCCAGGCAAGTACCGCCCGCGGGCCGGTTGCGCTGCGGGGCGGGGGGCTCCTCCCGGGGCGGCCGCTCCGTGTCCCGCTCCGGCTGCCGTGCCCGCGTTTGGGGGCAGGTCTCCTTGTCATCCTTCCCCGGAGCTGCCCGGGGGGGGCTCCTGCAGCCTCCTCCGAGGGGCCGCGGGGCGGGGGGGGGAGGTCGGGGGCTCCGCGGAGCCGCGGGGGGCGCCGGGGCACGCGGATCCTCCGGGCGGTGCGGAGGGGAAGGCAGGCGGGGAGGTGGGAGGGAGACCTCGCGATGTGCGCATGGAGTAGGGGATCCGTCTGGCTTTGGGCTGCGCCAGGGAGGAAATAACCTGGAAGTCTCAGCGCGGAGTTTTGACAGCGTTTTTCTGGAGGCGCGTTCGCAGAGTGCGCTGTTCCAGAGTGGTGGCAGAACCGCAGCGCTTTTGCCTCCGCGGGTTATTCCCAGAGACCTGTCGGGTGCACTGCTTTGCCCTCCTGTCAGGACCTCGTGATGGGCAAAACTGCCCGTTGGTGACTGCTTCGTGTCTGTACGCTCCCCACAGCGATCTCTGAGGCGCAGAGCGTGGGGCACTAAAAAAAGCAGCAAGATGCTGGGGAGGGATGTGCGTCTGTGCTGAGTGGCAGTGGCCTTTGGTGACTGTTTTTAAGGCAGTGGAACAAGCAATAGAGTATCTTATTAGCATGAAAGAATGGAAAATAAGGGAAAACTGTAAACGTTACTCAAAATGCCAGTTTGAAAGTCCCAAACAAATCATCCAAAACAAACAGGAGCTGAGTGGAACAATTTTCTTTGGAGGCAGTTTCCACTGGAATAAATATCAAGTTCAATTAAAAAAAAAAAAAGAAGAAGAAGAAGAAAAGACTGCAATATTAATAGTGCCTGCCAAGGGCCAGAGAGTGCTCACAGCCAGAGAGACGTGGAAAGATCCAAACAGTCTGGAGCGATGTGTTACTGCGTCTTTTGCTGCCCATCCTAGAGATGCAGCTTTACCTACAAGCCCTGCCTGGAGCTGTTAAGACAGAGATGTCTGTTTTTCCACTGTCTTTTCCATCTCCTACCTTCAGAATGCCCCTTACCATTTTCCTAACGGGACCCTCTGCTGATGCGTTCTGTGTAACCCCAAGGACTGCTGCGATGCACCACCGGTGGGTTTGCACAGAACACCGCAGGGTGCTGCGCCCCGGCCTCCCCAGGGGAGGACTGAGTCCTCCCCTTCAAGGACTCAGTCATCACTTTGTCCAGCAGCTTGTCTTAAAATAGCTTAGTTTAAGATAATTAAGCCATTGATACTTGATGGGCTTTATATTAATGGCATTGTTCTCTGCTGTGGGACAGCTGCCCCGCCACCCTGCTGAGACCTGGCACAACTCATGCCCTGCTGCAGGGAAGTTCTTGAGTGCATTTCCTGGGCCTCTGGGCTGGTGTTCTCCAGGACATACTTAAAGAGGAGCATTTAGTTCATCAGATAAGAAAGAAAGTGGTCAGGAGCCCATTCAGATATGCAGAGATGTTTTAACCCCTCTCCCCCCAGCAAGGTTTGCAACAGAATAATTTTCTCCAAGATCTCACTGCCTGTGCAGACAGTGAGGTTAACTGGGAAGCCCATTTGTTTAACGCCCTCTAGTGATGTTTTAAAAATTAATGTAGATTTCTTTCAAGAGGAAATCAAATGTTAAAGTTTATAGGTTAAAAACACCTTAAATTTCTTGAGAGTCTACTGCTTCAAACACAACAGCATACCTGGGGGGCTGCATACCTCAGTTTGGATGGGCATCTCCACACCGCCCCTTGGCAGCGCTGTGCAGGAGGCATCCCACGTCTGGCTGGAAGCTGATGAGTAGGGGTCGTCCAGAGGAGTTACCAAAGCGTGGTCCACGCCCAGTCTGCACAGTCATTTTCTTAGTAAAACATGGAAAACATACACCTCTGTGTGCTTCTGGTTATGGACCTGGCATCTCCTTACAACATTCTCCGTGACTTTTCTGGGCAAGTGTCTTCACAGTGGTTATCACAGAATCATAGAATGGTTTGAGTTGAAAGGGACTTCTGAAGGCCACCTGCTCCCACTTCCTGCAGTGCACAGGGACACCCACACTCCGTCAGGTGCCTGCTGCACCTCCGCCCGACCCTGGGTGTCTCCAGGGATGGGCACTCACTTCTCTGGGCACTGTGCAGTGCTTCACCATCCTTGTTGTAAAAAACTTTTTCATTATATCCAACCTAAATCTCCGCTCATCCTGCTCAAGAGTCCGTCCCCCTCTTTCCTACAACCCCCTTCAGAAACTCAGGATTACTTAGGCTGTACAGCACATAGAAAGCTGCTCAGCAGTGCCTTCTCCCTATCAGCCAGAGACCCACACTGTGGCAGTGCTGTGATTTAAAAGAAACAAACAAACAAAACCCCAACACTTCTATTCACCTTCCTCTTCCTGGCATTTTCTTCTGAGGGGTGTGAGAGCTGTGGGAGAAGGGACAGGGATGGGTGTGCATGGGCACAGAGGTCAGCCCTCTCCTGACCCCTCCTTGCGTTCCTCTGAGAGCAAAGGGTGGGACAGATAACGACTGAGTTTCCAAAACCTGGTGCTCACAGTTAGCCCCTCTAAAAACAGGTTGGGTGGAGCCCAGCCTGTGGTGTGTGGGAGAGAAACTGAAGCAAAACAGGATGTTTTTGTGATTTAAAACTTATTTTTCATAATTCCTATTGAAAAGCTTGTTTTGGTTTGGTTTGGAAGTTGCCTGCAGTGTTAACTGGGAAATTTATGGACAAGACTTTTGCGTGCGCGTGTGTGTTCTCATCAGGAGAGCAAGAGGCTACTGGAGACAATTTTATACTTGACAGATGGATGACGCCAATAGGAACCGACGATGATGCCACAGGAACTTTTCTGTTCTGGTTTCCTCAGAATCAGAAAAATACTTTATCGTCTGATAGAATATATCAAAGGCCCACAAAAATGCACATGATGTGAGGTTCTGGTTCACAGGTAAACCTATGTTAAACCCAAGCAATGGGAATTGAGGTGAAGGGGCAGGTTTGAAAACCTTTGGGGTCTTCTGTGCCCTGTATGCACCCTGTGTTGGCCTTGTTTCAGCTGATGCTGATCTCCCACTGGTTCCTGTAGAGGTTAAGGCAGAAGTAAAAAAGAAATACTGGGAAAGATGAAGGCAAGGAATAATGTATGAATCAGAAAAATTGTCTTTAAATAGAATGTTTCTCAGAGTTTTCCACCGCCAGCTCCTTCTGACTGCACCAGAAATAGAGGCGCAGAGTGACATCTCAGAAAAGCCCCACGGGCTGTGCGCTCCCCAGTGCTGGGAGCGACCCCTGTCCCCGCGGTCCTTCATGCCCTCCTGTGCCACTGAGCCAAAACGCCTCCTGCCCCTGCCCATGCCCAAGCGTGGGAAAAGGAGTTGTTAACGTGTGTGGCCTTTGTCTGGCTCATTGGAGATGCTGTCCCCACTTTTAGAAATCTTAGCCCCCGCAAAGCTCGGGCATTCATCGTCGACTTTCAGAGGAACAAGGTGTGTTCTGTCTTAATCGTTTCCTCTCCTTGGCTCACCCGTGGCTTTCTGCAGCAGCCTACAGCAGTTGCTCCCACGGGATAATCATTGCAGCCTCATGTAAGGGGCTTAATGGGAAAAGATTCGTTCTGCTGCTTATCTTTTCCTCTGTCTTCTGCCATCCAGAAACTGCAACATGTTTTTGAAGGCCACACAACTCAACTTGCTTTGGCCCATAGCAAGACGTTTTACTGCAAGAATGCATGTATTTTCTTGTTAGCCTCACTCAGCAAGCCAGCCCCTGACTTCCAGGCTATTTGGAAGGCTATATTTAATGGGAAAAGATTCGTTCTGCTGCTTATCTTTTCCTCTGTCTTCTGCCATCCAGAAACTGCAACATGTTTTTGAAGGCCACACAACTCAACTTGCTTTGGCCCATAGCAAGACGTTTTACTGCAAGAATGCATGTATTTTCTTGTTAGCCTCACTCAGCAAGCCAGCCCCTGACTTCCAGGCTATTTGGTCTCTGAGCTCTTTGTCTTCTGCGATGAGCTTCTCCTGTTCCCTTTCTCAGTCCACTGCTCTCTTCAGGCTGTTTCTAGACTCCTCCTTCACACCTTTTTTATACAGGCTCAGCTAGCATAATGCTGCAGGCTGCCTTTCCCCTCTTGGCCTCTGCCCAGCTGCTCGGCGATGACTCTCTCTTGGCCTTTTCCAGTGTTCCACCCCTAACGTCTTCCTGCAACTCCCAAGAACTGGCAAAAAAGCGCACTTGTTCGAGCCAAAGTCTGCTTTTATTTGCCCAGCTCATGTAACTTTAGACTTGCTGCTCCACTGAAATTCATGATGTTTGGAGCCTCATTTTCATCAACTGCAAAGTTCTGGGAATTCAATCCTACATTTCAGCACAAACCAAAGATGAGTTTTGAGGAGGGGTTCAAGAGTAGATACTACCGGTGTGTTTGCTGTCCTGTTATTGACAAGCAGATGAGCAAGCAATAGAAGGGGGAAACTGCCTTTCCTAGTGTGTGTGCTGGAAGAGGGGCTGCTGATTAACCCGTTTTTCAGCCAGCTCTGAAAGTGCCATTTAACAACCCCAGGTCTATGTAGCATTAACGGGATGCATAAAAGTCATAAAGGGATTAATGTTCAGCTCTAATGAAATCCAGATGCACAGAGCTGCCTCTTTTCAAGCTCTTTTCCATGGCCAAGCTGCAAATAAAGTTATTTAATCACTGTAAATACATGAGAAACACCAGACTTGCAATGTGCAGTCGGTACTTAAACTCACAGGCACCGAGCGCCGCTGGCAGTTCCCTGCTGGAGAGGTCTGGGTTGCCCACTGACACTGCAACAAGATCATTCGTAAGGTGGGAACCTGGGACTTTTTTGGGAAGCACAGCTCGTGTATTTGTGTTCGGACTGAGAGGGGCTGGCTTGGAAGTAAGCCTGCTTCAGTCCCTAAGAGAAAGCCAAGGCGGGTATAAAGGTGAGAGTGTCTGGTCTGTCTCTGCCAGGGATGTGTTGGAGGTCCACGAGGAACTTGGCAGCCAGCACTGAATGCGTCTTGTGGGGTGGCAGAAGGAGGGAGAGGTGAAAACTCAAGGGGAGGTGTGCTGCCCATTAATGGATCTGAGGGCAACACTGTCTCATAAACTGCAGTTAATGTTTTCTCTTGCTTGTGCAATTTTTATCTTCGTACATCACGTGCTGGGTGTGGGCACTGTGCATTTCAGGTGCTGGTAGATAATCTGGGCCCTAGCAGGGGCGGGACCTGCATTCTGAAGTCCAGAAGCTTTGAATAGTTCTGTACCCGGGCAGACCCCGTCTTTGAATTTTTAATTTTTAATATGGCAGGAGGAGGAATTTTGAACCAGGAGAGGGAAAGAAAAGGAGGTTATTTTAAAGACACGAAGGAATGTTGTACATTCTTCTGTTCCTCACAGTTGGCTGCTCTGCTAGCTTTTCATCTTGAAAAATCTCAATTCAGTGAACTATTTGTTTGCATTAAAAAAAAAAAAAAAGGCCTGATTCTTAATTTACTTTGGCCTCAGTGATGAATTTTCATACTGTGAAATCCAGTAAGCTGGATCCCAATGTTTTATGTACATCCCACTTTAAAATAGAAGCTTGCTTCTGCTCTGTAACCAGCCTGCATTAAATGGTTTAAAGGGCTTCTGAGAAGTATTCTCCCACTGATTTACCATGTAAGTCTTATCAGTGTCACCCTGTATTTGTTCATTGCTATACACATAATCAGAGCATACCACAACCTGATGCTGGAGATTGTGTATACATGTGTAGTGTTATGCAGAGGTTTTCTTTAGAGTTGTAGAGGCGAGAAGGCACTCCTGCTGAGAGGTTCCTGGGGCAGCTTTTCAAAGGGAGGAAATGCATGAGAAAAAGAGTTCTTTTACTATTGGGAGAGTTTATAAAGTTGTTTCAGCACATCTGAGTGGAGGCCGTTGCAGTGGGTTTTTGCCATGAGCACCTCCTTGTAGGTAAGCTTGGGAGGTGTGGGATAGACAAGTGGGTGGATGCAGAACTGCTGACGGACAGAGCTCAGAGGCTGTGATCATCGGCACCGGCTGGGTAGTAGCGGTGTTCTGGAGGGTCGCTACTGGGTCCGGTCCTATTCGACATCTTCATCAGTGACCTGGATGGAGGGATAGAGTGCACCCTCAGCACTTCGCTGGTGACACAACGCTGGGAGGAGTGGCTGACACGCCAGAGGTCTCTGCTGCCATTCTACAGGACTTGGGCAGGCTGAGAGTTGGGCGGACAGAAACCTGATGGGCTTCAACAAGGGCAGGAATAACACTGGGGAGGAATAACTGCATGCATCAGGCACAGGTGATGAATAGGAGCTAAGTGGCCTTATCTTTCTGTTTAAAGCTTTTGGGGTCCTGTTTTAGGTACCCATCCTGCATCTTGAATGTCAGTTAAGAGTTTTGCTTGGTTTTAAGACCCTGGGCAGTGTTACAGCAAGGAACCAGAACCTCGTGCCAGTCTCCATGTGTGTATGCTCTTGGTGGAGGCCAGTACCATGCAAGCAAGGCTGTGTTCAGTAACTGGAAACACAGGAAAATTCAGAGTGCCTCGATTTGGGATCCAATGCAGTGCTGTTTAGGAACATGGACCAATACATCCACTATTCAGAACAATCCGCTTCAGTGTGGAAGACCTGTGGTGCTCTCCGTGACACAGCAGTCTCGTCTGTGCTTTTTGGGACATCCTCCTCCTTTGCCATCCGCTGTCAATGTTGTGCCAGCAGTCCTGAGGAAGGAAGGCCCTGCAGGCACAAATAACCCATGGGAGCAGGGGAAAAAAGGAGATGGAACAGATTAGTGTGAGTCAAGCTAGTCCCTAGTCACCTCCGGGTGGAAAACCTACCCGGCCTTGGACAGTCGAGAATTGTTCCTCCCAATCCCCCTTATATGGGACATTTTAAAATAAACCGTCAGGGCTCCATTTCTTGGAAGGAAAAGGAAATGTTTCAGTGTGTCCTTGCAAACTGATTTAGTGCTATCAGGCTCCTCATGTTTTAAAAAATGTTTGAGTTTGGTTGGAGCTGCTTTTTGCAGTGAGGGAGAGGGAAGCAATTAGTGAAACAACATGTGGAGACCAACTTGTGTAATACAGCTCAGATAAATATTTACACTCAAGTTTCTTAGCTTTAGGTTGACATTAAACTCCACTCCATCTCTCTGAAGAGACTTGTGTCCACAGTGAGATGCTGTGCTGTGGCTCTCAGCACTGTTTTACACTTTGTCCTCTGACTAATTAGGCTAACTAAGAGCCTAAAGTAGGTCAAAGGGTTAAAGTGGTGGCAGGAGAGTTAAAGATTCCCTGGCATCTGCAAGGAAATGTTCATGCTTTATAAACGTCTTTGCTGGCAAAATTCACCCCAAAGAGATCATAAAACAGCTGCACTTTTTCCCGTCTTCTGGGCCATGAATTTTCACCCTGTTTAGAGTGAAGTAATGAGAACTATAAAAATATAAACAGGCAGGCTTGTCCTTACCTGACATGTGGTTATATGGAAAAATCAGGCAGGACAGACTGCAGCAGCGCTGCATTGGCCACGAAACGCAATGCGCTGCCTGAGCCTGGGGTGGCAGGAGGCGCAGGGCAGGAGTTGGCGTTAATTGGGGAATGTGGAGCTGCTCCTTTTTAGAGGAAGTGTTATGGAAGTGATCCGTGCAGCCCCAGTAGCAGCAAAGGAGACTGCTTCATCAGACAGGCAGAGGACAGCAAACTTTTAGGTATTAGGAATTTCTGATAATATTCCATGAGATTTGCTCTGTTCGGATTCTGTCCGCTCACAGATACTGTTGGTCTGTGCTTTTGGATACACTTCTTGGGCAGGGACCACATCTGCCTTTTTTTGCAGTGACAATGTCACAGTAATAACTTGTGATGTGAGGAGAAAGGAGACGCAGCTTAGATCTCTCGCAGGAGGACGGACAACCTCCCAGCCTGGCTCTGCCACTGCATTTCTGCGCTGCTGTGGACATTACTGAAGTCTGCGTTCTGAGCCTCATTTTTTTTCAAGCAGTCACTTTGAAGCTGAAGTAGGCACGTATGGGCTAAGGGTTTGGCTGAGTAAAAACTGTAGAATTTTAGAATTCACCAGCTGGGAACTCATGATGAAACATTGCGGTTCTATAGAGGGAGCAGTGCTGGCAGCTAGTGGTCCTGATCGAGCTTCTCACTTGGCCATGCGTGGCAGTGGGCACTCCTCCAGACATAAGGGCTCACTTCTCGCCCCCTGTTCCCCTGCCCTGGAATGTCTCTGGACCGACCCGCATGAGCTGCAGGGATGACCATGTGGCGTCCATCGGGAGCTGGGGCAGGGCAGTGTGTCTGCACGTGGAGCCCCTCCTGCAGCTGCAGAAGTGCTGGAGTGAGAAACCCTAGAGCGAGGAGCTGGGCAGTGCAGCTGCACGAGCACCCCAGCTGGATGTCTCACCCTGCTTCGCTTTCTCCTGGCTATTCTGAGTCATGGAAAAGGCCCATCCGGTGTCTGGGGTGGAATATCTGACAGAGGTGTGAAACTCGCCTACAAAACCAACCAGCTCTGCTCAGAGAGGCAGCGCAGAGCAGCTGAGCTGTGAATGGCGCTCCCAGAGGTGCTGCAGGACAGCCACCAAACAGGCACAGAGCCTTCCTTTCTGGCCTGGCTTCCTCTCCAGGCAAAGTACTTGCTGTCACACCACGGACTGGAGGGGTTTGCACCACCAGCGCACCCTGCACCACGCACCACCAATGCTGAGCTTGGGTGCATTGCACCTGGATGTGGTGGGCAGAGAGGTCAGGGGCTGAGGAACTTGCTGCAGGTTTGCAAGGAGGCCAGCTGTGGCCCCTCACAGCCCACTGCTGGCAGGGGTGATCCTGACACCCTGGCAGCAGCTCCCCCAGCCAGCAGAGCCCGCAGCGCTGCTCCCCTGCAGTGCCAGACACTCACCATCTTCACATGCACTCTGGCTTTGGGGAAGCCAAGGGCAGGACAGACACAGGAGATCTCTTGGGCAGCGTGCTCCCCTTCCTCTTGTCAGCCCTTTCAGCAATGTTTTGGTCTTCTGACCGCCTCACCCTGCCTGCTGCTGCAGGGGCATGGCTCAGAGGCATGCTGTGGGCATTGCTGATACATTTGCTTTTTTCTAACATCAATAGGCACTGCACTTCCACAGGTGACGTTTTTAGGCATAGCATGATTTTTGGATGTCTTCTGAAGACATCTACACTAAATGAGTTCAAAGCCACTGATGACAGGGTACCAGCATCAATTTATCCCAGCAAAGAGGTCATCTTTGCTGGTCTGCACGTTCCTGGAGATACTCAGCAAGGTGTGTGACAGTCCTCTGCTTTCCCCCTCCGTGTAGGCCCCTGGGACCTTCCTCACAGTGAGTGCCAGAGCTGGGGTGCTTGCAGCCCACCCTCCCCGTGCTCCCTGGGGCCACAGGTGAGGTGCGCTCACGCCGGGTGAGGGCAGCAGGATGGCGTTCTGCACAGGATGCAGCTGCTTCTGGGGCCTCCGGGCTCACACACGGTGTTTCTTGGAGGCCTGCTCCCTTCTTGCCATTGGGCTGTGCTGGCCTGCCTGCCCAGCGGCAAGCTGGAAGGAAGCTGACTGACGATGTCTAATCACGATCACCATTGTGACAACAGACCTCCACTTTCTAGAGCGTCTTCCCCTGACTGAGCACTGTGCAACAATGGGAAAAGCAGCATGGGAACCAAGCCACAGTGCAGGCCTCCGTCCCAGTGCTGGGAATGCAAACACCTTGTGAGAGATGCTTGGAGGAGAATTAGAGAAATTGTACCTTATTCCGGATGGCAAGCTGGACAGGGAATCAAGGCTACGAAGGAAACGAATCCTCTTCCAAGGGGCCGATGGGATGGCGTGGGAAGGAGCATGGCTTTTCAGGCCTGTGTCACTTGAGAGGAGGTGGGCAGAGGCACGGGCACCCAGGATGAGATGCAGGGCAGGACCTGCGGCCCAGGCAGCCCCCAGGGGTGGCACCGGGCACCCTGCAGCAGGTGCTGCCAAGCAGGGGCAAACGGGGTGACACCAGGGTTGCCAGAGCCCCTGCTGACACTGCGCCTGGTCATGGGGTCACATTCCGCTTTGTGCAGTTTCTCGGGTGGCAGATGGTCCAGGAGCAAGGGAAGAAGGACACAGCGCCTGTGTGAGTGCAGTGCATGAGAACGTGGAAGGACTGCAGCTGCAGGCAGCGCGGGGGGGGCTGGCAGTCCAAGGCTTCGTTTTCCTTCTCTCTCTGCCTGGTGAATCATGCCACCGCTGCATGGTGTTCCTCCTGGCTTTACACCAGTCCCAAGGATCATAGGGAGATTACATTTATAGTGTTATTAATCAAGCACTTTTCCCTACACTCATTTTAAATGCAGATCAGCATAACAAAATGGCAAGCCCAGTTGTTTTCTTGTCTTGTAACCTAACGCCAGATTTCCTTTTGTGCAGTGAACAATCTCTCCTTCTCTGTCTCTTAATTCAGTTTTCTAAATAGAAATACAACTGCAGTATTTCACAGGCGCTGTGTGAAAGCATCCTACGCTCATATAAACAAGAGTCAGAGCACAAGGCAGTAGCATCCCATATTACCTTACATTTAGATACTTCTGCAGGAATGCTGCTGCTAACATAAACTCATTGGATAGGAGAGCAGCAGCATTGTTTTCTGCATGGATCTAAGCCCAAGCCCTCAGTTAATTGTTTCTGTACTCTTAACAGACTTCTAAGATTTTTTCTAGTGTTACCTAAGAGCTAAATAGCTGTATGCTACGTTTGTGCAGTAACTTTTGCTTTTATGGGCATTTACTGAAATCAGTGGGTTGATAGCAGAGATCAGCTCTCTGCTGTTACACAACATACCAACACTGTGGTGAGAGCATTCATAGCAAAAGAGTATTTCAGAGGGGCTGGCTGATTTTGCAAATGAAGAAGCAAAATTGCTTAAGACAGGTTCTTTGCAATCCCAGCCAAAGTATTGTAGGTTTTAACAGCGGACATACACAAAGGTTTCACACAAGTTTTGACACACACAACCAGTGACAGCAATCACCCACACAAATAACATACCAACAACAAAGACCAGAGCTCAGAGAGATGCACTGTTCTCCGTGCCTGGCCCTTAAATGAGCCCAGGGCACCCCCACACTGGGCCCACCCCCTCCAGTCACAGGGGAGCACAGGTGCCAACAATTTACTGTGCTCCCTGGCAGCCACAGCCCTGCACCAGGTGCTCAATCACCAGTTCAGGCCATGACCTAACAGTTTCCTGCAATGGCTATCATCCTTGCCTCAGAAGAGGGAGTGTGTGGGGGTGGACAAGGGCTAACTGATGAATCTTTGCTGTGTCCTCAGTGCTCACACAGGACCTGTTTCCCCTGCTGGATGCAGGGTAGTATGGATGTACCAGGCTATTGTTTCTACACTATTTGTTTTCAGGCTGGCTTGCCAACCTGTTGCAGTGACAACATACCCAATGGTCGACTTTTAAATGGTGTATTATTTTCCTGGAAAATGCAGATCCACTGAAATCAAAAATGTTATGGAGGCACTGCTTTGCCAGAGCCTTTGGCATTTCATTCCAGTAAAATGAAGGGAGAGCTCTGAAGGAACTCTTCCTACCACAAAGAATCTTAAAGCTTTTTGCAGACAAGTTTCTGTTGGAAAACATGCTTGCTTTGTGCCAGCTTACCCACTCTGCCCCTGCCCTCTAGCATTGCAGAAGCCCTATCATCTAGTTCAACCCAGAATTGGAAGTTCTGTGCATGTCACACCTTATCATGCAGATGGGCTTGCTATTGGGCTTCCTGGGCTTGCAGCTGGCCAAGCCAAACAGCTCTTGACTATCTGGCTCCCACATTTGGTCTAGAAGCAGAATCTCTGCTCTGTGCCATCATTACCCACAGCCTTTCGTAGCACCATGTTATGGTTTGACTCAGCAGATAGCTGAGTTCCACACAGTTATTCACTCACTCTCCCCCCTTCCCAAATGGGACGGGGGAGAGAAGTAGAGAGATATGCAGCTTGTGAGCCGTAGAGATGTCTTTCCCTGCTGCTTTGCACTGCAGGATGGTGGTGGATCTGGCCGGCAGCTTCTTGCTGCTGGCAGCGCCCAGCCTGCACTGGCTGCAGGGGTCAGAGAAAACGCATGGTGTTTCTGAGAACGTGTGTCAATGTTTCTGAAACAAATATTTCAATTTACATTTTGCAGAAAAATTGAACTATTAGAAAAATTGTTTTCATTTCTGAATATGAACTAAACCAAACAGCAGCATTCCCGTGCCGCAGACATTACAGACTTTGAGCAGCTATTGAGAGAAGGAAAATCCAGCCCGTACTAAGCAGGTGTTGTTATTTTTCAGCTTAATTATCTGAAAAATAACATTCAAGCACAGAGGTCAGTGGGAGGGGGGAAATGTGCTCTTGCTGGCCAGCTGAACCAATACCATAGGCCTTACATGGGTTTGGAATGAGGGGCATCAGGCTCACAACTTTCCCAGCGCCAAGAAATAAACGGCTAAAATTGGCAGCTCGGAGATGAGTAACGCACAAACAGGGCCTGGAGTGTTGTAAGCGTTCAAGCGCTTTCAGAGTATGTTGAGTAAATGAGTATCTGTTGCCATGGTAAAAAAAAAACAGCACAGAGATTATGCTGTGTCCCTTGGAGAGTTCTCTGATTATAGTGCCTGGTTAGCATGAGCAGAGCTGACTTCCAGCAAAAGCACTCCCTGCTCTGACGCAGTGGGGCACAGCTAAGTGTTCTCTTCACTGGAAAACACTGGTTGTGTGGAAGCGCTGCGTGACCCCATCGAGCACCCAGGCGGCCTCTGGGCAGTGGACCACCAGCAGCTGCCTCTAGGCACCGCAGTTCTGGAGGGCCGGGTGGCTGCCGGCTGAGACAGAGGCCTCACAGCGTTTAGCAAAATGGAGGTGGGCACTGGGGCTGTTCCACACAGCGCGGGGGAATGAAGGGAGGCTCAGGGCTGGCTGCTGGTTAGTGACACCAGTTCTCATCGGTGAAGAGTGTCTGTGAGAGGCGGCGCAACACGATGCTTCGGGTTGGTTATGGGATGGTCTCTGAAGTATTCACGCGTATGTTGACGAATAGTTGCCCAGCAGTAGAGATCACCTTAAAGAAACAGGTGACCTAATTTTCTCCTATTGATGGACCTGTGAAAAGCTTTACATTGCATTTCAAATGATTTCATGTCATCACCAGTGATCACTTCAATGAGTTATAGGGCCATACAGTATTTCTCAGAAGTCCGTCTGTGCACTGGGGGGCTCAGATGGACCCGGTCAGGCATTAATCAGCAGTCTGTGCTTCAGAAAGCTCTTGCCTCTGGAATTCCCTGATCTTTTGTCACAGAAGTCAAGAATTGTATTGTGAATACACCATCTACTAGGTGTGAGTGTTGGGAAGTGTTCCTGACCTTTAGGTGGTACTTTTGTTCTCTGCCTAATTTCATGTCATTACTTTGAATCTTGGCTGTGATAACTGGAAACGTTTCAAGTTAGGCAGTTTGTAAGTGCCCCACATGTATGTGAGAGCTGACAGGTGTTTTAATAAGGAAGGGAAGTGTCTTGGATCACGGCTTACAGTGTCGGGGTTTGATAAGTGCTGGATAGATAAAAAGAGAACTCGCAGAGTGCAGTGAGCAGCTCTGCTTCCAGGGTGACCAAACTAACTGGAATGTATTTTCCTCTTGCAGAAGATGAAGCCCATAGTCCAAAGAAGACGATCTACCCCTTCTGCCATTACTAAAGCTCTTGGCAAGTCGAAGCACCATTCCAGGTAGAGAAAATACCTCTCTGACTCCTTTTTCTGCTTAGCTGCTCACTTGCAGTGGCCACATGTGTAAGCTATGAATTCACTTGTTGGTCAGTGTGGAGTGGTGAGGAGGGAGGCTTGCAGGACTTTCTGTAACTGGGAGATGACTTTAAAAGCAGCTAATGACTGGCATTTACCTCACTCCCATGAAACCACAGAGTTCTACTTACGAGACCAGGGGAAGTTGGACTGACAATGTCAGAAATACTGCCCTTAAAGCTCACGTGTTGTTTGATTCGGATGTATAGTGACTGCCCTCGAACCAGGGAAATATTGCAGAGGGGTGGAGGGAAGCCAAATATCTCCTCCATGTGCACCCTTGTCTGCAGGCAAGATGCACATTTTGGTCTGTGCAGACAGGAGGATCTGTGCTTCTTTCTATCTGCATAAATCTGGGGCTATCTCTCAGAGGTAAGCTGATTCAGACAGGATCAGGTGCCCAAGTATGATCTCTGAACAAGACTCAGCAAATAGCTATTGCTTGTTTGTTCCGCACAATCCCGCTTGCAGAGTGAGGGGAGACCCAGGAATGGCGCCGTGGGAACCTGTTTTACTGCCAGCACTGCTGGAGAGACCCAGGGAGCAGAGCAGGGCTGGGCAGGAGCGCACCCCTGGGATTGCTCAGAAAAGTGCTGAGAGGCGAGCGGGAGGATAAGCACGTGGTAGTTCTTCCACCTTTTTTTTAATGGTCAGCATCTAAATCAATTGCAGAAGAAATAGAATGTTGGATTACGGCCATGCAAACCAGAATCAGATGGCTGGAATTAGTTGAGTACATTCAATTTATTTTCTTTGTGGTACAGCCCCTGCATTGACAAAGCAGTTCAGTACAGATGGGAAACGTGGGCAGAAACGACAAAGGAAGTTTCCGTTAGCAGTCCCTCCCCATGCCAGGCTGAGCAGCGCTGTGAGCCAGGGATTGCTGTGGATTTTCCATACTAATTTCCACATACAGCTCACATGCATTTGCAGGAAATAAGTGTTTTGCATGAGAAATGACTCAAAAATAATATGTGAGCTGCTTAACCTCTCCAGATTTAGTGTAGACATTTAGGCAGTTTTTCATCTGCTGGAGGCTGGTGAAATTAATTGGGCAGAGGCAGACAAATGCAATTCGTAACTGCGAGTAGTAGGGGAAGTGTTGGGAGAAGCACTGGGCTATCAATGATGTTCCAAAATAGTCACCAGTTCAATCACAGAACTTTATGAGAAAAGCTGCTGATAAAGCCATATGATTTTTTGTCCTTCTCCAGGGAAACTGTCCCCTCCTCTTCCCGTTCAGACAATGGGCTGCCAAGTGGGATGTTCATCAGCCCAGGCTCCACTTTCATCCTGGACGAGCGAGTACAGCTAACCACGGGCTTGCAGACACAGGAGAGACATTTGATCTTGTTCAGTGATATGCTGATCATCACCAAGTCCAAGTAAGAAGAATTTGCACTCACTCATTCTCACCAGTACATGCTGTTGAAGTTAGGCTCTGAGCTATCTTTGGAGTAGGCATCCAAATAACTCTTCTTTACAAATACGGATCTAAAATATGCCATCTCTTCCTTTCACCTCAAGAAATTCCTCATGGTATTAATGTTTCACTAAATTTTCCTGAAGGAAAAGGTTGTCTAATTGTTTTCGGCCTGTTCCTCATGGGAGGAATTTCTTCCTTGCAGAAATTGCATGAGGGCAGGAGGCAGTAAGTACAGAATACAGATTCCTGGTCTCACAGTTTCATGTAATGCATACATGAAGAGCTTAGGTGACTTCAGTTGTTAGAAAGACAGCATAATTAGCTCAAATTAGCCACCTGCCTGTGGCTCTAGTTAATCCCATTGCCCCAAGCCATAGCTGTCGCACTGGAGCCACCAACCCCAAAATCCACTTGCAAAACTTTCCTACAGTGCCTCCACATGTCCCGGCAATTAATTTTGGAGGGCTATTACTGTTACTGCATCTGCATGACTGTAAGGTGGCATGACCAAATGATGGAGGCCTAGATATTGGAATATGGCCTAAGAAATCCGTCATTTGAATTGCAGGTCTTCTTCCAGCCTGAAGCTCAAAAAGCAGGTACATCTGAGTGAAGTGTGGACTGGCACCTGCCTCAGCGAAGTGACAGAGAAAAAGATGAGTCCTGAGAATTCTTTTGTTATCGGCTGGCCGACTATCAATTATGTTGTCACCTTCAGGTATCCCATCTGACCTCTCCTTCCAGGTCTTCCATGGGTCAAGCAAAACAGTGGCTGAGGGTGCAGAGCCCCAAAGTCTACCACAACAACCCTTCTCCCTATTGTATGAAGGATTCACATTAGGCAGTGTGGTAAAAGCTCAGATATTGGGAGACGGCTATCTTAAAAAAGTGTCCACAGGCTGGTCCCTGAGAGCCTTTTAAGCTAGAGGACCAGGCCTTGGAAGCACTGTTGCAGACACTGGAAAGGAAATATTAGTAGAAAGAAAATAATAGTTAAAGGCGTCTGCAAAAATAATAAAGGCCCGCAATATGAGTTAACTTCAGCATCTCAGAAACATATTTGTTCCTTATTTGAACACGTGCCAGCCTGGGTGGGAAATGTAGTCCACATTGTTCTTGGGATCTTTTTGTCATTATTATTGTTGTTGTTTATTGTAATAGGACAGAAGCAGGAAAGGACTGTGCTTTTGTTCCAGGGCTTTGCAGGAAGGAACTTTGACTTACAGCTATATATATGTGAAACTGGGTAAGGTTTCCAAAGGCTGTTACCCACTCAGCACTTGTTTGATGATCTGCCTCCCTTTTTATCTTCAGCTCAGCTGACACGAAGGAACGATGGCAGTCTGCATTACTGTGGTAAGTGACCCTCCTTTCGTCCTTTTTCTGGGTGGCTCCTCTACAGTCCTCAGAGGAAATTTGTCATGCTGAGTATCAAATTGCCCTCTGATTTTCACCACAGTAAGTGTCTAGCTACTGTTTGAAAAGTCCACCTTTGAAACCTGAATGTGGAATCCCTGGGTGGAAGCAAAATTAGTGTTGACAGAAAAGATGAACTCCATTAGAAGATATTATTGTTGGAGCACCTCTGTTCCTTTGGAGCTGGAGATTGGCTTTGCTAATCATTGTGGAAAGGTCACAAGTGGTATTTATTCCTCAAGTGTTTTTTGATTTGATTTCAAGTTTGTATTTCATGGCATCTAGAGGCTGCAGTTATTTCTTTTTAATGTTATGTTTCTGTATGTTATTTCCACTAATGTCCAAGCAGAAGTGTTTGTGTAGGTAGGGAGAGAGGAAGAAGTTATCTCCTGATTTTGTGGAGAACAGTAATGATCCAAAAAATGATGGGAGGCGTTATGCTAGACGTCTATCTGTATTGCAGTATTGCCATACGGGATTTTGGTAGTCTGGGGCCTCAAAGGAAGATAAATAAGCCAGTAAGAGTGCATGAACATGTTGTAATTACTGTTGTAATTAATATGGCTTCTGTGGCAAGGAGCAGGTCCATTGGACTTCTTGTATCCAAGCCTTGTGGTCCTTCTTGAGTTTGCTTGAGAAATTATATTCCTCCTCCCTTTCCTTTGACTTTAAGGCATATGAGTGAGATAAAGCAGAATGAATATCTGAAGAATCTAACCCTTCAGATCTTTGTGCTGGATGCTGATAACTGTTCTTCTGTAAGTAAAACTAAAACTTGCTCATCAGACTAAGGTTACATTGAGGTCCTTGGAGTAGGGGAGGGAAGGCAGGGCTGTGTTGCTGCTACTGCTATCCTTGTTTATAATTTGTCTCACCTGAGGAGGTTTTAGAGGGTGCCCTTCTGTGTAGCTGCATACTTCCTGCTGGAAGCTCACTCAGAGAGTTTTGGTTTGGGAAATCATAAGGTATTGAGACCCTTATCAAAAAAGCAGTACAATCTTAAGATTATTCTTGGCCTCTGGCTTCTGTCCTGTTTTTCCTGTTGCTTCACATCATAATTGGTGATGTTTTGTAGCAGAAATAATTTTCAGAGCAGTAAGTAGAGGGTATTGATCCTGAGAGAGTCACTGTCTTGTTCTCCAGAAATAATTTCCTGGAATGTGTCCTGGTCTCTTCATCTTAATAGCATGCATTTCTAGACTTCACACCAAGCTTGATCGGTCACTTTTACCTTCCAGAAACTCTTCCCTCAGAGGGGAACTACAGGCACTCTTGATTTATTAACATTGTACCATGTTCACCCTTTGCTATGACAATGGCACTACTATCAGTCAAGCACCAGTATGATCAAATATAGCATCTAAACACCACGCACTGCCTTTGTTTTCTACTGGACGAAGCCTCTGGATGCTATAATAAATCAATGATAAGTAGCTAAAAACAGTTTTCACAATGTATCATCATCACCTTTAACAATGATTCCATTACAGTTCAAATTAGCACAACTCCTCTAAGTATTAATGTTTAGTAAAGACAGCCAATAGACAGATGAGTGACATTTTTTGCTGAATTTTCAAGCTATAAGAAATGGCAGCCAATCTTCGTGCCTTCTTAATGGCTTCTTGCATTTTCTATTCTCCTTTCTAGACCACCACAGTCAATGTGTCCAATGTGGAAACTGCAGAGAGTGTGATGAAGAAGACGCTCCTACAACTTGGGCTTCCTGTAAGCAACTTGCATAGACTGCCAGCTCTTAGCCAGGGAAGCTGTCAACATCTGGGTTTTGAGGAGACTTTCCCATTGCTACGGTCTAGCACTTTCAGTGTTTGGTAGCTTTTGCAGTGACCAGCAGCATACCAAGGACGGTTGTGGAACATATTGCTAAAATAGTCCTGGAAAGTCTCATTCTCATGCTGATATGAAAATCACTTCTAATGTGTCGTATGCTTATGTGTGTTTTTGTGAACAAGTGCCTCATCATAGTCTGTAGCATTCCATTCTTAAGAGAGATGAATATTTCTCATCTTCTTCAGCTTGTAGAACATGTGATCCCAATACACTATACAAGAGTGGCTGTGGCATGCAAGGAGACAGGAGACAGAGAATACTTGGTACCGCAAGAACCCACACAGGCCAAGTTGTCTCCTGACCTGGCAGCCACAACTAAATGCATTGGCCTGTTGAGGCTGAAAGTGGTCCTGTGCTCTCTGCCCTCTGTGTACAGTGAGGGGACACCAACATTCCTGAAAAATCATAGTGACTCAACTCATAGTGCTTTGCTGGCTGTGTCAAGACATTTATTCACTCAGAGTCTACTGAGCAGACAGTGAAAAAGCATTATGTGATTTTACATCCTCCTTTGCTTTCAGTCCATTCTTCTTTGAACCTTTTCTCTTCTGCTCTGTATCATAGAAAGTGACCCAGAGCATTCCAGCCAGGCCTGTCCTACTCCTTGGCCTGTTCAGTCATTTTCTCTGTTCTTTTCTGAGTCATGTGCAACCTCTTGGACCCTCATCCAGGACCCCTTCAAATGATATTTTTCTCTTGTCTCTTCCTCCACCACCAGGATAGGACAAGTGATCACCATCTCTGGGTGATCTCAGGAAAAGATGACCCTGCTTACCCTCTCATTGGTAAGAGCTCTCCCATTTTCTCTCAGTTCTAGTCCCACAGAAATAAGTGAAAAATGGCACTGGTGTACGTGGCAGAGAAATATCACAAAGAGTGCAAACAAATACCACAATTTGCACAGCATGTAAGCCAAAGCTGTCAGATGCATTTAAACTGCATCTCACTTCTCTGACAGATGTGGCAGTGGTTCATCTGTTGCTCAGACTCGGTTGTCCTGCAGCATACAGCATAGTAATGCCAAACAAGTAATCTCTGCTTTGAC
Organism: Penelope pileata; assembly: GCA_013396635.1. NCBI lineage: Eukaryota > Metazoa > Chordata > Aves > Galliformes > Cracidae > Penelope > Penelope pileata. Next base: position 68,693 of record WBMW01005865.1, read on the forward strand.
ACTGCGTTGTATTTTCAGTGATAACCCAATAAATACATCTCCAGGCTATCCAAGGAAGTTTATGCATATTGGTTTATGTGGCCCAGTTGGAGTGCGGACCATTGGATGTGGCTGCTTCCTCTTGCCCAGATTTGGAGTTGTTTTCACACAGATCTGCATCTTTACTTGCTTTTACGCACTTCTTTGCTCAACAGGGCATGAATATCCTTTCAGCATCGCACTGAACTGTCTCCGAGACTCTGCTGACCAACAGCAAGGAACCAACAATAACACCCTCCTCCCTGATGGAATAGAGGCGTCCTTCCTTGAGCAGCTCCCAAAAGAAAAGCAGTGTCAGTTTGTCCTGAAACCCAGGCTGCAAGCTCCAATGCAGCTGAGGCGAGGTGAGAGCTGCAGGAGTGCCGTATAACCAGGCAGCAATTTGCGGTTTTCAATCAGTGTCAATGCCAAACTCTTCCTAGCATTGTATGCATATCCCAGAGCCACTCTCATACCTGACTGCATGCTTAGATGACAAGATTGCAGAGGAGCTGAATTTGTCTGTGCAAATGTTCAGAATTAGCTTTCAGGTCTTGATTAACTTTCAGTTGCAAGCCATTTGTGCATTTCATAGATGGTAAGGTTGTCTGGAGAACAGTGAGTGAATAAGAGTTTTGCTGATGGTTGAGAGATGAACAAATGGTTTCACTGCCGTGTATCACCTGATCATCCCCATTAACAGTGCAGTTATTGTCTGTGAGATGGTAGAAAATCATTGCTTTGCTGGGAACTCTGCCTCTGCTGCAGATCAGTCACGGGCCAGCAGGAAGGACAGCCACATGTGTAACAAAGGTCTGTGCTTTCTTTTAGAGTCACTGCAGAAACACACCAAGAGGAAGAAGTCCTTGATCAACTGGGCCCTGCGACGCAGCACCAGCACACCCACGGACAGCCCTCCTTCACAGTCACCTACCACGCCACGGAAGCTCTTCGGCATGTCTTTGTCCTCTGTCTGTCCTGACGGGATCCTTCCCAAGCCCATCATGGTAAGGAGCAGCATAGACTGTTAATCCCAACATAAATGTGATGTTTTTAGCCAAGAATTTAAAGTTATTTGTGGTATTTGCAAGGTCTGTCTTGAGAAGACCAACATTTGCCTGTGATTCAGATCTGACTCAGTAGCATGAGTGAAAGCATCCATTCCTGCATCCTCTCCTCCATAATCCATATCAGTTGTTATGTCTCCTGCATGATCCATCCTGTTTCAAGGAGCGTCTCCAGCTAGATCATCACAGGTGAATGAGGGACAGTGTCAGTGGACTATGTACCGCTACATAGCCTGAAATTCATTCCCTGCAAGAGTCCATTGATCTCTCACTTGTCACAGGACAGGAGTACCCTTGTGTACCGTACCTGTGACTTAGCTGACAGACTCTTGTCCCTGCTTAAGTTGTGACAAACCTCTTGTATATCTGCCCTCTTTCCAGTGCTGACTAGCTCTTACACTAATTATGTTGTAATATGTGAGGTATAAGATACACAAACAACAGGAAGAAGTGTTAGGCTCTTATGAATAACTGGGCTTTCTCTTAGGATATGCTGCTCCTGCTGTACCTTGAAGGTCCTTCTACTAGGGGCATTTTCAGACGCTCTGCTAATGCCAAGACTTGTAAGGAACTGAAAGAGAAGCTGAACTCTGGATATGATGTCCAGATGGATGGAGAGTCAGTCTTTGTGGCTGCAGCTGTCATCACGGTATGTTTGGCCAAGTAACTCAGCTGTCTCACAGCATCAAATACCATGACAGAGTCCGAACTCAGCAATTCAGATGCTACAGACACACAGCCATGAAGTCCTGTGATGACAGCAACGTAATTGCTCTGTTTCCTTCTCTGGACACACGGTGGAGAGTGGAGATGATCTTTAAGGTCCCTCTCAACCTAAACCATTGTATGGTCTCGTGTGGGAGGACTAGTGCTGTTTGATTGCAGCTGCTCTGCATCCCCCACAGAGAGGCCATGCTCAAAGGAGATGGATAGACCTGAGCCTTCACCCTCTGATCAGGCAGCAAAGGAAGACTGCTACCAGGTCCAAGCAGAGACGTTGTGGGTGAGGGGTGAGGGCTGGAGAAAGACCCAAGTTTTAATAAGAAAAAGCCTATCCTTTGCATTGTCAATTAAACCTGATCAGAACAATTCAGGCATTGAAGTGCCAAAAACATCCCTGTCTCTTGTTCTTGTTGACCTAATATAAAAAGCTGTTGACTGGGAGGATATTCAGGCATGTTATAATGCAAGACGTATGTTAAGTTGTTGCAGAGTCCTCTCAGAAGATCAGCAACCCTAACTGATTAGAAATATTTCAAACAGAACTGCACACAGCCTTAGATACCAGTTCTTAGCCTAATATGGTAGGGGGCTGGCAGGTCACTCTCTTCTGCCATGAACTATAGACACGGTTCTGTACTGCTGCAAATGAAGAGCCCTGAGGACAGCTTGGTGAAAGTGGGGAGGGAAGGAGAATTGTGTTTGTGTCATGTCTCATTTTATCTTCTGCTTAGTACGAATAAACACTGACTGTATGCATCGTGAAACCAAAACAAGGAAATTAAAACTGACCAGACTGCTCTGCATATATATATTTAATTCAGGATTTTCTGCGAAATATACCTGACAGTGTTCTATCCTCAGACATGCACGGACTGTGGATGGAAGCTGTGGATACAGAAAATCGGGCACATAAGATTGAAGCTATAAAAAGGTTTGTAAAAGCCTTTGTAAAAGCTTCTTTTAGTGGGAAAAAAGGGGGGGGAGGGGGGACTAGGGCCTTAATCATAGACTTGATCTTCTGGGAGACTCCTGTTGCTGCTCCGGGCCACAGGAGAGATATTGCTGATTGCCAATGTCACAAGTCAAAACATTTTCCTTTCAGTGGTCTTTTGGTAACATTTCTAACCCCTCCAAAAAATCTTAGAAAATTCTATTTTGATGACCAGTTCAAATTACCAGAACTAGCAAACTGAAAATAGTAATTCAGCATTAATTAAAAAAATTCAATAATGAAGTAGAAAGTAGAAATGCAGCCACCAGCAGTACCTCAGATATTAATGGAATTATAATGGTAACCTTTTTTCTGTGTGCACAAAATAAAGCTGATCGTCATATTGGCAGTTAGAAGAAATAGCCTTGCCAAGATGGTGACCGAAACTTTATAAACAGCCTTACTGCCTTCAGACTGCAGCACTGAGCAAGAGGAGGCTATCGGCAGCAGTCAGCGGCTCAGCTGCCCCTCAGCTCCAGCCTCGCCGTTTGGCCAGTGTCTCCTCACGTTGTCACTACAGCAATGGCACTGGCAAAGGCATTGTTCCCTATACTGCAGGCACAGAGCTGTGTGCATCTTCTGTGGGTGGTCCTTGTTTTGCTAGGACATTGTGGACTTCTGCCCGCAAGTTCTGGGTGTAAGTTCTGTGGTCCCCCCAGGCTCCATGAACAAAGTGGCTGGGCAGTATGAGTGTAAAATTGTGACTCTCACATAAGTTGTAGAGGAGAGTGCCTTACTTCATCATCAGATGAGAATGCCTCAAACTGATTACAAAGGGCAGAAGAGGGCAAAAGCTTTGGGAAGCAGCCTCCAATGTTGGAAGACCAGGTTTTTATGATCAATGCTGTTTTCCATTACCACTCTCTGAACAGCCTAGTCAATCAGCTCCCAGAGGCCAACTTCGTCTTACTCAGACACCTCTTTGGAGTCCTTCACCACATTGAGCAGAATTCCGTCGTGAATCAGATGAATGCGTTTAACCTGGCGCTTTGCATAGCCCCCAATATGCTGTGGCTGCCTAGTCCCACAGGGCCTGAGGAGGAGAGCAGGTCTACAAAGAAGGTAATCTTTCGTAGGTTTGGCCTTGTGCTCGTCATCCCCTTTTATGAGCACTGCGTTTTGTAGACTGAAGGGGGGCGTAGTGACAGTGTTGTTGCCTGCCACTGCGTGGCATCTGGGCTTCATCCTTTCCCCTGTGCAGTTATGCTCATGCTGGTAGGGCAATTTAGCCACTCAGATTATGTAGAGTGGAAAGGGAAGCTGTGGTTGCTTCACCACCTGAAATTCCCTTCAGGACAAGCACGCTAAAGAAAGGTGGGCCAGCTGAAGTTAGACACTGCCATTTCAACTGGGTGTGAAGCTGTCCTGCAGAGACAAAGCAAGCAATAAACGCGACGGTGCACCAGAGGGGAGGAATCTTCACTTGTAGTTTGTGAGGTGTTACTAGTAGTAAGGAAAGTCATAGAACATGCTGTACCCAGCTCGCTTTACCAGTTCATATAGTTCATAGTCTTGCCCCAAGTGTAGTTAATACAGAAATATTGCTGCATCCTTAACAGTTTTTTGAGCAAAAGGTTCTGTAGGAAATTACGTCTTTGTCAAAAAAAGGCACTTTTGGGGAAACTTGAATTGCTTTTTGTATCTGGCTATATACCCATGACACTGACTCTAAATCCCTGCCTTTGCCAGGTAGCCATGTTAGTACAGTTTCTGATTGAAAACTCAGCAGAGATTTTTGGAGGCGACATTGCTTCCTTGTTTCAAAGACCAGACAAGAAGCCCAGAAACTCAGAGGAATCTCTGGGTAAGTTGGTGGTACTGTATCTTCAATGAATGGTTAAAATCTTTTTAATAGATAAACTCTTCATGCAAAAAAGTTTGTTTCTCCTTCACCTCTGCTAAAGAGAAGTGTTGAAAAAACAGCTGGTTTTAATTTTCCGTTTCCCTGTCAGGCATAGGCAAGAAATAAGGAGAAAGCAGAGGGCTGAGTTGTAACGCGACATGTGTCCCTGAACATTGTTGTCTTTCTCTGTGGCTGATCATTAACGTATTCCAGCCATTCCAGATTAAAGCATTATCACACAAATGTATTCTAGCCTTAGCAATGCTGTGTCCCAGCCATCTTTTCTTCCAGATTAAATCTGTATGGCTAAATCAAATGGTTGAATGGAAAGAGATGCGCTTGTCTCTGTTAACTATCCTGTGAATGCAGGCTGGTGGTGAAAGCCTGAGTTGTCAAGCCAGATTTTTTATGTTGTTCCCAGTTCTTTTCTAGTCCGTGGGAAAGTAATGGATCATCTTTGCTTTCCTGTTTGCAAAATGGAGCCGGTAGTATTTCTTCTGCCTTGGTTGTAAGGTACTGTATAGAATTAGGAGGCATAGGCAACAGATTAATTTGTGTTCTCTACTGTAGGCATAGGCATGGCTCAGAATGATGTTTCCTCTGATGAGCTGGAATTTTCTGCTTGTGACCTAGAAAGACCAAAGCACTGCCTGGTACCTAAAGCAGATGACATTTTTGAACCTTCCAGCAGCTTGTTGCTCAGTGAGGAGCAAGAGGACTGGGACTTGTTCAGTGAGATCACAGCCTGCTACCAAAGCAAAGCGCAGAAGAACGCCAGCACGGACAGCTACGACCTCCTGGAAGAGGAGGGCTCCTTCTGCTCCATCGGCTCGATACGCTCGCTCAGCCCGGCCAGGGACCGGTGCTCGTCGGAGCCCAGTGTCTGCATCAGCTCCCAGCTTCCCACACAGAGCCATGAGCCAGTGGCCCGCCAGTCGAGCTGTGACGCCACCATCATGCGCAGCCACAGAGACTACATCCACAGGCTCAAACAGCTGCAAGTGGAGAGCCAGAAGTTGATTGATGAAGGCCTTAGCTCTGGGGTTAATAAGGCCAGGCAAAATTTGTGGCAGTCGCCTCAGACCAGCTCTAGGGTGAAGAAGCTCAGCCTTCAGAAGTCCAGCCTGTCCAACAGGTCCAGCTTCTCTAGTCTGTCCTCCACCACCACATCCCCATCTGCTTCCTCGCTGAGCTCCTTAGACAGCGCTTTCTCCTACTGCTCAGAGTCATCAGCTGTTATTCCCACAGATGTCTCCTCCCTGCCGTTCATGTTTGGCACATCTGCCAGGCTTCACGCTGTGTCTCCCAAGATTGCCAAGAGGTCCCCAAAAGAGTGGCACAAGTCCTTCACCTCTCCTGTGCCTTTACATCCGTGTGGCCGAGATTGTTTCCATGAGTATGAACCCAAGACTGTGGAGAGCAGCCATTGTTCTGGGGAGAGGAAAACTTTTGCGTCTGTCAGCAGCACTGCAGTGGGAAGCCCACCAGCTGACATTGACTGGGACAAAGAGGAGAGACAGCGGGGTCTTGAAGGGGAGTCTGGTCCAAAGCTCAGAAGCCTGGATTATGCCAATGAGCTAGAACAAAATCCGAAGCTAGCAACTGGCAGCCCAACGAGCGAGAAGTTCCCACAGATCAGCCAGCAGCAGCACAGGGAGAAGGTAGTGAAGCAGATAGAAGTCAAAAGCTTTGATGCCTGCCCTCCAAGCCAGGAAAGCCTGAAGCGCACCAAGATAACTTTCTACATGGCCCCAGATAAAGAACATTCTTGGGGTTCACCAGTGGAAGGGGAAGAGGAGAGGTCCATGGCAAACACCAGCAGTGACTCGCCCAGCAGCAGCAATGAGCAAATTGCATCTAAGAGCTTGCAGACTGTGAGAGTCCATATCCCGCAGACAGTTTTTTATGGGCAGAATACCCCCCTTGTCCTGCAGTCCACCTCCAGGCGGCACCACTATGAACCAACCATCCCATCCTTGCAAGCAGAGCACCAAGAGAGCCCCCAAAGTGCCTCCACTCTCACAGCACTGAAGAGCAAGCCAGAGGAGGCGGCACAGGCACCAACCCAGAGCAAGGGCTTCAGCACCTTCAGCCACACCATCCGTATCATCCTCCCTGCCTCCATTCGGAACACCGTCAGGGAGTATTTCAAACATGATGAAACCAAGACCTGTCCCATGGCCGAGGCAGAAGCGGTGGAGAATGAACTTCTTCGGAGCAGGATGGAGTGGCTCAGGAGCCAGATGCCAGCAGAAGCGGCCACCGAAGAGTGTGATGCAGTGGCATTTGCAGAAGAGACGTTTGTCTAGGGAGACAGATGTGGAAGAACTGAGTATTTTTTTGTGTATGCGCAGCAGAAAATATTCTATAAGATATGATCAAGGTTTGAAGAATCTAGTGGGCTGCATTGGGCAGTAAGTGTAAAGTGACACTAATGTGTATGTAATGTTGGGGTTTACAATTCATTTTGTTTGGGTTGGGGGTGGTGGCCTTGTTCTTTTTTACATTCTTTTTCTACTTAAGAGACTTCACCAACTAGGTGTCAAGTGCCCTGAATGCCACCAGACTGTCCCTGAATCTGCTGACCCATACAGAGTCTGACTCCATTTCTTTCTAAAGCAGGAAAGGAGAAACTCTGCTTTATTTTCTCCCATCGCTGATGTGTGCAGATGAGTGGAGAAATGGGACAGCAAATACTCCATCAGAATTAGTTAAAAAATGTTAAGCTTGCACGAAATTCTCCTCTGTTCATCACTGCCACTCGTTCTAAGGAAGATCCTTCACCTCCACCCCAGAAATCAGTGCTGCTTCTCCCTGCTTACCTTCCTTTTGTCCCCAGGGGTAGCAATTTGCATTCACTACTACATGATGTTGGACTCCAGAAATAGCAAATGGAGCCCAAAGCCCAGCTTTCACAAACAGAAGCTACATGTAACGTTTTAACCCAAGATTCTTTTTTTTTTCCAATTAACTGTGCATTGATTCTCCTCATGCCTCCCCCAAACTGAGCATTTGACAGAGCTGCTATTATTCTAGCTCTGTCACTTCGACAGGGCGATGAATGTTTGTCTTCCATGGTGTCCTCTGGGAGCAGCTGGTCCTTTCTGTCCTAGTAAAAGGTGACATTTTTCTATAAATGATGGTGACATTTCAGAAAGCCCTTTCCAGAGGCAGTGTGGATGGGGATCCTAATCAAATTCCTAGTTGTGGTGAGAGGGACTCGAGCAGTATTTGGCTTTAGCATGAAGTAGTGGAGTTGTGGAAGTAGTCAGGAATGTTGTTGAGTGGACACTGCAGCAAAAGTCCCATCTGGCCAGGAAGCTGTCGGCCTATAAGCTGAGGCTGCTCAGGCTTAACAGCACTGTTGCTGTGTCAGAGCAGCGAGTTCCCACTCACCAAAATGCAGCGTGCTCTAGCAGAATTAAGTATGGTGAAGTACCAGACAAGGATGTGCTAGAAGGCTGCTTGCATTGCACCACTAAAGAAACACAGCCAGTGGGCTCCCAGAGCATCCTCATGGTTCCACTCAAGACAGTGCTCAGAATCTCTTTTGCCATGATGGGACTGACTTAGAGGATTGTGGTGCTGCCAGCTGATCTCTAAAATAAACTGAGAGCACTCTAGTTTGATAGGCGTTAAGAAAACAACGGGAAAAGTCTTAAAGCTTAAAAGGTTCAGGATGTGATGCATCGTTCTCTCAGAGAGACAGCCCTTTGCCTCAATTAACAGAGAATGGGTGAAAGACAAGAGAAATACATGAATCTTAGTGATCAAGTGGTAATCCTTGTGAGGTACCCCTTGTGAGGCTGAGCACATGCCATAGCCGTACATGGGGGTTGTTTGACACCCACCATGGTTCAGCTCTCGCGCAGAGGGGAAAGCCACATCCATAAATGATCAAGTAAGAATCTTCCAGGTGCCAGTGGCTATTAGTGCCTAGGACCTGGTTCAACACTTGGAATTCACACTCTGTTTCCTGTGGGGATAGAGGGAAGCCCAGAGCCCATATCCCAAAGTGTATGGAAGATGTTTTGTTAAATGCTCTGTCCCATGTCACCTTGGTGGCCCTTGTATGATGAATGGTGTATATAATTGTGATAGAAACCACCTGCCATCATTTTCCTCACACAGACACTGAAGAGACATTCACAGTTTTGTTTTTCCAGACTTGTGGTTGTAACTATTTCAATAAAAGAGACACTGGTTTGTTTGCAGTGCAGTTTGCCTTTTGTTCCCCTTGCTCCTATGGTCCATTTCTTCTGTGCTTGGGTAGTGGTGCTTGCAAAAGGCCAAGCCATGCTGTGACACACACGTGCTTCCCTGGCGGGACGTGCAGGGCTAGCCCATGCTGACAAGGAACCCTCTGCCCTCTCTCCTGCTTCTCTGTAGCCACCATTATTTGAGCTCCTCTGTGGGGGAGTGGACCTCCCCACACAGCGCCAAGGAAAAGGCAGTAGGTAACATTACTGCTGTTCTAACAGGAAGTGTAAAACCATGCCTCAGAATAGCCCAGTAAAGGTTCTGGCTGAAGTACCTGAAGATCTCCTTCACTGAATGTGGTTCACTAAATTAATGTGAGTAGTTCCAGATCAGAGAGGGCACCATGAGGCTGGCACTGACCACAGCACCCTGCCCTGATAACCCTCCTCAACATGCAGAAAGGTTTTTTTTCCATTGCTGAAAACATGGCAACAGCCCTCCAGCAGATACCTTGGGGCTGGAGCCGGTCTGGAAATTGCTTGAAAGAAACAGCTTCCTAAAGCAATGCTGCAGTCCTATGGGGGCTCATCGACTCACAGAACGCCCTGAGGTGGAAGGGACCCACAAGGATCATTGAGTCCAGCTCCTGGCCCCACACAGGACTACCTGAAAATCAAACCTGATGTCTGAGAGCATTGTCGAAATGCTCCTTGAACTTCTCCAGGCTCAGTGCTGTGCCCGCTGCCTTGGGGAGCCTGTTCTGTTACCCAAATTGCCCAGCCGAGCGTTAACTCCTGTGTCCCAGGTCATAGGATGCAGCAGAGTACCCTGGTGGTGTCCCCAGCCTGGGGACATGGGTATGCCCATGGCAGGCAAACCAGATCCTACGGGTTTTTTCTGGAACTGCTGCAGAATGAGTGGGCTCCATCATTGCTCTTATTTGTGTCCTTTCAGGAAGGTGAAACAGCACTAAATATTATGAGGGAGTTATCTGTACTTGGAAGGGAGATCAATCTGTTCTAAACAGGCTAATGAACTGTAAGCTGGCTCAGGGGCTGGGCGGGTTTCCCTTCAGACAAGGAGGACCTGAACCAAATGCAGAGTAAGAGCTCTAAACTTGTGTCACCTAGAAGAATTACGAGCAAGTTAGAGATTAGTTTATAGAAACACGCGGAGGGGAGGGGCAAAGCACAAGTTTTCCTCCTCTCGGCTTAGGCTGCCTAATAAGGGTACATTTCTCTGGATAGCTGCTCTAACCCAGTGCTCTATTAATAATTTTCCTTCGTTTAAAAAAAAAAACAACCTCCAAAATTTATCGGAAAAGATAAGACAAAGCACGGATCCCCATGGGAGCACATGGCTGTGCTGCAGAGGCAGCCCTGCAGCAGCAGCAGCACCGCGGCACACACTCAGCATCCAAGCAAGTCTGAGTTATGGCTTTGGCCAGGCTGCATATTAAGTGCAACAGCTATTTTGGCACCAATAAAATGTATATCTTGGTCAGAAAGGTGTTTGCCAAAGCTTCTACTCCTAGGGCTCATCACACTGTTTTTTAGCCTTGTGCCAGGTGGCCTCCCGTTTTGCATCAGGGAAAGAGTTACCTCCCACCCTCCACAGGCACTGCACGTCCTTCCGTGACCCCACTGCGTTGTGGCAGGTTCCCTTGTTCGCATCCCCCTTAGCATCTCCCGCCCTACCGCTGTGACCACAGCTAGCAGGGCTCCCAGGCCTACCCAGGAAAGGGGTAAGTGGTGCATGGCACTGTCTCTCACACCTAGTGGTGGTGGAAGGGGCTTAGAGAAGGCTCTGGCATTCAGCCTCTGCTCTGAACCCTGAGACAAGGTCACAAAACTGTCCCCTTCCCCCATCTCCAGCCACACACAGGTCTGCCAGCCTGAACCGCTCAGAGGCTCACGCACCCATGCCCCAGGAGCTGAATGATGCAGGGCTTCCAGCATCTGGTGTGAGAGCAACTGCCTCAGTCACAGAGTGCCTTTGCCTGCTTAACCTGTACTAAGTTGGTGGTGAGACACTGGAACAGGTTGCCCAGAGAAGTCGTGGATGCCCCCTCCCTGGAAGTATTCAAAGCCAGGCTGGATGGGGCTTTGGGCAACCTGGTCTAGTGGGAGGTGTCCTTGCCCGTGGCAGGGAGGTTGGAACAAGATGATCTCTAAGGTCCCTTCCAACCTGAACCATTCTATGATTCTATGATTCTAAGTTTTTAATGGATTTCTGTCTTGTACAGACAAGATGTCTGTGGCCACTAGACAAGCTGCTGGAGACACAGACAGTGCTGACCCTGAGGGGCGACGCCAGCACTGTGTGATGCTGCTGCTGGTTTTGCACGGTGTTGTGCCACCTCCTGCCTGCTCCCTTCCAGGTGGATGCTTATGCTTGCCACAGGAAACGGTTTATTTAAATCTGTATCAGACAACCAACATATGCAGGGTGCTCTGGCAAGCAAGCGTGTATTATTTCTAGCTGTCACAAACATCCTGAGGCACTACATAAGACAGAGAAATAAAATCAGAAAGCCCATGAAAAAGCCACCATCTAGCACTCCCCCCCAAGCGTAGCTGAAGAAGAGGTTAGTGCATTAGTGCAATGCCCCACTTCTGCACACCAATCCTGTCTGCATTCTCCATGGGATTGTGCCATAAAGACACATAGAGCTCCTGCAGAAAAATCATGCCAAACTGCTGCTTTCAATCCCAAGAAATTCAAGATCACAAGTATGAAGTAACAGCTGGAGAGGCTCAAAGTATGGATCATCATAAAACTTTCAAATAAGAGTCCCTTCCCTCAACAGAGCAGTGTTAGAATCCATTAACTGGACAACGATTTACACCCGCTGAAAAGGCGATCTGTGACGCCCTGGGGCCGTGCTCCCTGTTACACGACATAGCCAACCGCTACCAAAAGCTCTGGTGTATGACGACCTCCACCTGCTGTCTAAGGAAAATATTGCCTCTCTCTACAAATGATGTTTTTCACCCATCTAATCCTGGACTGTTGTCACAGGCCAAGCAATCTCAGCTTGTGAAATTCTACTTAGACTTTGTGCTAATTAGCAATAAATTTACTTACTGATTCAGGCATTGAGGAGGATAAAAAAGATGGCAAACAATTAAATAAGTAGGTACACACTTTTCCTCATCCTCCAACGAGCGCAGCCTCAGCCAAACACCTCTTCCCACCCTACAGTCTCAGCCTCCCGTGTTTCTGCCAGTCCCAATCCCTTTTAGTGAGGAAGGAGGTGGCACAGGGCAAGAGTATGCACCTGACAGCTGATTTCTGCTGCTCCTGGCTTCTTACTAAACTTATCCCAGAGATTCTCTTTCTTACTCATTACCTCTGCTACAGTCTGGATCCCCCCAGCCCCAAGCTGTGTCCCTTCTTCCTGCCTCTTCCACTCCTCATGTTTTGCATCCTGTTCATGTTCTACCTTCAGCAGCCATCACGCTTTCTTAAAAACCTTTGTGCGGAGGTGCCGTGTGCCCCTCTGTCTGAGCTGTCAGCAGGGTTACGCTGTTTGAGAGCACTGGCAGGCACAGGGGAGTTCCTGGCCTTCCAGGGCAGCCCTTTGATCAATGCCCTGTAATTTATGCCCAGTGTGACTGGTAATGCTCTAATAACAGCCAAATGTGCTATAAATGTGTAAATATTTTAGGCAGTTGATACTCTGTCTAAAAACAATAGGGTTTTTTTTTTTTTTTTTCTCCTTAGAAAATCATTTGTTAACATAGCCTGGGCTATGTTTAAATCATAGTACAAAGTTTCTGTGCAGGACTCTGGAAAATTCAGTTATGTGTCATGGATTTTCTACAACATTAAGATGGCAAGTCTGACAGATTTGCTCAAACACAAGCGGAAAAAAAAAAAAAAGAACAGCCACAAACTGGGCCAGCAGGCTACTACATCTAAATTTCCCTTGGACTGATTCTATTGCAACCAGGCTGATGTTACAAGGAAAGCACATTTCATAGGTCTAGAAGCCTGACGATTAGAATTTTATTTTACATACACCATGGTACAGTAATGAGAAGGTTTAATATTTGGAGAAGTAAGCAGATGATGGCACATAACAATTCAGTGACATGCATTCCAGTGGTTATCAGTGTGCTCCTGCAACCAGGCCAAGCCATGTCATCGAGCCAAGCAGCACACAACCTAGCGCTTGGAACAGCCATCTCTTCTCAAGCTTCCCAAACTGGGAAAAATCTGCTCTACACTTAAGTAGCTAAACCTCACAACATTCCCGGTAGATACACAGAATAGCAAAATCCATCAAATTTAAAAGGAGAGGATGAGTTACACGTAGCACGGATGTCTACTGTCACCCACCCAGGGAAATGGAAAGCCACATGTTTTCATCCCCTTGCATTCAGCAGAGCACTTAAGCACTTACTTACGTGAAACCTGTCCTGGAAGTCCTAGCATTAAGCTTTGTTTAAATAAGAGATTTGCTGAACATTCACACACACTAAATCAGACCTCTGTTGTCTACTGTAAGCCAGACACAAAGAGTGCTGGTGTTAACCAAAAGCCAAGTGTCCTGCCGCACCTAAGGGAGGCAGGCGTGCTGATGTTTCCAGCTATTGTTTGCTTTGCTTTCCCACCTCCAGCTGCCTCCTGATGTCTGATACCTCCGAGGGAACCTGCACCGTCAGACCATCCATCGACTTCTTAACACGCACCTGGCAGCCAAGGCGAGATCTGAGAAGAAAACATTAAGTGAGGTTCATCTGTTCCCACAGTAAAGGGAGAAACTCACAACCCACACTGGCATATTTGGTCCAGGCTGGCTTTTCATAGAAGTTCCTGTTAAAGGTAAAAGACCCAGGAGAAAGCAGCTCTCTAGGCACAGTGACAATACAGAATAAGCCCTGTCCCCTTGGACATAAGTGCCAAATAGGTGCTGAAGGTCTGCCTCAGGGGTTGGAGCACCTCCTGCAGCCAGCAGGTATGCTTACGTCTCAGTGAGTCCGTAGGCCAAGTCCAGCATATCCATCTCTTCATCTGAGATGGCATCCAGCTTCTGAAAGGCATCCTTCTCGAAGATGAGGTGACAGGTGGAACAGGCCAGTGTCCCTTCACATGCCCCTGGGGAAGAAGAGAGGGAGTAACAGCAAATAAGAAAGCAACATGGGGGCAAAGGGAGATCATCTTTGGAAGCAGTGGGAGAAAAGGTCCTTTAGTAGACCTACCCTTCGTCTAAAGAGATGCCCAAAGACACAATAGGCAAAGACAGACTTCAGCCTGCCTCTGCTCTGGGAGGGTTTCAAATTTTTACTTAATGTCCAAACAAACATTGCCACTGGGATCCCAGCAGCGTCAGGGTGGAAGTCACGCTGCCATGTCCATACGCTAAGCCAGCCCAGAAAGCAGCTTGCCAGCATGTGGGTGCAAATTGGGACCCCAAGCTTAAGCAATTCAGGGGGAGCTGACTGCACAGCAGAAGTGCTGATGATTAAATTAGCAAGGGAAGTATACACATCCTCCCTATGCTCCATAGTCTCATCAGAACACAGTAGCATGGGTACAGTTGTGCTATTCTCAGGTACCCACTGGTCACTGCACACATAACTCCTTAGAGCACATTTCCTTCTGCAACACCTACCAAATCCATCAATGGCCAAGTTTTGGTTGACTACCACTTCCAGCAAACTCTCCCCTTCTTTGGCCGTGGTTGTGAGTCGCTCTCCATCCCGATTTATAAAATGCACCGTCACTGGATCTGCAGAGCTGTAAGAAAAGTTTGCGAAGATCAGAGGATTCCACCTTATTCTGCACATCCACTGCTAGAGCCTTTTGGCTGAACAGCAGAGCCAGGGCACTGGAGAGGGAAATGTTCACGCAAACTTTGTTTCTGGAAGAATTTGATAGAGAGCAGGTGGCGTGAGGGCATAGTATAGTACTACATATACCAGAAAACATTCGGGTGTTCAGTTCTCAATGGAAATGAACAAATTAGAGCAGTTCAAATCCGAGTTGGCCCAGAATAGTTCCTGCTTTGAACTTCTCTCAAAATAAATGTTTGGCTGTGAGTGAACAAGTGCAGATACTCTGTCTTGCCTTGCATGGGTTGGGTGGTGGAGGGAGCGCTGGGAGCAAGGAAAGCATCTGCATGTACCAGAGCCTGGGATGTCAATCCCAAATGGAGTAACAACAAGAAAAATCTGCAGGATCAGATACTAATAAAGCAATAAGGGATGTTGTCATTCGCATGTTGTTTCCTCCTCCCTTTCCAAGGGAATTACTTGTCGAATGTTGCTTTTCTGCTCTTCGTTCTTTCACAAAGTGCCCGCTCCCCTGCACTCAATCGCAGGGAGCCTAGTTGTGCTAAGACCTGCTCAGCCCAGCTTACAGAGCAGCCGTGCCAAAGATCCTTTGGGCTGACAGTCCTTGCTTGGAGAAAGCACTACTTGTATCGACGGCCTGTGGGATTTAATCTGGGAGTGTTAAGATCAAGGCCATCAGCATCACTTAGTGCTGACTTGTGGAAAATGTATCTACAAACAAGAGGGAAACTACATCCACTCCATCTCTTCCAGATCGAGCCCTTCCCACCAGCGTGAAGGCTGCCACCCTGGAGGGCAGCGTCAGATATTTCTCACTGAGGCAGTATGCTCTGAGACCACCTGTTGTTTTTGTTGTGAGGAGCACTGAGCAACAAAACAGCAGTTTTTCTCAGTGTCTGTACCCAAGCAGCCACACAGAAGCGCAGGCTCCCATACCCACCCCCTGTACCAGGGCAGCTCCCTGGCAGCAGCGGGCGTTCCACTCAATGCCTCTCAACCTGGCACTGCCCAAGCGCCCCTCACCTCCTGCCCCTGGAGAATGCCCTGGGCTTGAAGGCAGGTGGGCCACCTGATCTCTGGGAAGGGCCACCCCTGCCTTCCACATTCCTGGTATGCTCCCGAGGTCTAGAAGTGCCACTGCTGCCCCACAGCGCTTCTGTTATTGTTTCCAGCAGCAGAAGAAACACAGACTTGAAGATTCACAGTGAGAACAGTGAACAATTCCCTCATTTCCCACTTACATCAGGCTGAGTGAGAAAACCACCGGCTTCTTCCAAGAAAAAAAAAAAAAAAGGTGTTGTTTGGTATAATGCTTACTAAAGCTATCTTCCTGGAAGCCCCAAGGTGAGTGAAACAGTGAAACACGCAGTAAGTGTGGCTCAGATCTCTGGGAATTTCTAATATCATGATTTCTTGCACTGTATTTGTCACACATGCTGAAAACAATCCGTCACAGCTGAAGAGGTTCATACAGCCCCAGCACCTCCAGCCGCCATCTCAGTGGCTGAGCATTTGGCCTGCTTTCCCCATATCCATCAGGAAGAACATTCCAGGACAGCGTGACAGCTTGCAGTGGGGCTTCCAGTAACCTGAAGAGTTTTGCTCCCTAGGGCTGCAGACATCAGCCCCCCACTCTGCCTTCACACAGCAGGGACGAGAAGCCTGAGAGAATCTACAATTCACAGAGCAACTCAGCGGCCATTCCGACCTCTGCGCAGCAGGAAGACCAGCTGCCCGGCCTGCCTTGGCTGCCATTCCTCAAAGGCGTGCCGCGGGGCCCAGCAACCCATGGACTTGTGTGCCATGCTGTCACCTTCATGCTCAGAGCCCAGTCCTTGGCTGCGGGCTCTGTGGCTCCAGAAGCAGGGGAGCTGCGGGTCTCACAGGTCAGCTCCTGGCACCATCTTCATCCACTCAGTCTCCACCCCTTACAGGCCCTACTGTGCACCAGCTTCTCCCTCTCCCATCTGTGGGGTGAGGTGGAGGTCAGTGCAATTCCCTTCTGAAAAGGTCCTCCCTCACACAGCGATGTATGATTGAGGATTTTACTCACCTCGAATCCCCGGGCGCACCCTGGAGCTTGAGTGTGGAGCTGAAGCCTCTTCTCGACACCTGCTCTGACGGTGTGCAGTTCTGCCCTGTCCCCTTGCAGAGATAAATGAAGCGAGTTCTGCTCACCTTCAGCCTGCTGAGCAGGGGCCGCATGAGCCCTGAGAGGCCCTGAGCTATCATGCTGCCCAGGTCTTGCTTCGTGCCTGCCAGGCTGTCTTCTGTTGCAAGGTCAGCTAGATTAAGAGTTATAAATATGATCCAGAGGGGGGAAAAAAAAAAAGAAAAAAAAAGCTGGGAAGGACAGCTTCCCTGAGGAGAGAGGGAGGGACTTTGCTCGAACCCTGCCACAGCCCAGCCCACGTGTGGCTGTTGGGTCACTGGTGTTGAGTGAAGCATCACAGTGAGAATTGTCCTCACGTACCAGTCCTCACACAAGACTCATCTTTTGCCTCACAGACTTCCCTTTTAGGGACTAGACCTAAACCCAAGTTTTAGGAGCAGCATGCCATGCATGAGGGGTCACACGAGCAGGCTGGCCGGCATGCTGAGGGCCCGGGCGATGGTGCCTGGGAAGGCGGGCAGGGGGCATCAGTTCTTACACAAACAGGGCGAGAGCTGGACCTGTGGGATCTGCTCCTGACATGGATGCTGCCGGCCACATTGTTGCCTTTCCCAGTGCCGCAAGCTCCCTGCTGTAGAACATCAGCATTCATTCACACACTTCACAGGACAGATGTGAGAAGCAGCCATGGCCCTTTCACGTGTTAAACTCTCTATTGAAAAGTGCCATAAAGGCACAGGTAAGTGTTGCATTTTGTGCTAACTGATATTTCCTGCTAGTGAAACTTCCAGAGAAGAAAATTCTAATTTATTTTCAGAAACACTGACACTACTCCAGTGCACTCTCTGATCCAGGGTAAATAATTTGCCTCTGAGGACCAAAACACTCCACTGGGGAAAGTTATGTTTTTTCGGTGGAGTTTGAGAACAGCTCTCATCACAAGATCCTGAATTTTCCCTAATACCAAATTAACATTTCACCATCTGTTAGGATGCTTGGTTTAATCAAGTTTTTAAATGAAGTAACATAATATTAGTCAGTATAAGCAGCAGCCTTTGAAACTTAACCCTTGAATCACTGCATGCAGGAGAGAGAAATTACAGCACAAGGATGAGAACTATCTGGAAAGCATTCCTCTACACACATACACGCTGTGCCCAGCACTGCCTCCTCATCTCAGACACCATCAGCAGATGCAGCAGGCAACCCAGTTATCCAAACAAACAAATTACAAAGCATCTTATCTCTCTAACAAACCTTGAAATGAGAGATATATTAGATATATGCGCAGCAGTTTTCACAGCAAGGACATTCATATGTTTGCCTGGCACTGACCTCTCTCCTTGCCAGCAACTCAGAGCACAGCAAGTGACAGGTCAGTGCCACCAGATGGGAGAGAGAGGCAGAGGGGGAGGTCAGGTCTGAGATCACTGAATGCAGCCCTGCAGGGAGACGAGAAGCAGTTTTCTGGTGAAAACAGGAACAGCCCTGCTAGGGTAGGATAGAACCATGCACCGCACTGGGCTCTGGTATCCTGTTTTGAGGTATTTGAAACAGGGAGGAAAAAAGCAGAAATAAGGTTTGCTTTTTTTTCCCCCTCCTTCTCTCCAAATCTGTCTAGCAGAATGCCTAGAAGTAAATTCAGCATTTCCAGAGCAAAATCTTGTTTGTTTACTCCAGGACACAAAGAGAAAGCTGTTCAAATAACTACCTATCCCACAATAAAAAGAAGGGGGAAAGGGGAAAGGGGAAAGGGGAAAGGGGGAAGGGGAAGAAAAAGAGAAGGAGATAAAACATAAACGCACAACTTGAAAAGCCCCTCAACATGTTGCTTTGAAGGTCAGCATGCTTTGGGATGACAGGCACAGCTGAAGTGAATTGTTAGCTCTGTTCCACAGAGATCTGGTGGAAGTCAAGCTTCCAGCAGCACACACATGTGCACACATGCCCCACCTTGCCTGGCAGCAGGTCAGGCTGCCAGCAGCACAGCGGCCATGCTGACATGTCTGGTAATGTCTTTGCGCACACTGGGAAGGAAGTGGTTTTCTAGCCTGAAACACATCACCCAGTTTCTTCTGCACAAAAGGCAGTTTCCCTTTCCTCGCAGTCTAGGGACGTTTACAAGAATGCCCAGAACAGCTGTGAGGTGCCATCATCCCCCTCACCCCTGATTGTTGCATAAGAAGTAAATGGATTGGTATTAGCACAGCACTGGTCAAACAAGACACAGCAGTTAAAAAAAACTACTAACATTCAGACCCCTCTCCTCTGACTACAGTCCTTTCAGCCAGCACATAGTAGTTTCACCTGCTCCTTTGGGTAGGAGACACACTGTGCAAACAGCTTGAACCAGAAGAGCTCTTCTTTTGACTTTGCAGCTTCCAAGAGACCAGGGATGAATGGTTTAACATTACTGGTCTGCTGCCTCTCTGAAAGCAGATTAAGATCATGATCTAATCTTGTAGTCGTTAACATACAAAGGTACTGGGTCCATGGGAGCAACTCCACTACCATTGAATCAACATTTGATAAATCTGGTAAATTAAGGGAGCAGTAAGGCCATCCTGAGAAGGAACAGGAAGAAGAGGCAGAAGAGACAGCCACAGGGACGGGAGGGAGAAGAGGCAGAAATCAGACACGCAGTAGAAGCCACCTGGTCCCTATCCATGAGCAAGCTGCAAGATGTGCAGATACCACCTGGGTCAGTAAATTGTCACCTGCTTGCTCCAGTGAAAAGATTGATGTTTGATAAAATCTCAGATTCCTAACAGCAGAACTCCTAAAGGAAACATGTTCAGAAGGGAAGGAGAAATGGAGCCAAGAGCTCAACCAGCCATGAGAAAGCTGAGGTCCAGCATTCTGTCTCGTTACAGAAGTGGCTCCATTATTGTTTGGAGGTTTGTGGGAAGGCCACATGAGAGCAAAGCTGGAAGTCTGAGCTGATTTCTATGAAATGGGCACCAGGCTCAGCCACAATTCTGTTCTACCTTGGAAGAAACACATCATCCTCTGTGCCGTGTCCTACTCCTCTCTCTCTCTCTCTCTCAAAAAAAAAAAAAAAAAAAAAAAGGCTGATTCCTGGTTGGCCTCTGAGGAGCGTGAATGAGGGATGATAAATAAAATGGACACCTGAGACAGAAAGGCTCTTGCCAGAGCTGTGCCCAGCAGCAGCCACCAGGCTGTGCTGCTCCCGCAGGTGAAGTCCCAGGGGCTGCAGAGCAGGAGATTCATAGAGCCAGGAGTAACGAAGGCTCCCAGAAGCCCCATCACCTCACAGGTGCTGCTGTAAGAAAGTAGGTACAGGCTGTTTACACAGACAGAACTAAGCTCACTGAACAGAACTGAAATTCCCCACCATCACCATAAGAACTCATCAACCACCCTTTCCGAACTCAGAACAAGGTATTATAACAAGCAACAGATAAGCTGTGCTTGTTCTGCTTTCTCCAAGCCCACAGGACGAGGTGAAGAGGGCTGCCCCAAAACTGATGTGCTGACCTCAAAACGACGGAGTGCTAACATCAAGAAGCTCAAGTCTCAAGACACTGACTGGTAGAAGCCAGAGGGCTGGGGAAAGGCTTTCAACACGCCTCAGTCTCTATACCTGTCAAACAAGACTACCACTTGCCTGCTCTGACTTTTCTCTGAATTTGCAGCAACCTCCTTAGAATTGCTAAAACGAAAGGATCAATGGACAAATTTTCACCATTGGAAGCAAGAGGGCAGCAGCGTTGTCACTAGAGATGAGCTAAGGCTGCAACAAGGAAGCAGAAGGAGGAGTTCATAAGAGGGCTCCCTGACAGATGCTGCCTGGTTGGGTGAAGGCTGCCAGCAGTCATGGCGCGCCAGCCAAGGCCCTCGCTCGCAGTCTCCTTCAGTCAGTCAAGGACGCTTCAGAGATGGATGAGAGGGCAGTATCGCTGCATGCGGAGTATAGACACGCTTCACTGTAACTTCCCAACTCTAGGACAGGATATTTCACATCCCCTTGACCCTTCAGCCAGTCTTGATGGAAGAGCAGCCCTGGCTTGTATTTCTTTAAGAGAGCACAATTGGAGGCAATAACAATGATGGGAATTTGGAATTTTCCAGCTAACTCTGCTCACCAGAAAGGTGTATGAATGGTATTAACACCAAATCAGAGTACAAGCATTCTCAAAAAGTCCCTTCCAGAAACTCCCAATATTTATTTTTTCAGTTTCAGCATTATCTTTCCTTTTTTCCTCCTCATTTTTTCATTCATTCTCTATCCCAACTTCCTCCTGCCATCTATCCCAAGAATATCAATCCTAAAATTACTGGCAGCTTTAAGAGAGCTATCACTTCGGACCAGTCGTTCATCTAGGCATTGCTTTGTAGCAGGAACCTGCAGCATTGTCCACAAGCTGTACTTAAATTAGAGCTGCAGACCTGCAAGACAAAAGCCAGCTTCAGCTTAACACTCAGTGCACTGAGGTCCAGCTCCCCTTTTTTTTTTTTTTGGCATATGGGGTGATCTTCCTGCAAGGCAAACTTTAACATCACATTTGGAGCCATATACAAGTTGACTATTCTGCAGTTCTGTGTTGACATCAGTCACAGATGAATTACACTGTTCTCTGCCAGTTGTCAGGTGCTCTGATTATACCCTGATAAAAGATAATTACACTGCATGCTCAAGACTGAGCTATACAGAGCTGAGAAGTTGGTATTGAACAGAAGAGCCACACTGATTGTGCAGGGCAAACAAGCTGTACCTGTTATTCTGTGCTTCCTCAGTAGAAGATATTCTGCCTTTGTGATGTTCAAGCATGTGCCATACAACTGTCTATGCTTAACATGTCTTACCCTGTATATTGCATTATTGAGCACTGCAAGATGTTGGAACACAGCTATTAGATGCAGGTGCAGCTTCTCAATGGAGAGCCAATGCACCAAGATGCACTGAGTCTGAAGCCAGGTTACAAGTACAAGTAACAGTTCCCCAGACATGAGACAAGAGTAGATTTTGTTTGGTGTCTCAGACTGTCTTCTAGTTCCACAGCTCAAATTAGATTAAGAGCATCACAGAATCATAGAATATCCCAAGTTGGAAGGGACCCATAAGGAACATCAAGCACAACTCCTGGCTCCACATAGGACCACCCAAAATTCAAATCAGGTGTCTGAGAGTGGTGTCCAAATGCTTCTGTAATTCCAGCAGGCTCAGTGCTGTGACTGCTGCCCTGGGGAGCATGTTCCAGGGCCCAGCCACTCTCTGGTGCAGAACCTTTTCCTAATACTTAACCCCACCCTCCCCTGACACAGCTTTGTGCCATTCTGGAGTCTTCAAAGTCCCCAGAAAGATAAGCGTAAGTGAGAAGGTATTGTCCATCTAGTGCAGTAAAAGACAAAACACTGTTTGTGACAGCTGCATCCCCAAGCAGTGTGCTTCCCCTTGAAGGCTGCACTGCACCAGTGTTGAAGTAGACGTGCAGTTCACCCAGTTATGTATTCAAGTTTTTGGAATCCTGGAAGGAATGAGGAAGACTCACCAGCAAAAACTGTATCCATGCCAAGCCTGATGTGGATTGCAGAAGTCTCCATTGTGTCACACTTCATATTCTGCTTGTAGACAAGTTCAAGTTTCTCCTATAACAGCAGATCTCCGAACACCAACACATTCTGATGAAATCTCTGCCTCATTTAACAGTGCAGCATTCATGAAGCAGAGGTTCTGCAAAGACTCTCGTAACAATGCCATGGAGAACAGATGAATTCAAATCAGTCAGTCCATCTGCAGAAAGGTGGCAGTGCCCACCATTGGGCCCTGTCCTGCAACCTCAGGAAACACAAGTAGAGAGAAACAGGACAAAGCAGCCACGAAACAAGCGAGGCTGAAATCCCTGGTAACAGGGCCAGACTCGGACAGACCCAGCAGCAAGCCTGGGGCAAGCAGCAGCGCCAAGGCTGGCTACCCTCATGTGCTCGCCTGTCTTGGACTCCCCGTGGGCCTGGGCACAGCCTTACACGGCAGGCGTTTGCCAGTGGCAAACTGTTGCAGCAGTTCTTCCTCCTCATTTGGGCAGGCAGTTTGCAAGTTAAACATGATACAAATTGACAGTCAGTTTCCCCACAGAAACCTGAATTCCAATACTGGCTTCAGTGAGACTGGAGAGGTGGAAAGGGGCATCATCCTTCAGAAGACAGAGGTGAGGCTGACCTCAGGCACCGCGTTGCAGACCTCTGGCTTGGAGACACACTGCTAGACTCATAGCGAGCCTTAAGCAATCATACAGACACCATCTGCTGAATTTCTCTAATCTTTATTGGCACTGTAGGAAGAACAAGGTAAGGATTTTAACAACTCCTCCAAACAGGGGGGGGAAAAAAAAAAGCCTTAGTATCAAGGATCTCTTTGCAGATAACCACATGGATCCATGAATTACTCCACAACCTTAAGAAAATGTGTTTTATTATAATCCAGTAAAAAGGCTGGTCAAAAAAAAAAAAAAACAAAAAACCATAATATAATTTACAGCAACAACAACAAATGAGAGATAAATCAAGCTGGGGAAGCATGTCGTAAGGTATTTCTCCTCCCCTCCCCCCACCCCTACGAGGAGCAGTTATGCAATTGTATTGGGATACGGAGAGGAAGAAAAACAAATTTAAAAAATAAAAAAACATGCCTACAAATCTCACTGTAATACTGAAAGCTTCTTACATTAGTTTTCTTGCAAAATATCATTTCTTTACAATACAGTATACTTTTCCAAGGAAAGGGGACCATAAAGACATCCTCTATCCCATAACTACTATTTTCTAATTGTGCATAGCTAGAAGTATTGAAATCAAATATCATTAGATACCACTGGAATATAATACTGGTTAAGAAGGCGGCAGAGCTGAAACAACTACAAAGAGTTAGGTCGACTCACTGGCACAGGCCGTTCTGTTCCTGTATTGGACCGTTTGGAACTAGAACGATTTAAGAAAAACAAAAAACCCAAAACTCTATAAACAGAAGTCACACCAGCATCGTAACACATGAGCTCAGCAATGTTGTGTGACCCACCCAAGCAGAAAGATTTACTGGTTTATTATTCGAACACATTTCAGGCACTATATATCAGCTTGTTAGGAAATTGTTTAAATGGAATAAGGGCTTTATATCCCAGCAAATGCACCAATAGTTGCCACAGGCAGAGCAGAAGAGCTGAGAACCAGCATTAAAGCACCAGAACAGAAGCGCAATGGTTGTCTGCTCCACTGGTAATGAGACTTGCACAGAGCCATTGCCAACAACCGTTCAGTACAGAAAAACGCAAATCAGTTCTGACAAGTTTTAACTGCAATCTTTCATTTGTGACTCTCAGAGCACTGGAGCACATGTTTTTGGCCAACGAAAAGCTTCCTGTGTTTCCTGCCCAAAAGCATGTTGTGTCCAGGGGAGAGAAGGGGCTCTCATATAACCAATGCAGATGCTCAGAAACAACACACTGACCTGAACTCCTAACCGTGGTTTGGTTGGTTAGTGTTCGCATGGATTTCCACACAGGTTTGCATCGATCCCAAAAAAATACGACACTGGTGATGTTATTTCTAGAAGCCCAAGGAATTCTTGGGGAAATACTGTAGTTTAGTAACACTGATGTGGACATTTCTTTTTGGCACATTCTCCCTTTGCTTCCACCATCATACAGGGAGCTGAAAACACTTCAGCATTCAAATGTTTTCCTTCTATCACCACGAACAGTGATACCATACAGACAAAGGGGAATCCACAAAATTGAGAAAGTCACAAGATTTAGAATCATATTAGGCAAGAGAATAAATCATAGGCCAGCTCAGTGACTTCCTAGAGGGACAGGCTATCCCAAGGAGGACAAAGCAAATGAGGACTCCATTGTAGATGGAATCCATTTTTAAGAGGCCTCTTCTAAAGGTTTACATTTCCTTCTATGAAGGATCAAGGCAAAACCCAATTCAACCCTGAGCGTACACAGCTGTTTCCTCCTCAGAAACAACAGGAAGGATTCTGGGTAGCTACAGCATGAGTAGGAATGGACAGCTTGGAAGACAGGAGGCGGTTACAACAATTGGTGCAGAACGTCTCCCCACTTTCACTAGCATCCTGCTTCTAAGATACTGAGCCTCTGTGCTCAAAACTGCAAAGGGCCAAAGCATCCTTCCAGAGAAGGAAAAACGTTTGAGCCAGGAATCTGGCAAAACGCTAGTGAAGATTAAGGCAACAATTGGACAAAACTCATGATCCTCTCCCCTCAAATGCAACTGGAAACCAGCAAGACTGCTGCAGTCTTGTTTCTGCATGACCCAGATACAAAAGTAGTTTTGGTCCCCAGCTGTTAATCACTTTTCATGACTGTATCTGTTTTAAAAAGACATCTGAGCTACAGTAGATCTATACAGTTGTAAGGCACCAATGACTATGTGCTAAAAAGGCCTCTTACGGAAGAAAGTGAAATCCCCCCACATGATTAGAAATGTTCAGCATTTCTATGAAATTAGAACCATTAGAAATGGTTCAGCAAAAGAAATATAGCTAGAGGAGTTTTTAGTTGTTTACTTTTCTGCTTACCCCTTTTCATTTTCAGTGGCAACCTCAAAATGAAAGGCAGTGCTCTCTAGCTGTCTCTGCCTCACTGGTTGCATTCAAGCCAGACAAAAAGACAGCGAACAAAGCCATTTACCCAGAGGAAAGCTCCTGGAAAGCCTGGAAGTCAAGGCTCCAGTACATCCTAGAGCAGTGGGAATATTCCAAAGGCCTCCTCGTGATTAGAAAATTCCATGTTCCATCTTTAAACAATAAAAGTAACACCAGCAGAAATGCCACAGATTCTGTTTCGTCTGCTTACATTTAAAGGACAAAAGCTTTGGTCTTTTAGAAAGAAAGTCCACATTCTACCTCTAACCATTCTTCCCAGACTCCAGCTTCTCCTTCTCAGCTACACGATTCAGACCATTAATTAGAGTCAGAAATTTAGATTCTGGCCTCTAAGCTTAATAATGAAGCTTATACAAGTTAGTAGGAAGGCACAATGTCAAACTGTTAGCACTTTGCTGTATATAATTCAGTGAAAGCATCCCTGATCAATCAGAGAGGACAGCAACACAGCCATTTCAGTAAGCAAAACAAAACTAAATGCAGTAAGATTTTACCCAAAGCCAAATAATTTCAGTTTTGCCCTAATACAAGTTTGCTTTCCCAAGCCACCCCAAGAATATGTAAATGTTGTTCTTTCTTCTGTTGCTGAACTCCAGCATTTGCCCAAAACTCTATAAATAAGACCATGATTGCTCTTCAGTAGTGGTTCCAGCACAGCACAATTATGAGTGAGTGATGGGAGAGGATGGGAAAGAGGAGAGAAGAGAGTGCAGGGCAGCAGGTGCAGAGCAGAGTTTACATGGACTCAAACTCATCAATGCGCTGCTTGGTGTTGCCCTGCCGAATCTGACGGAGGGTCTTGTACTTGTCTCGGCCCAGTCGCATGTTCTCAGCGTGAATCATATCATTCGCTGTCTTCTTGGTTTCATCCCGAGCATTTGCCAACTCCGAGGAAAGAGCCTTTAGAGAAGGAGAAACAGACAGCAATGAGTTAGACATGCCAGAGTTTCAAAGCTGGACAAGTAGGTTACTTGCTAATCCTCCTAAACAGGAAGCAGACAACTGTATGCTGTCTTGGGCAACCTGCTCTAGCTGACCCTGCTTGAGCAGGATAGTGGCACCAGGTGATCTCAAGAGATCCTTTCTATCCTAAACAATTCTGTGAAAGTTGTTAATATTTTTCCTCTGCGTTTGAAAGTAGAAAGCTTCAGGCATTTCCACCCTGCTTATCTTTGTCTAGTACAGCAAGAAAGACTGTTTTCAATCTACTTCAGAGGAAGAATGAGAAAGTCCAGTGAAGAAATCCTCAAAGACATCAAGATTGTCTTGCAGAAATTGAGCAACTACTAGCCTACCACAGAAGAAACTTGCTGTGGATGATAAAGGCCTCTTCTGTCACTCTATCTGTGCATGACCAACACAGCAAGAGGCAAAACAAGCAAAGTCTGCTCAAGACTGGCAGCCAGCAGGCAGTGTAAAAAAAAATTTCTAAGCATCAACGCCAGAACAATGGCATTCCTCATGAGAAGGAGGTGCAGCACTGCTTCCCCCATGCTGAGCTCTAGTGGGCTGCTCTCAGAGTTTTGCAGTGCAGTCCATTCAGACAAAACAGTTACAGCCTGTTGTAGGACAAGAACTCAACCAGGTCATCAGATTCATTTCAGCCTGGGCTATGAAGAGCTATCAGGTATCTGACAAGACTCACACAAGCACACTACATCTGACAGATGCTGCTTCTTGGTACCGCTTGAAAACGCTTAGCTATTTCCAATGAAATAGAAACCAAGAGCCAGGAGGCAAGTTCTGCCCCCATCCCTAATGGCAAGCAGCAATCTGATAAGATCATGATCACCACCCATGACTCACCATCCACTCTTTTTTTCCCCCTTTCTTTTTGAGGAATACCTGTAAAACCTCCCAGTCACATTAATGGCAAAAACAATAGAAGCAACACCCAGGCACATAATCTCTCTGCTGTCAACTTCTTACCTTCAAGTGTTTCTGCACTCTTTCATTCTTCTCTGCTTCAGTGGTACGCTGCTCCTCACTGCGGTCCTTGATGGTGGCCTCTGATCGAAGCTCAGCACTGGCTTCTGCAGCATTTTCATCCTGCTCATCATCATGCTCATTCTCAGAGTGCATGGGCTCAGCGACGTGAGGAGTGCTCATGGCAGTCTTCAACTCCTCTTTGGTCTTTTCTAGGTCCTCCTGCACCATTTGTGCCTGCAGTAAGACATGTCATTGAATTAATCAATGCAATGCCAAGTGCGAGAAACTTCTTGCAGAAGTGCACAGAAGCACTACTTAGTGTGCATTATAATAAGCCTTGCATCTCTTGCACACTGAAGTGGTATGTTCCAAAGCTACTTGGCCACAATCACTTGCAACATTTTCTGCTGGCCAACACATCTGCTTTACCTTCTGTTGCCACTCCTGGGCCTCACTCTCTTTCTTCTGCCTGGCCAATTCCAGCTGCGTGATCCTAGCTGTGAGTTCTGCCATCTCAGCAGCCTGCAAAGTAAAGAATTTTAATGGGGACAAAACAGAGGTATTGCTAAGTGAAGCATTTAGTCCACATTCTGAATGAAAACAGCATCTCTAATATCTTTTTTGTAAGGAGAAAATCTGTCTATATACTTCAGTCCCACTGATACCTACGTGATGCATAGGAAAAAGAAAAGGATTTTGATGATTCCCCCCCCCCTCCACACAGAGCTACAGAACTCATTTCTTTGAATCCAAGCCAAGAAAAGCAATTAGTGAGTTCTACATGCTGTTCTCAGCGTCGAATACTGTTGTAAGCAAAAAGCGCAACAATCTGAATCTACTATACAAATAGATACACCTGTATTTAGGTATTAACTCATCTTCTTGAGGATAAAAATTAGAAGAACTAAACTCTTCTTCACCATATTCATAGCCTGGCTTGCTCTATGAGCTTAGACTCCTACACTGTTACTATTTTCCCTACTAGATTTTCAGCTAACTCACTTACCAGCTGTTCCTGGGTCTTTTGTTGATCATGTGATGCTTTCAGCAAGGCCTCCTTTGCCTCTTCTGCTTCTCTACGTTCTTTAGCCAGTTTCTCTGCTTCTTCCTGAGCTCGTTTTCTCTCCTGTTCCAGCTCCATGGCTCTGCGGGTCTGTTCTTCCAGTTCTGAAGGAGTAGCAGAACACATTTGAAGAAAGACCAAAGAACAAGTGGCAGAAGAAGAGCAAGGTGCCCTAGTCCCTACCTCCTGGATGACAGCTTTCCTTCAGAGAGAAGAGAAAGATGCAAGCAATTATCCCCATTCCTCTCCTTCACATTGCCAATGGAGCTGTAAGACTAAGAGTGAGATCTGCTCCAAGCCAGCAGATTACTTGCCTGATTGATTTGTGGGGAAGTACGCATCCCAGAATGACATCCTTAGAGACAGAGAAGCATGCAGCATTTTGATTGGGCAGCACTGCATAGTAATGCTGGCCAAGCAACTAGATTGTAAAAACCAGCGCACCAGCTGGTACGATTCTTGCTACACTTTCTGACTCCTTTACAGATGTGCTAAGATAAAGCTTCGAGCCAGCATGTGAACAACTGCAAGATACTCTGGCCGCCAGAGGGGCAACATGGCTGCCACCCACCTCCTTAATACAAGCCATACTTCAGCAGCTGCAGATGGAAAAGTTACATTCAGCTTTAGAAGGCTAAACCAGGGTCCTAACACCTGTTAGCACACAATATTGGGGTCTGAATGGTTCAGAGATGCTCCTAGCTTTATTACTTGAATCCTTCTCTGTCAGACTAATCAGACCGTGCACCTAATGGAATACTGAAACATTTCCTATTACCTTGCTGAGCTTTTTTAGTTTGCTCCTCAATTTGCTTGAGTCTCTCCATTAGCTCCTCCTTCTCACGCTCAATCTTCTCCTTCTCCTTTTCTGCCAGCTCCCTCTTCTTCTTCTCATTCTCCAGCAAGGCTCTGACGATGGGGAAAGTCATAATGCAACTTATAATTAACAGCTACTCGGTCTGTAGTGCTTCCTAGAGAAGCTATAAGCACACAAGAGAAGTGCACTAGATCACTCAGCTGATGAACTTTTCTCCAGCTGTGCCTCTTTAAAGTGAAGTAAAGAAAGAAAAAGCTATGCTGGCATTCACCTCAGTGGTAAGTTCAGAATAGTAACGTTACTAATGGAAAGCTCCTTATATTGGGATCCAAATTAGTCCTTTCAAATAGATGGGCAAACATTTAACTCCAAGAAAGTGGTGGTCAGTCACACTTGTGATGAGCGCTACTTCCATCATCCCATGAGATATAATGAAGCAGAAAGAAGTCTGCCCTGTTTTTGGCTCAAGCAGACTAGTGAGTGTGCTGCCAGCAGTTTTATCTAGCACGTGATGCTATTGTGGAACGACCAATCAAGTCCAGGTTACTCAGAACCCTACACCAACCTCTCCATCTGTTTCTGATGCTTCTCTTCCCGAGCCTGTGCTTTCATCTGCTGCACCTCAATGGTATCTGGTTTACGTCTGCGCATGTAGAGCTCATGGTTCCCCATGCAAAGTGCCAAGATTCGTTTGTTAATCCGTAACCGAGGGGCATAGAATACAAAGTCCTTGGGACAAAGAAAAGGCAGTATTAAACTTGTTCCTTCAGCATAATAAACCCCCTGTGTATGCAGTGCACTCCAAAATCCTAAACTTTCTAGAATTGCTAGCCAGGTTTTCTGATCAGTGTCTAATTCACTGGTATTAGCAGTCAGATCTCCATCTTTCAGGAGTGAATTTCAACCTGATAAATACACACAGGGCAGAATTGCCCAACTTCTTGTTACAGTGTACTTGGTTTCACTGTAAAGCATTTCTAGTACAGGGAGTACATAGTGATTTAGCTCTACTGTTTCATTACAAATTGCACAGCAGCCAGAGAGCTGCAGGTGCCCCATCCCTGAAGGTACCCAAGGCCAGGCTGGATGGACCCTGGGCGGCCTGAGCTGGGGGCACACTCAGCCCACAGCAGAGAGTTGGAATTGGATGATCTTTAAGGTTCCTTCCAAACCAAGCCATTCCATGATTCAGCTACTAAGAAACTGAAAGTTGAAAAACTTGAATTTGATTGTTGCTTCTTACTGGTGCTTTCTTGTCAATAGGCTTGATAACAAATTTCTTGTCATTGAATGAGATATTTCTGATCTCACTCCAAGGGAATCCAATTTTTGGAGTTAGCCTGCAGAAATAGAAAGTAAAAGATATTAAATTCCCAAGTTGTTCCAAACTCTTGAACTACAATATAGAGCTCGAACTTCTGCCAGACCTGCCCTCATGATACTTCAGTAATCTTAGGCTGAATAGAATAAGTAAACAAAATTGGTCATGTAAATGAACTACAAACATAGGGAGCAGCTTTTCCATCTAAGCTAATGGAATTGGAAACAGCTGGAGAATGCATCTGCATCAGGAAGACAAAGGATACAGGTAAAATTAACTCAAGATTTGACAACGTCTTATGGGTTTTGGTCCATTTTATGGAGCATTCCGGCAGTGTCAAAAATGCAGTCAAGAATAACATAGAAATAGCATTTAGTATAACATGAGAATTCCAGAAAAGATTACTTTTAACTACCTTGACACTGGAAAGGAGCTGAAGACTGTGATGAAGAGAGGGGGTTTATTACCTGTCATTCTGTTCGTAAATGTTGAGTCCAAGAGCATCTACACCTAGCCAGAGTTCAGAGCCCTTTTTGTTCTTAATGCTGAAGTAGTTCACACCGTACATTTCCAAATCCTGTGCAATTTTCAGGTACTCCAAGACAGCATCTTCTCTGTGTCGTGTGAAAAGAGATATTCCTTTTTGAATCAATAAAGCCATTTCATCAAGAAGGCGTTGGCTATCTACACAGCTAGAGCAGCAATAGGCTGGCAAAGGTTCCAAGAATCATCCTTGAAGATAATAGTGAACAAGCTCCACAAGTTCAGTTTTGTTTTTACTAAAGCCAGCCAGTTATATGGACTAGCAAGGGCAGAGGCACATTGGCCTAGTTATTCTCAGCAGAATAACCCCAAGAATGCTAACTCATCTTGGAGTAAGCCACAGATTATTGTATGACTTCACACATTACACACTATCATATATCACACTACCTTAAATACAGCAGTTTCACATGCATTGGTTACCTAATCATTCCTCGATGTTCCTCATGCCACACCTGGATCCTCTCCTCCCACTGGTCCTTGTTAAGCTTGTGCTGCTCCAGAACTCTAGAAAGAATACATTGGATGTTTGAGAGCAGCCTCTGCATTTATGCACACACAGTCACATCAACCCAACAGCACTTGATTAAATACTCCATGGGCATCATTGCTCCGCCACAAAAAATGTTCCAAAAATTACCATTATACAATAAGGCTAGGTAGACAGACAGCGGTTCCGTAGCCAAGGCTTCTGACAAAGGACAAGCTGTATTCAGCCATATTTCACTTCGCACCATTGCATTTTCAGGTTTTTTTCGAGTTTCTTCAGCTACTTCCAATTAGAGTTTCTACAGCAGCAATAGAATCTTAAATCTTAAAGCTCTTCAATACATAAATATCAATTCTCATTCTCAAAGAGGCACCAGGCTATACTTTATTATGAACACTCTGGACAAGGCTCCCAAAGATTCCAAACTTTTTAGGTGCAAAGAAAGTCTAAGATTGCCCGAGTTCACTTACCTCTGTGGGAGCAGCTTGTCACTAGCAAGGTAGCCAGACTTGTGCACCTCTTTGTTGAAGTCACCATATTTTGACTGGACAGCATAGGAAGCCAGCAGAACAGCTGTTTCTGGAGGGCAATAAATGTCATCGTTCAGAATTGCCTCCTTCACTTGGAGGAAAAATAGGCGCTGTGTGATGTCCTGGATCAGCTCTTCTGCCACATCCTCTGGGTAGAACTTGGCTCGGAATTTGAAAAGAAGAGGGCTTTCCTTGCGTACATCCTGTGCTGTTACCTGGAGCAACAGAGTTACCAAATTTATGGCTGACGTACCAAGCGAAGGTGAGCAGGCTTACGAACAGAAAGGAAAAGGTAGGCATGCATTAGGAAAAAAATCTCCTTTCCAACACAAACGTGAATGGGCAACATGCTCACATGAGCATCGCATCAGTAGTTACCGGGGTGGGTAACAGATCTTCCAGTATGGGGGAGATGGACTGCGTGATGGGGAAAAGGGACACGTGGCCTGGGAAGAATGCAGGGATGCCATCCTGAATACAGGCTGCCCAGAGAAGCTGAGGTTGTCCCATCCCTGGAGGTGCTCAAGACCAGGTTGGATGGGGCCCTAGACAGTCTGATCTGCTGGCTGGCAACCCTGACCAAGGCAGGGGAGTGGAACTGGATGATCTTTATCGTCCCTTCCAACCCAAGCCATTCTATGATTCTATGACTGAAGGAAGGCAGTACCAACTCACTAATCTTGCTGTAAATTCAGGTGCATAGAGAAGCAAGAACAGATCTCCGATGGAAGTACAGAGATTGGATCTGCTCCTCTGCCCTCCAAGAGGAAGGAAACCAGGACGAATGAAAGGTAGAAGCAAACATACCTTTTTATTTAATTTCAGCCATGTCGAGAATCCCTTTGTGTCCTGATACTGGAGTCCAAAAAACCAGACCTCTCTTAGACCAATTGTCTTGACGACCTGGAATAAAGATGATTAGCAAGAGCCACAGCCAGACAGGGTGATCTCACTGGTGGCAGACAGCCTGTCAGAGCTAGGACCAGATGAGCACAGAGATAACCAGGGCCCTAGCATTCTGCCACTCCTGCTACTGTACACATACAGCAGTTGTTCTTATGCCTGCAAACAAGGCAATTACCTGTAACCTCCACTACTAGACAGAGGAGGAGAAAGAACACATCTTTGGGTCTAACACTGCACCTGTAGAACCACTTTTACACAACACCCACTCCTTGTCTTTGCTCTCAGTTTCCTTCCTTCAGAAGCCAAAGGATTTGACAAATAATTGAGGTAGATTTACTACTGCTTGTACCATGATTTACATGATCTCTCTCTCTAACCCTCTAATTTCTTGTTAGTTACTTCCTTGCTGATTCGTAAGGATGTGCTCTATTCAATTTTGATGTGGTCTCCAGATTCGTTGAGATACAACACTAAGGACATAGGTTCCCTGCAAACATATTACTAGTTCAGTTATTTATGACTTGGATCAGACTTTTCTTCTGGCTTTACAGAATTAGCATTATGGCACAAAAAAAACAAAGGGAGCTTTCAGCAAAGGCATGCCATTAGTAACACACACACACAAAACCTACGCAAAACCACACAGTCTATATACATCATTCTTGAAGTCCATGAAATTATTCAGCCTGTCCTTGCTCGAATATGGAGAACTGGCTTAAAGCCCAGCGTAAACAAAGAGGACTGTAGGTCTGATAAACCTTCACTTGCACATATCACATAGTAGGATGCACACAGCTAAGGAGGCTTTGAGAGAAGCATTAGTTTGCTGTATATACTGAAAACACGTGGTAGAAGGAGAGGAAGAATGGCTGTTCTAGAGCCTAAGGAAAGCTTTGTTCTCTGCGACATTAACATTTGAATGGGATGGAGGCTCACCCCTACTGCTGCATGCATCTGCTTGCCTCACTTCCATTTGTCTGCAGCTTAAGCCTGCAAATTCAACAAGCTGAACTGCCAGCAAGGAACTGAATGGCATCACACTGAGGCCCCACACAAAAAGACTTTTATTCCACAGCAGAAGTCTGCACAGCAATAGCAACGACAACAACAGCCTAGACAGTGAAGAGTGGGAGACGGTACACAGTTTCACACCCCCAAGCAGCTACTAAATCAAGCTAAAATGCAGTGCAATTCCTGCTCTAGGAAATACGTTAGATGTAAAGCAAGGCATGTTGTGGCTTGGTAGCCCGAGCACGGAATGAGCCCATTCACCCTTCATGCTGGAAGTGAAGGCACATGACGGCAGCCTCCGTCAAGCAGGGAGAGAAGGGAAAGATGGTTCCCTTCCCAGCTTTAACAAGGTATTTAGTTCCACCTGGGAAACAAACAGACAACAACAACAACAACAACAACAAAAAAGCATGAAGAAATGGTTTTCTACAGCTGCAAGGAGTCTGCCTAGTGGTTAACAGCTCTGTTTTGTTTGGGAGGATACAGCATTTAGAGCCCTGATTAACTGTGAGATGTTCCAAAAAGCAGTCACTGGCAGTGACTAGGGATGGAGAACGGCTGGTACACAGAACAGAATACTGAGAGCACCGTTTAACACAGACCACTATATTTAAATATCAAAAGGTTTACTCTCCCCTTACTCTCCCAGCTGGACAGTGACTTTTTTTTTTTTTTTTTTTTTTGCGCCTTAGAGAACATTAAGTCAGTTCCAGTGTCTTATTTAGCATGCAGCACCAGACTTGATCTACAACGGCCAGCAGACTACAGGCAGCCTTAAAACCCAGCTGCCCCACAGTGTTTTGACAAGCCACCACAAGAGTCTTCACCATGTACTGTTTGCTTAAAACGTCACTTCAGTGAGCAATTTTGTCCCTCTGCCTTAGGGAAGGAGGTGTACTTCTGGCAACCTTCACTTCATCTTCTAGAAGAAATCCAAGCACACAGAAGTACCATTCTTTATATCTGTTCAGAGGAGAAATTCAAGGTCTTCCTGACAACCTCTTCTCTCATTTCTCCTTACTCCAATTTTTCAGGTCTACATGGCTCCTTCTGACCTTCCCTTTCACATGCACTTGTCTCCTTCCCAACCACTGTTCTAGCCATTAAGAGCTGCCCCACAGCAGAGGGAGAGTTTAAGTAAACCGACCACAAGGACGCACACTTAAGCTGAAAAGACATTCCACTCAGAACAAGCTCCTGCTCCAAAGGCCAAAGCATCCCAGCCTATTCCACAACTTATAAATATGTCTTGAATCTCACCTGGTGTCCTGCCTGAAGATGAAATGGCCGTGAGAGGCATGTTAAATATTTGAGAGAAAATCACTAGCAAACAATATTGCTGGACTAGTTCTGCCACATCTGCAGTTTAACATGCCACAGTTGTTCTATCCAGGCTACTAAACAAGGCACCTTGTGGATAAGTGTCATTTAACTATACTGCTCTTACTGACATTGAAAACCTCTATGTCACTGCACAAGTGTCGTTCCTTGATTAGGACATTGATTAGGCCATGCAAAAGATTGCTAGCAGGCCTAGGCAATATTTCAATTACTTCTCTTAATTACTGTTCAAAATTGAATACAGCATTGGCTCAGCTAGTGACTGAGGCATTCAGACAGAATATGTCTGTCCAAAATGAAGCATGAGTGCAGAAGAATAAAGATAAGAAAGGAATTCACAGGAGAAAAAACAAACCCTTATTAGTTCAGTTGCCAACTGGGAGTAACTCAAGAAATTGACTATGTATCTAGTCCACAGCTGCACAATTGCAAGATACAATTCATGTCTATCAAGTAGATTCACTTATCTTCAGTCTGGCTATCGGCACAGAAGAAGCCTGCAGATATTAAGCCTAAGAATAAAATAATTCAGAACACACTACTGCCACCGTGCTGGTTGTTTTTTCCTGTTATTTCTACATTCAAATTGTTCATGCTAGACTAGCATGCCTCAAGCATTTAGATCATGTAAATCATCTGCTCTTGTTTTAAGTTTTACTCTTTCTAGTTCACAGCATATCATTTTTCCTAAAGCCCAAGTGTACAGAAAATTCAAGAACCTATATTATAAGGGAAAGAAAAAACTACATTTGAGTTTAACTCAAATACACAAAAAAATACACAGACTTTGTTTACTGTATCGTTTCATTCTTCTTCCACAGGTTGCAAAATGTTCTGGGCAGCTTGTGGTACCATTTTGGCACACTCCATCTTTTGAAGGAAAGGCTGTGGGGAAACATGCATTGCCACACACACCCCACTGGCATTCAGTAACACAGAATTCAGTCAGATATTAGACATTGGCACTTCTACTGTCAGACAGCCAGATACACCCTTGGCAATTTTGCCTTGCTTTATGTTTATCCTTTGAACAATGGCAGTTACTTGCTGCAGAGATGAGGAACAGATTCTAGATATCCAATGCCTTTGTCCCTAGACACTGGAAGTGAAGTATGTCTCATGACTTGGAGTAATAGGAAAACAGGGATGCTGTTGAGTGCCAAGACTGTGACTCACTGAAAGGCCCTAGAGCCACCTTCTACACAGGCAGCGGAGTGCTCAGGTTATCCCCACTTCCAAGTCTTTGCCTGTGCTTACAGATATGAGTAGTTTGTCCCATGTTTTTAAGAAGCTTCTCCATTTTCATCGATCTTTAGACAACTGATTCAAATCTTTCCAAAGTAGATTAGCCATCTGTTGATTAAGCCTCCTTTTCAATTAGAATATCTTCAAAATCTAGTAACGTCAGTTTTCAAATATATTTTGGACTGCAACGAGTTAAAGTGTAATAAAAGCCACTGTGGTTCCACGTTTATTACCTGCCTGTTAACCTTGACTTTTGGTTTTCTACCTATTAAACAGTTAGTTGTACATGAAGAAAGCTTTCTGGCTACATCAGACACAATGGTTAACTTCCAAGGTCCATCAAGCACTGCTCTCAGAACAGCAATTTAAGCATGCCAGGTAGCTAGCTCCTTCTAACAGATGCCTTGCAAAGCAGTTCAAGAATGCCAAACCGGGAGTTAAATTTAGAGTAACTTGAGGGGAAACAAGACACTCAACCATTTTTTTGCCAGGAAGCCTGAAGACACATGGGAGCCTGCAGGTGAACAGCATGGGAGTGGCTGCTGCAGAAGAGATGCTACAGAACTCAAAGCCACCTGACTGCAACAGCACAGTGGTTTCCTCAAGACTGTAGCTCACACGATACTTTGCGTTGGCAGTTCCTGGGGCCTTTGCACTAAAACTCCCCTACTGCAAAAGGATCCAGTTTATGACTTCAAAGTAAATAACATCTCTGCAATCTCAAATGGTATCAGTGCCTCTCCGCTCCCTGCAAGGGGGCTATAGGCTGCCACAAGGCCTCCCCTCAGTCTGCTCTTCCTTGGGCTGAACAAACCAGGGGGACCTCAGCATTTCTCACACGCCTGACCAAGATGAGCGACACGGCTTCAATGTTAGTTATCCTCTAAAGAGGTGAATGGAGCTAGTAACATCACTGTCTGCTTCATGCGCTGACCGTGTACATGAGCCACCTTGCCAGAAGAGTGTCACAGGAAGGCTATCCACTTGCTTTCAAAATCTGAACAAAGTTTTTTCTAGTGTCACACTTCTCCTTAACCTGTAACCTGGCTTCATTGCTCTTAATTGAACAGCTGTTGTCTTTAAAAAGAGATTAGGTGCTTTTGCTTACTCTGAAGGCTTATTCCGGTGTGACACGCTGAAGCCACCACCTCTTGGATTTTGCAATGTCCAGAAGCTAGTATTGGAAGGACTGAAGTTTACGTGGTCAACAACAGGTTCAGAGAGCACAAAGCATGTCATTGAGAAGCAAATCTGAAGTCGGGGAACTAGAGTTCATTGCAGGCTGGAGAAGAAAGTACCAACTAAGCAGTTTAGAAAACCACAACTCAGTTGTTAAAAAGTCCTGATGTAAGGCCTATCACACGTGTATAGCTCTCCACCCATCCATTGTACTTACCACCCAATAGATCTAGCATTGCAGACAGCTAAGATGCCTCTCAAAGAAATTAGAAAAACAAGAGGCTCTCAAGAGGAAAAAGAAACAAAACAACAGAATCCAAGGTCAAAAGTGATCAGAAAAAAAAAAAGCATTTGAGAAGCTGCCATGTGCACCCGATTGGGTACATGGAAAAAGGGAGTATGTTTTCACACCACAGATGTTCGCAAACTAGTTGAGGATTTTGTGACCACGGCCAGAGCCCATACTCAACCTTAGCAGAGCTACTGTTTTTCTAAGTGGGGTGATAAGCACTGCAGTTCAGCAGCTGACTCTAAGAAGCATATAAGCAGAGCTGCTGAAGACAGGCTTGTATAGTCCTCCTGTCTCAACTAACATAGGTTTTGTCAGTGTAAGCTATTTATGCTACAGCTGTACAATTACAGGCCTAGGAAATGGGGTGATACAGGAAGATCTCTAGAACAAATCACAATGTCATTACACTATATATCAACTCATAAGGATACTTAATAGCCAGATACCTTGGGGGCAGAAGATGACAACACTACAAAAATTTACTTTGGAATTTAATCAAGCACGAAAGAGGGAGATAGAAGTACCCCTGCTTCAAGTCCATTCACCTGTTACTACCGCAAAACTTTATCTCAAGACTCAAACAGTTCTTCCTCACAAAGCTACCACCTAGATATAAGCTTTCCAAAAGTCCTTTAAATCCTATCCAGGGTGGGTCAGAACTACATCTGGGATAATGGATATATTTATTCTACCTTTTGTTTCCACATGTTGTGTCTAATGTTGCCTAAACATTGCTGAGCAAAGCCAGCAGCATGCACTGAGATAGCTATGCAGCTAGAAATATTGGTAAAACTTACTCGCTTCCTTTTTGCCTAATGCAGAGCTGACAGCTCACTCAAATTGAAAGGGCATTCTGGGGCAAAAACATTCAAGATATCTAAAAAATTTTCTGTGAAAAGAGTGAAAATTGGGTTTCACACCAGAAGGTCAATATGCTGCAATAGCAAAAACATAAGCTTGCTTTGCAGAGAAACTTCCTACCTTCAAAAAAACCCTGATCAAGGCTGACACTTTTCCAGAATCAGCATCATGCAGAAGGCCTAGATTAGCAATTTTGGGAGCACATCATAGGTTACAGGAGCTAGAAGATGAACAGCCATCACTTTGTTCTTACAAATCCAAGCATGAGACCTAAGACCATCCCAGGACACAAAATGAGGCAGAGTGAACAGATTACTAGTCAGACAACAGTCAGTGCTTAGTCCCATTGGTAGCATCAGCAGAGAGAACAGTTCTGGACTAGCCCTTTATAGGAATTAATCTACACAAACAGTCCAGCCATTTTCAACATATTGGACATACGCCAAGTGACTGTTAAAAAAAAAAAA
>WBMW01005865.1:108109-129381 GCA_013396635.1 Penelope pileata
AAAAACCATGAAGAGGACAAGCCAAAAGGCTACCAGATCGCACTTTGCCCAAATTCTCTCAGAAGTGAAGTGAACAGGTGTTGGTTTTGATGTATGGACAGTATAAAGGCGTGGTGTCCACCAGTCCTTTCAAATATAGTGAATATTTAACAGCTATCTTCTGAAGGCTTTTTCTCCCATAGTATTTCCTCTTCCAACTCCACCTACAAACCAATTTAGCTGAAGTGAACAGTCTCATCTACATTAGCAAATTAGAAACTTAGTTTTGCAACAGCAGTTTATTTTCTGCCTTCATGGAGGGGTTACTGGGGAAGGAGTGAGGGGGGCGTGAAAAGATGACTGTTTAGACAGGCGCTGCGCAAAACACACTGCAGGGAGGAGAATGTACAGCTGTTCCAGAACATGACATGAAGGAGTCAAATCAATTACATGATCAGATGCTTCCCAAATACAGACAAGCTGCTGAAGTCCAAGTCTGACATCACAATTTCAGATTGTGCCTTCTGTCGAGGGAGGCAAAAGTTGAAAATGCTCTACAGCTGACAAAAAATCATGCACAGATTTCAAGCACTACTGGCTTCAGTAGCAACACTTCTTAGCACCTGGTGCTTTATTTAGACAATGTCAGAAATTAGATGTTGAAAAATAATCATAGGAAGCATTCAGCCGAGGAACACCCTCTCCCAAAAAAAATCAATTCACCTTTTGCTGAACTTAGGAATATGTCACATCAGCTTTACTGGAATAAGGTTCCATAAACTAACTGTGGTGGGGTTCCACATGGCATACACGCATTCTGGATGGAATCTAGCACTCACTTCCACCGATCAAAAACTGTTAAGACACTTGAGACCACACAGGACTAAAATACACTGGAACTACTATGTAGTAGCATGCAGACAACTGAGAAATGACACTGCAGCACAAAACATTTCTGAAAGACTTTTCTGCCTGTCTTGTCATGCAATAGTGCTCTTTGCTAAACCCTAGAATCTCACTCTACTCCCCCCATTTCAGGGCTGGGCTACAGAGAACAATAGAGCACCTACCATTGGATCATTTGGCTGAGTATGAGGGAAAGTAACAGTTTGTGGTTAAACACCTTAAAAAAATGAATTAGATTTGTTGGCCCCAAATGAAACTGCTGACCTCTATGGGTGGGTCAGCCCTTAAGATTCTCTGTTAATTAAGATAGGTTCTGTGCAGAGACGGCCCCAGAATGCCTCATACAGGTGAACCATGCCTATACCTGACACAGCTGGTCTGGCAGTTCCCTCATCTTGTCATTAGTTTAAGGTTCATTTTCCTTTCCTTTAAGCTATGAACTTACTGCTCAGATTCTTCTGCAATTAAGAAACCCTTGATTTCTTCCTTAGTGTCCTCAATAAAGCCTTGTCTGTCGACAAGAAAATACTACATCATTTGCCAGCAGCAACGGTGCTTTGAGTAGCTAGGCCGTTGCCTAGATACGGCTTTCAGGATTACAGCAGAAACACACAGCAGAGCCTGTCAAAGTTTCAGCAGCTGCAATTGACAGCCTGTCTTCAGCTGCTCCAGATTTGGGATGCACATGCCTCCCTGCTTATCTTCGGAAGAAAAAGAAATTTGCCTAGTCAGAGAATGTA
This sequence comes from Penelope pileata, assembly GCA_013396635.1. Lineage (NCBI taxonomy): Eukaryota > Metazoa > Chordata > Aves > Galliformes > Cracidae > Penelope > Penelope pileata. The sequence continues at coordinate 109,735 of WBMW01005865.1, forward strand.
GAGGAAGGCTAAAGCGCCCAGATGAAGGTGGCTCAACGCAAAACAGTAGGTAACTTCTCTCAGCATCTCCCTATGGCTGTGATGGGAGTGCAGAACAGGGCTTCACCTCCACTTAAGAGAGTTGCAACAATGTTTGAAACCCCAGCTAAGACCCTTGAAATCAATTACACAAGGTTTGCAGCTAAGCCGATCAACAGCAGCTTATCAGCTCCCCCATAAGACTGATCTTAGGAGTTGAGACAGCAGATATCTATTGCCCATATTATGAACTATGGCACCAATTCAGTTTGGTGAAGAATAACTCCTAACATATTCTTGGAGTTTGAAAAAAAAAGCAGTAGTTTTGAAAAAAGTGTGTAATTTCATATTTTGCCGAGTTCTCTTAAAGTTACTATATACGTTGCCATTAAGCATTTGAAGCCCTTTAGAAATTGTTACTAGAATCACAGCACTGTTATCAACTTTAGATCTTCCACAGCTTCATCACTTACCTGATCAAATAGTTGTTTCCCCGTAGTATTGGGCTGGATGGCAAACTCCAGCTCAGCATCCATGGTGGTAACACGCACACTGATCTGGAAAACAGAAGAGACATCATTACAATACATGCTCTGACACTACACAGTAATGAAAAACATCATCCGCCTCCAGCCAGGGATCAGCTCTCAAGCCTTCAAGAACTCCACTGCCAGCAGCTGCAAACTTACCTGTCCTGAGAGCACAGGCTTCCCAGTTCCCGCTACTTCAGTTTGCTCACAGAAGATAGCTTTCCAGTGTTCTAGTGTTGAGTTCATCCCATCTGATCCAGCTTACATTCCAGTCTACACACTCACACATATGAGACAGCCATTTCCAGCTTATGAGGTTGTATTTCTGAGTGTAGAACACCCTGGTATCATTCAACAAAGCAAAGATTTTCCTGACCTTGGTACACACAACCAGACTTCGCCTACGTGAAGAACAAATATCAAGGAAGTCTCTGGAAGCACTAACAACCTGCTGCAGAAGACATGATGACAATATCGTTCTAGTCTCCATGGATATCTGGAGAGATTATGAGGCACAATCCCTAATATTCTCCAGAGGCCATGGCTACAAAGGAGACAGGACACAAGGATGATCTCACATGCTAAGGCAAAAAGGACGCATGCTGAACTAACACACTAATACGTGCAGGCACTTCGCAAAGCAGCAGAAGGATCTCTGTGTAGTTACATGTGACCATCCAGTTCTTTCAGGGAGGTGAAAGATCTATAAACAATGAAGAAATGGTTTAGGTGCAACTTACTATGCAGTCAAATTTCCTAACAACAGACGCTTTAGACCAAAGAAGTAAGATGTGAAACAACAAATTGTCTTCCAGAAGAAATATTACATGATGCTCTCTGATGACAGGAGAGTCTCGCTGTCATGTTTTCACATGAAATAAAAGTGGCAAGGAAACTGCAGTAAGCAAGCTTGCCATTTCATTTCACGGAAGCAAGAATGCATCTGTGTTTTTCCACCAATGGTTCACGTGGATCAAGTTAACCACCACAGGCTTCTCATCTCAAATACTGGTGTAAAACACAGCCGATTCCACTTGGAACCCCCCCGAGTCTTACCAGAAACTTTTTTGTAGATTCCTAGAGATGAATACGAATACTCCTGCCTGGACACAGATGACTTAACTTTCAACCAGGCAAAGTAAAGCTTTTCAAACACAGCAAGTTTTCTGAGAATTAATTTCTATTTGCATACTTATCAACTGAAAAAAGATATTTCACAGCTTACATACACAAGTGGCAAATATTTTAGAAGAGACTTTTAATGCTTCTCCATCAAAGCAAAAGGTTGAAAACTTGAAGGTACATAGACAAGAGATTCCCAGTGCACCAAACCTCAGCATAAAGGCATTACATCTATAGCTCTCTTCCTTGTCAACAGCCATTTACCATCCATCACCCAATCCTCATTTACTTGCTCTTTGGTGTAATCAGTCTCTTAGTCTACTCTCTCTGCCTTTCAGGGGTTGGAGACGTATGCTGTGAACAGTTTTAGCAAGAATAACTAAAACTGCAGTTTACAGCACAAGGTAACCATGTGACACTACAGACTACAAAAGTTAGAGTAAGCACAGAAATATTCAAGGAACAACACAATATTGCTGTAATTAACTAACACACTGCTCGTTAGGTCTAAGTCAAGAGCTAAAAGATACCACTGCATCCAAACACTTTCTAAAGTTTCATAAAAGCCTTCTTGAGCCCACTTGGGTCTAGTCACACCGCTGTTTTGTTCCTGATAATCCCTGGTGATGAACCATGGTGTTTTCTTGTTTTAAGTTCAGGAAAAAATCTCAGCATATGCTATAAGAAGTTAAAGGTAGCAAAGGTGACGTCAAGAAGAGCTGCAGTGCACAAGGAAGGGCATTTAGACATTACTGAAGCAAAAATATTATCACAAGCAGATTAGGAATAAATCAATTTTGAAACAGTCTCCACCTCCTGACACAACGAAGTTAAACTGTGCAACAACCATCCCACATCAGTACTAAGGAAAGGTGCAAACAATATTTGGTAGCTTATGAGCTCAGGCTATTTCAAGTAACAGCATACTATTGAAAGCTGGTAATTTTAAGTTCTCTTGCTATACTTCCCAAAGTTACTGTCCTCGGGTGCTAGATGTTGACAATCTGTTAATTTCATGGTGCTTTGCTGAACCACAAACACAAATGCTTGCTAGAAGGGCTAGGGAGCCCCAAAAGCAGCTCTGCTTGGAAGCAAAGGGTTGGAAGCAGTTTCTGGAGTGCAGGCTTCTAAGTCTGTCTTACCTAAGCACTATATGAGCAACAGCAAAGATGTCCATAAGCTGTGTTCAAGAGGGGCTGTGTTAAACAAGCCATTAAGCAACAAGTTGTTTTTTTGTTTGCTTTACAGCCCTTCCTGTTCACCTAATCCACTTATGTCCAAGCTATCATGAAAGAAAGTAGTCTTTCTGCTCCAGTGTTAGGAGATAAAATGCGGTAGCAACTCTTCGCTGATGACATCTGCATAAGCAATTGAACACTGAAATATCTGAGCAGAGTGGGAGCACCAGAAATCAGAAACATCTGTCGCAGCTCTTTGCAACCTGTGCCTGAATAACTTCTAAGCTTTTCAATACAGATTTTAAAAATAAGCCTTCTTCAATAAGTATCCTCTTCACAGAATTTCATTAATAAATCATTATTTGTAAGACTCACGTCTCTATTAGCACAGTAAAATAAGGTCCTATGCTACAACCAGTAAAATTCCTTCATCATCACTCACTTAAATGTATGTGTAAAAGCTGTTTGTGCTCAAGACAAATAGCAATCTAAGGTTTAAGAGCAGTCAAGTCTTGAACAGGGTATGCCTTTGCATTTTCAGTCTATGCTATTTTAGAAGACAGCATGAGCTAAGATAGCACAGGAAACAGGCATGTGTTTTACAGAACCACACCCCGACAAAGTTTTAACAAATTAAATAGCATACTGCTGTTAAAGCTGCGCAGGGGAAAGCACGTCCTGGGATACACCACTGACATTTTAACCACTTGTTTTGTAGCAGCTGAATGTTTGAGCTTTGTTGAACGTTATTGGAAAAAAAAAAAGAACCCCCCCCACCATGCTACCAAACTGGATTTTTAAGCCAGCTGCTATGAAATGGAAAAACAAAGTGAGGTTTCCATCGCTACAGGTGGTGGGAGGTGTTGTTCTCCATTCCCAGTTAGCAGATAAGAAGCCTGACAATACTTTCGAGCTGATGCAGCTTTGCCTGGGTGTTTTGCTTCAGTTCAGTACTGCTACAGAAATACAAATCAGTTCTTAGAGCACGCAAAAAGATTGAAGAAAAAAGAAAAAGCAAAAAACAAGCACCATGGGGGAAGCTTTGTTTTCGAAGATGTCTAGGTAACGCCCAACTCTTGGTCAGTTTCACTGTTACCTTAACGAGTTCTGCCTGCAGCTCAGACAGGCGCTACCAGAAACTGCCTACCTGATCTGTGGGCCCTCTGCCTGACCAGTAAACGCCAGGCACAGCATTTACCTTCATTCATGATTACCTTAATTCATCTAAAACGTTAGTTTTAGTTAGACTGTCTTACAAGGGTATGAGCAGCTGGGCACGGCGCAACACAGACCTTACACAAGAGATACACAGCAAAGTGCTACATCAGAGAGGAAAGAACAATCCAGTCCCTCCATAACTTCGACTCTTCTGTTTGCCTTGTCCCTTGAGTTGTCCTGCCAATCTGCATTTAAACCATTAATCTAATTCAGCATTAAGCCATTTATTTCTAAACCATCTAATGAGATTCTCACAGACTAAATATCCTAGCATCCACAAAGCAGTAGACATAGGATCATCTCCCTCTTGAGAAATAACAGTAGTGTATATATGACAGATTTTTTTCCCAGATCAGAAGAAAAGTCTATCTTCCGAGCAATCGTGCAAGAATGGTAGACTGCTATGCCTGAATTAAGACACTGCACAGTCCTTTTTCTCTACAGGCACTCAGTCTTTGCTCCATAACGAGACAAGTTCTGCCTGAAAAACTTGACTGCTTTTCCCAGGTGGAATGAATCAAAATCACTAAACTAGAATACTCTAGAACACAGCCAGGCAGACATGGAGACTGGACAAGACCATATGAGTCCTATTCGTCACCAACACCTTCATTTGAGGGCAGGCTGAAGCAGAACAAAATGCTCCTCAATTAGATAGCCAGCTTGGACTGCTGAGTGTACACAGTTCTGGCTCCATCACTCTGCCATCCCAGACAGGCAAGGCACATACTTCTCCAGGGCTAGCAACAGGAGAAAACACAGCAAGAAAAAGACAGGACCTGTCACTGATCCCATTACAAGATCCACAGTGACAGCACTCATCCATGCTCCCTTTTTCCAAAACTGATCGTCAGCAAACTCAACTTAAATTCTCAATGCTCAGGACGTGTTTTTATAGGACTTACCAGATTTCATCAGCAGCACATTAACCAAAAATGCTATCCTGATGCACTAAGGTATACTGAAATTCTATTTAAAGCAACTAATCGAGTTTTTATCATCTCAGCATTTATAACGCACTCACTGATATCTGAGTGTCTGCAGCCCTCAAAGTTCTGCTTAGATCTTAAACTAGCAGAAGTTTTACCCTGATGGATAGCCTCTATGTACAGGCTTCTTTTGTCTTTCCATTATCATTTAATGCAGTATTTTGCATACAAACAGCTAATGTTACTGTATAAAAAGCTTCTAGATAAGGCCATCTTGCACGTTAGAAGAAAATTCAACTATTACATTTCAATAAGCAGCTTTAACCTCACCAATCTCAAAAATACTCAAGAAAAAAAGCCAAAACCCAGATTACTCATTTTGTAATGGCTACGGGAAAGAGCTAGAAACCTGGCAGCTCTTCCTCTTCTCTATCTGAGGACTTACTATTGTTTTACCAGTCAGAGCAAAGCTACAGATTGCCACTACCAGAGCATACTAAAGCACTTCCTGCAGCCACGCACAGCATTGTGGTGAGAGCAAGACCTCCTGCACAGACAGCACCTCTTGCATGGAAAAGGCACTGTTTCAGCCCTGAGAATACTGAAAGAAAGCTCCTTTGGTAGATGAAAGCTTTCATCACACCGCCACCCTTGTCACACAGCGTCTAGCAGACTACAGGAGGTAGACAATAGCAGTACCAGGCACCGATTTGCAACATCTTCTCAGAAATATTGCCCATATACCTTCAAGTCTCACTTTCTGCTCCATTCAAATTCCCAAGAAGTCCTACTAGGAGTAATGATCTTTAGCTCTCCTCCACGTCTCTAAATAAGCTACTAATAACCTGCAGTAACTTCTTGCTAAGATGACAGTTTGTCGCTGTATATGAAAGAACAAAAAGGAAATACTGATCACCATACTAAATAACAGATGTAGCACCTGCACTAACATCACAGCATATTAAGCAGCATAAGAGGTAGAACAGATAATGCTGTTTGTCGTAAACAGAGACAGGAACAGAGCACTAGGAAATACATGACAGAATAATAGAGTCAGCACAAAAGAGTATCAACCTCTACAAAACCCTGACCCTGAGTTAAAGCTTCTTTTCTCCCTGGGATTTCCTGAATGCAAGGAGGCTGTTACCCACTGCTGGTCTGGAAGCCTCAAGCTTCAGATATTAACGTCCTCCAGCTTTAAGACACTAAGTGGACTATTTCTGATTAAAATGGCATGACTACAACTAGGGAAAGGTCATACTTTATTACTTATTTGACTGTTACGGAAAAGAAGTTAGAAAGAAATCCCAGGCCAACCCTTCCTTAACCTTCACAGGCTTTCTGCATTATAGGGCACCTGTTCACCCAGCTGTTACCACAGGTAAAGATACTGGATTAAAACCATGCACTCCAGTTAGAGCTGGAAAAGTCGAACAAATCCATCTGAATGTGCATGATGAACTCAAGTTCTCATAAGGCACCCTAGTAATCTAAAAACCTTTCTAGCTTAGGCTTTCAGCAAGATCAGCATACTAAGTATAATTAGAATTGTGCCACGCTCCCATAAAATGTCAGTGTTTTTGAGATGAGAAAGGCTTCTCAGGGATACATACTCCACTCCCTGTTATGCAGACCAGCTAACGTGGGCCCTGCCTCCGCACACACTCGTTGGCCCAGCACCGTGCTCGAGCGACAGGAGTCACATACCAGCCCACAGAGCACACTGGGGCACCTTGCTTTGCCTGGAAAGAACATTAGAGGTAATGCCCCCCACCTAAAGCACCAATACTCACAGACATCTGGCTCCTTTCCGAGTATCAGCACGATTCTGAAGGCAGTTCTGGGTCCTTTCTGTCAGGGTGAGGCTGGACTCAGGTCACATGAAAGTGCTTGCAATTTCTAAAGGGATTACATTTAATTAAACCAGCCCCTTTACAGTAGTCTTAAAGGGCCTTTTCATAACCCTAAGCTCATCAGGAGCAGAATACCAGCAGGGAGCAGGCACACCTCAGGCACCAGCCCTGGCCCTGCCAGGCTGCAGCCCCTAGAGAGAAAATTAACCCTACAGGTGGAATTAACCCTACAGGGGGCTCCCTGGAGCTCTGCCACTCTGCAGCACCCCCCTCCCTGTTCCAAAGGGGAATAGTGCTCCTCCTTTGGCTGGAGCCTCAGTCTGATATGGCTGTCCCATCATAAAGACAGGCAGAATGAAGGCCACTGCTGGAGCTCCACTTCTCTACATAGCTCTGTTCGCTCCGAAGAGCTAGCACCAGCAAGCCAGGCCAGGGAAATGGCTAAATCTAAACAGGCTGGGGTTCAAATGGTCCCATTCCCTCTCTCTCTGTGAAGGAGCAAAGCAACAAGCCAGCTCAGATCCAAAAGGGCTACGGAGCCACACCTCAGCAGAGCCCCATTACAGTCACAGCCCCGGGGTTATCTCAGCCTCCAGTGAGGCAGCATGGTCTCTGTGGGCAGCAAGTTGCAGCTTTCACACAGATTCTGAACCAAGTTATGGAGAACAGCAAGACTAAAAAGCTGCCACAGGAAGTGAGCTGCAGTGACAAGACTGAGAAAGTTCACAGCTTTGAAGAATATGCTTGCAGAAACTGAACTGAGAAAGGGTAGAGGCAACAGACCCTGAGCTGGAGGAAACCAGACTTGCCCTGACACCAGCACGCATCTGACATTTCACCTCACTTCAGCAGAGACACCAAGAGTGCTGCCAGCGCAGAAAACAGTCTGCCTTTAACTTCCAGCAAAGTGCACCTTTATGGCATAGATTTTGTACCACTAGCAGGACAGAGGGGGAGAGCTGGTCACAGCACATGGACCACCAAAATAATACCTGCACTAGGTTACCCACACTTCTAGCACTGGGATACTAACGCAGAAGTCTTTTAGAAGTCTTCTGTCCCACGCAGAGCTTGGGAGAGAAAAGAATTTCTGCTTTATCTAACAAAGGGGTTCAGAATAAACTGATTCTGGGGCCACTCTAACAGCATCTTCTATACAAGCTTTCTCACAGGATTTATAGGAAGCACTGTGTCCAGCGGCTGAACCAACTGAGGTTGCATTAAAAATCTCATGCAAAATACAACACTACAACAGTCAGTCTCAAAAAGGAAACTAAGTGATTTATCCTAATATAAATCCTGTCAAGCTGTAGCGTCAGAGACTTAAAATCTGTTTAGTTGGTTGTTACCACAAGAAACTATTTTTTGAACCTATGATTAAAGTGGCAAGTTGTTTAACCATATGAACACAAAAGTAGGATTCCAAAGTTTTTTTTTTTTTTCCCAAATAAGCCTGGACTCAGGCTTTCCAAGCCTAACTCTACAGAATTTATGCTTTAATGACCAATATTTACTGCACGTTTAATCCTCTGCTTGTCTACTTTGTGAAAACACTTCTTCAGTCCAGTTTTTAATAAGAATGGTAAAAGCTTCATTACTCCCGACAAGAGTGTTGCCCCTCTTCTTTCTTCTGCCTTTTCAGCAGATTAAGAGACACATCATAACCACTTACAGTTCAGCATGTTGGTAGAGCTACAACAAACAGCAGAGACAGGCATAGATTTTTGAATCTTTTCTCTACCAATGCGTATCTGGGCTAGGGTCACAGACAGGATATTCTGTACTTCAATTCCTCCTTCCTGTGGTGGATCTCCTCACAAACCTATTATTAAAAAACCAGTTTCAACACTCAACACAATGCAGCAAAAAACTGTATCTTACTACATCAACTCTAGCATTTAAATCAATATCACTGCTGCATCATTTCCATCTTCTCCATTATGAGTGGAAGTTGGATTGCTCATCTCCCAGTGACTATAAAATTCTTCCATACAGCCAAGAGTAAATGGGAATGCCACCACGAAAAGAGCAGTTTCTCTGAAGACACCTTCTGCCATTGAAAAGGCAATGCCTACAGAACAGAGCAACACAACAGTACTGACTTACTTTCCTGGTTCTTGAGACCAAGTGCAAGAAGCTACAACTAGCTTTCTGATGAAGTCTCCCATCACAACGGATCAGTACCTGATACTCTAAGGGGCCTGAGTGCCAGGTAAGGAAGTTGAGCCTGAGGGAATCCTCAGGACAAACCCATCAGACAAGAGGTTTGTTACTCATATTAAGTCAGGATGTCTACTTCAGGCATCCTTACATAAGCTTTATTTCCCAAGTGGTGGAGAACCAACTTCCTACCTCACACACACGCTTCAGAAAAGCCTATTCCTTATTCAACGGGGCTGACATACGCATTTCCCATACCTTACTGTCTTCACCCACCCACTATGCCTCAACTTTTCTGTTTTCTCATAATCAGCGTTTCAGAAGTCCAGACTTTTTTCAACAGTGCTATCAAGCATGCACTAGAATGCAAGGTCATGCAAAGCCAGGGCTTTATCAATGCCTCTTAACGGCCTGGAGCTCTTAGAATTTTAAAACTCTGGGGGCATCATTTAACCGGTTTAACTAGTGATCAGGCTTGGGCTCCCAAGAAACTTTTATTCCAGAATAAGTTCTATTTCTACTACAAAGTCAGTCACTCAAAATAAAAAAAAACAGGGAATTCCTCTACACATCTTCCAAGGTCCTTAATAACACATTTCCAAGATAAAGCTACTTGAATATAATTCCTTCCTTTACAACCAAGCAGACAGTAACTAGCTACCTCCTACCGGTGGTATTTCAACATCATGGCTGCTAGCAGCCGAGCAACGCCATCTGACGCGCAAACAAGCCTCAGTTTGACAAGAGGAGTTGCAAGATAAGAGAACTAATTCAGTGCAAGACTCCATGGGTGGATCCCCAGATTTACAGTCAAGTCCAGATGCTTGTAGGTCATTCGTTATACAATTTATTCACAACTTTCTGCAAAAGGTCAATTCATCTATTTTTGCCATTTCCTCTGTCATAAATAGATTCCTCATACAACTCCCTTTGCTTTCCTGTAGCTGTTCCAAGCCATAATGTTGCCGTTTGCTATTCCTTTAGAGCTAGTTTAAAGCTAACCCTTAGAACAACTATTTTTGTACCTGTTATTTAGGCTACTTTGAGAGTACACTCTTTATTAGTCAAAATCCAGAAGGAAATAAAAAGAAAAAAAGAAGTAAAAAAACCCACCTTCCCCTCTGCTACTGTTTCTGTGCCAAGAGGTAAAGCAAAGCAAAATCTAGCCATATGCAGCTGCCATCACTTGTTGTCTACACTCCTAGTAGACTTTGGATTTTGGTTTGTTGGTTTTAAATATCCACTTGTTTTGTGCATGTTAAAAGGTGCTATTCTCTGTAGAAACGGTATATACTTTTTATGCCCTCTCTATTGTAATGGTAAGGTTGGCAGCTGTGCTTCACATGTCTGAGCTTAACCACATCCCTCATTAAAGCTCTTCAACTTGAAGGCAGTCAGCAGGGCAGCAAGCATGTTTGAAATGCCTGCAGTGACATTCCTCACAGCTATTGCGTGCACCTCCCAGGTAATCCTAATCACAAGTTACAAACAAGAATTCTGGTCCCCACCACCATCCTCCCCATTAAAACCAGCACCATGTTGGTCATGGACCTGGGTGTTACTGCAGTACCAGCCCATCATCACAGGAAGCATATCAGATTTTCTGAATAGACTGCTAGACAGTGGCTTTTTGCCCCCTAAACTTGCATCACTCTAATTCTTCCCTCCCAAGTTTCATTCCAAAGGCAGGGGGTTTCTCAGTACCATTTAGCAGCTGCAAAATATTAGTTCAAGGGGTTAAGCAGACAAGCCTGGTAGCCAAGACATGTTTCCAAACAGCCAAAAGGCTTTCCAAAGCTAGCACCCAGCAAACATCTGCCAAAATTACAAGCAGCTATTTTGCTGGAAGGAGCTCAAAACAAGGTCAAGAGGATGCTAACAAGTGTGAGCAGCACAAGGGCACCACATGCACGCTAAGTACCCGAGGTTCATGTGTTAATAGACTAAACAACTCATGTCCTGTGTAAAGGTCCCCAAGATTACCTACAGTTAAGAACAGTCTTAGCAGTCACTTGGTATTTTAGGCAACAAAAAACCTACACAGAGTTATCATTCAAGGGACTTTCACACGAAAAACAGCACAAGGATCACTGCTGTGACTAAGCTCTTGCTTCCAAAAGGTTTCTCATGTTTGTATGAACAAGTTAGAAATGTGCTCAACTGTTTCACATGCTTCTCTGTTCTTCAACCAGGAGACATCCAGCACTTAGGTTCACTCGCTGATAATAAGGGCAGCTACACACAGGGGCTGCCTTTCCAGACTTCCAAAGCAATGCCTGGGTGTGGCACATCCAGTTCTTGGCCAGCTCACAGAGCTCACAGAATGTCTTGAACAATAGCCAGACTTCTAGGACTTAGAACACAGCCTTACTGTGGGATCTGACTGCCCAGACTATGAGCCATTCCTCCAAATTTAACTGCAGGCAGAGTCCCATGTGAGGTAAAGCTGTTTCATCATCCTGGGATTTTCAGTTTTATCATTTTCAGTGAGCTAAACAAATCACAGAATCACAGCAACTTCCTTTCAGTACAAGGTCTCACGTAGGGTGGCTGCTTCTTCATACCCATTCAGGTCACAGTTCCCTAAAACACAGGATTTCCCTGAAACAGCTCAGTTCTACATTATTCTTTCAAGAATATATTTCCCCACCCACATTTGCTTCCCTCTCCAAACTATTTTAGGTTCTAAATAGCTCAGTTGGGACTGAACATAGTTTATAAAAGGCCAGCTTGTGATTTCTGAAGTACCTTTTGTTATTTTAAGCTCTCTCTAGTTCAAACACTTGAGCTTTCCTAATATAGAGGAGAGTAGCTACAACACCAGAAAACATAGAACCCTGTGTCCCAAAAGGCTCCCAAATGGGCGTAGAGCTGCTGGCAGCAGTCTGGAGAGAGCAGTGCCAGCGCACGCAGGGTGTGGTCACACCACCACCGCAATCCTCTGAAAAGGCCTGTCACCACGCTGCACACTCCCACTGCCTTCTTTGGACCAGTACGAGCGCTGCCATGACTACACAACAAGCAGGATCAAAGAATGAATCAGGCTGCTATTTTTTCCAGCAGAATCATTGCCTCGGTCCTATTCACTGCACTGATATGGATGACGGGAAGGGAGACGCGGAGGATGACTCTCTTGGTACAACAGAAGACAACCACTCCTTATTCCTCGCTCCCAGGCAATCCTGTTTTATCTTATTCTATTGCAGAGAAGAGCACCAAAGCCAGTGAAGGGACTAGAAAACTAGAGTTATGAGAAGCAACTGACAGCTGGGGTTGTTTAGCCTGGGGAAGAGGCTGAGGGAAAACTTAATCACTCCCTACCACGACCTGGAAGAAGGCTGCAGAGCACAGGGCGTCAGTCTCTTTTCTCAGGTGACAAGTGACAGGACACGAGAAAACCATCTCAAGCTGCACCAAGGGAGGTCTGGAGTGCACATTAGGAAGAACTTCTTGACAGAGAGGGCGGTCCAGCACTGGAATGGGCTGCCCAGGGAAGTGGCAGAGCCCCCATCCCTGGAGGTATTCAAGAGACAGAGGAACGTGTCACTAAGAGACGTAGTTTAGTGACGGGTCATGGGAGGCTGGCTCAAAGGTCTTTTCCAACCTAAATGATCCTCTGTAGTGGCTCCAGTTCTCAAACAACTCCTTGCCAAGATCTCAAGTCGTCATCGCTACTGTGCTTCAGGCGTCTGACAGTTTAACATGATCTTCTGGGCTACTCCAGCTTCCTGTGGAAGTGTTCTTAGACTACTGCCTGGACATGATCAGAGACACCCTGCGTGGATCAACCGTACCAGCAAACAGAACAGACAGCTAGCTGCACTCAGTAGTAACTGGGTTTATATTATGTGTTTATTAGAAAAGGGTTGGCTTTCAATAGATTTTTGTAATTATACATGAATAGCTCTTCTACTGTCTCCATGTCTCTGCACGCTTGAAGATAACATGAAGAACTTCGGCGCACCTACATAACACTTCGCAAGTTCAAGCGCTTTCCATGCTATGTCCATGAAGAAATCAAGAACTGTTGTCCCGCTGTAACCAACACAAGACCCTGAACAATCCGATCCAACTTACAAAGTGATCCAGCCTTGAAATCGGTCTTGCCCTGAGCATGACGTGGAACCAGATGACTTCTAGACGTTAACTTCTCAGATAAACTTTTGACAATTCTGCAGATTGCAAAAGCTGCTGGAGAGCTAGCTACCCTGCACTAACCTAAATTAGAACAAGTTCTGAATTTTAAAATACACAGCCGGAACCCTCTTGTCCATCCCACAGTCAGCCTGAAAAGACATGTAGTATATTGAAGAAATATATATGGATTATTTATTATTCAACTCTTCCATAATAGCATATTCAGAGAATTAAAAAAAAAAAAAAATCTACCTTATTCTTAGGGGTATTATGAACAAAAAGCCACACCTCTACAGGGAAAAAGAGATCAAGAAGGCTACTGGGGTTGCTGAGAGCTTTGACATGTCACCCTCACAATCTGTCTGTCAGCTCCATTTTTACAGTGCAACAAAGTACTGAATTAATACTCGTGAGTCAATTTCATCATAGTTCAAAAGATATAGCAAGGAGAGATTTAGCCCGTAATTGCACGTTTTGTTAGACTGTGTTGTATAAAACCAAGCACATTTATTAAATAGCATGACTAAATGATTGATCAGACTGTAATGGCAGATTTTTCCACTACTCAGTCACTTCCCCACCTTAACTAGGTCTAATCCAGAGAAAAAGTTGTAAGTCATAAGGGCTCACTAACGAGAATAGAAGTCAGTGACACACAGATAAGAATGACTCACGGTTGCAGGAAGACATCATTTTTGCCTTAAAAAGAAAATATCTGGAGAACATAGAAAAGCACACAACAGCAAAATTGCAGTTCTGCAACATGCTGCATGCGAGGTTGTCTGACACTGATTTAATCTAAAAAAAAAAAAAAAAACTTTCGCATTATTCACACTCCAGTACACTGCTGAAGTCAGTGAGTATCCTCTCAAGCAGCCTGCCTCTAAGCAACAAACACATTGATCCAAAGTGCTATAAACTTGCAAGAGAGCACGGATCAGTGAGGACCACGCACACTGTGGTATTCTGCCTCACTACTGCAGTTATCCTTCTGATCTTCTCAGATATTTCTGTCTCTACACAGAATTGCTGCTGGCAAAGAAAGGAGTCACTCTTCCCGTCTGCTATACAACTCTTTCCTAATCTCGTCTCTCCACAGAGCTGATCAGATTCAGAATTTTTTCATTCCTTCCTCCTTTTGGGGCATCTATCTACTTTTGTCTGTAACTGTTAGTGAAGCAACAATGGCCAAAGGGAAAGAAACCTACTACGGCCAAATACTGCTTTTCTGTGCCTGGGAACGGGAAGAGAACAGAACATCATGCCTCCAACCATCGTTTGACTTTTTGAAAATAGGTTCCTCCAGACAACTACAGCTTCAGAGGCATTAAAACAAGTAGGAGAAGAAAACATTTTCCACAAGTCATACCACTAAAACTCTTCAGAGTGTTTTCTCCCCATTTAACACAAGTTCAGAGTTAATAAACATAGGCCAAGGATTCCTGATAGCCCCACTGCTCCATCGGAGGATCGCACTCACAGAAGCGAGGATGTCTCTGGAGAGCCGCACAGGAGGGAAGCAGCACGAGACCACCTGGCCATGTGTCCTCATTTGCTACAGCCATAATTGCCTCCTGCAAATACAAGGCCTAAACCTCTGCATTTTCAGATTTTCAGCCTCCAAGCAGTTGCAGTTGATCCTGTGGCTTTATAACCACTAAGGCCACCAGTGACTGTCTTTCTTCCTGCCTCACCGCCAAGTGTTTACTGCACAATCTGCTGCACGTTCCAGCAGGAGCCAGCATTAGCCACTGGAGTCAGAAGGGTGGTATTGTGCCTGCAGCTTCCAAAATACTGGCATGCTCCAACTAGACACAGCCATACAAGTTGTTACAAAGAGGTTTTCCCTAGAGTAGCTTTCCACAAATCTAGAGACTTCGACCTGCTCTAGAAGTTTCAGATAGAAAAAAAACAAACTCCTTTGATGCAGCAATAGCGGCTGCACTACGCAAATTCCGCTGTTCTCAAACACCCCCAGGGAAAAGAAAGCAATTAACTGTCTGCTTACTACTGCTCCTCATTTACATCACTTAAACACCCCGCATTATTCCTGAGCAGAGAGGGATTTCCTCTTTTCCAGCACTGTGCCTCCAACAGCAGGGTGACTTCTAGAGGATGCTAATTTCCAGCACCACCACCCAGAGGGTGGACAGTGAGAGACCTGGGGGAGGGGGTCGAGTCAGCACTTGGCACTCTTTCTGAAGCAGAATCCACTATAGTCCTTAGAACAACGATTAAGCACAGATAACAGTTTTATTGTGTAAATTCAGGGAGGCCCTCCTGCTGCACTGAAGGGAGAAAAAAAAAAAAAGCCAAATAAGGCTGTTTGAGCTGCACCAAGCCAGGAAAGAGCGCAGGAGATGACGTAGTTAAGAGGAAGCTTTTAGTCAGTTTCCTTTACAACCTGGAGCAGGGCCAGAGCTACCTCTTCCAGACAAGTTTCTCTGCAAGAAGTGTCAGTCGGTCAGCAAGCACAAGTAGAGCCCAGCAGCCCAAGGGTGCCGCTCCTCCTCACCCCCGCTTCACAAGAAGCAAAGGCAGAAGGCACTTGAAACGCTCAGTTTGAGTTCGCCAGCTGTCTTTCGTGCAGCCATCTAGAGACATCAGAGAGCTCTGCACGGAGAGGAATTCACCTCAGACCAGCCACTGTAAATAAAGCAACTGAAACAAGTTTCCTCTAGAGGCAGCGATGCCATTTCCTGTCAAAAAAGGAGTCCATATTAAGACTTATAAAGCATCCCCACGAGAAAAGAACTGTAATTAACTTTCAGGGGCCATCAGTAAGACGAGGCAATTGCCCCAAGGAAAGTGCTGCAACTTCTCGCAGGTCCAGAAAGGTACTGCCTATATATGAGACAAGGAGACAGGGAATTTGCAAGAAGTGAGTAATAATCCATCCCTTACATTAGGCACTGTTTTCCCCACAGGATTCTTACAGCAGAAGTAGTAGATCTAAAGCTTTCCTCAGGCGTTTATTACACGCACCTTACCGGCCTACTTGTTGCTCAAGCAACAAACCAAGAGGCCAAAAATGAAAAAAGGAGTCAACTCATATTTAATCCTAACAAACTTTTGATAGGATAAGCACTCAGCCCTAATAATCTGTCATGTTAGAGTTTTACGAACTGGATCACAACTACCAATTTAGATCAGACACTCAGAATAGTTCTTGCTCACTACAATTTAAAGCCACTGTAACTGATGTTTTCTGCTTTGCACTGCCAGCTGGGGGGAGGGTTTTCCAGGAGAAAGGAAAGTAAAATTTTACCATTGTGTATAAACAAAGTGGACACAAAGTTTACTGATGGTACTCTTCAAAATCTCCGTTTAACCTCAGCACACAAGGCTCACAAATACCAACAGAAGCTCCTGCTCAGTATCATTGGTGCCGACTGGTTCACCAGCACAGGAAGTAAAGCCTTGCTGTTCTTCCAAACCGAGGAACCAAGCTGATGAACACAATACAGGCTAAAGGTCTTTCCTGGTTTGTAACATCCCGTGGCAGATATAAAGCTCTGGTAGTTTACCTGGTCCCATAGCACACTCAGCACATCCTAGCTATTGCTGCTGCCGAAGCATACACTCATATGAAATTCACCAACACAGCAGCAAGGTCCTTGAGAGCTCCCAGTCACACCTTTCAGTGCAATTCAATGGACGTGATAGTGTTGGAAGAAATATACAACGGACTGAGCTTGGCCAATGAGCGAGCACCCATGTCAGACCAAAGCCTGTTTTGGATTGGTAGTGTCACGCTTCCCAAATCGCACGGAGGGAGGGAGAAAGGGAGATAAACATCTGAGGAACAGCCCCTAGTAAGACAGAACGCAGCTGGAACGCTTCCAGTGTTCCTTCACAGTACAACAGGATTCAGATGCAGGGCACCATAGTGTCCAGCCCTTCCAAGTCACGGTTTTCAACAGCCTGCCCTCCCCCGCCAGCTTCCAACACCCCTAGCAAGACCGCAAGAAAAAAGAATCATCCAAATGAATGTAGCACTCTGCTTACAGCTGCCACCTTGTTGCAGTGTTTAGGAGCAAGTTGCCACACCTCAAGAAACTAACTATCCAGCAGGCTCTCCTGACACTGGGGCCCCAGTCTCCCAGTCAGTTTCCTTCCAACTAGACCCACTCTAATCCCACAGATGGCTTCAAGGACTCTGGGAATCAGGATCATCAATTTAAGCAACAGGCAGAGTGCTTGGGGGATCTACTTGCCACTGTTACACTAGATTTTATAAAACACTACGGGAAAAGGCAGCAGCAATGAAGATTTTTTAAAAATCTGAACTACTGTAGAGATATACAGATCTCGCTGTTCTTTTGCTCTGAAGACTTCATGCTTGTCTGAGCTGATTTTCTCTTCAGTAACACTTTGCCCTAGAAACCTGGAGATTTACGTTCTGGGCATCTAGAGAAACACTCAGTTCTGCTAACACAGTAAGAGAAGTCCAAGCTTGGCTATCCCCAGTTTGAAGATGTTAGCTCTGATTAAATCCATTTATCTCCAGTGACTGAAGACCACGTTACCTAAAACAGAACTGCTCAGTTCCTGGTGACAGGACAGTTACAAGAGCTGAATACATACCTCACACAAGGCAGGTGCTCGTGTGTCAATTTCTCGGTGACACAACCATTCACACAGCCTCTAAGCCAGTACATTCACGGACAAAGTAGTTAATGAATCCTGATTTAGAAGTGCTGTTTTTCCTAATAGATAAAAATACCCTGAAATACCAGCCTAGTAAAGACATGTGACTGGTACAAAATGGTTGCCTTTCCTTCCATTACTCCTCTCTGGATAAAATGTTTTTTGTAATATTAAAGCAATTAACTATGGGGCTCAGACCAGCTGCCAATATGACAGCTCATTCATTTTTATCAGAATTTGGAACTGAGCGGGACATTCAGCTCTATCAGCCCTGAAATGACTCAAGACCAGAGCAGAGGTCAGCGAGCAGGAGATGGGTTCACAACTCAGCTCTCACAGCTGGCAGAGCTCAACCATAGCTTGCAAGAGGCGTCTTACCAACCAACGCTTCTACCTCTTTGCAACACTAAGTGTGGGGAGAATTATATGTCCTCTTTCACACATGCTTTAACTGCTTACATCCTGCAAGCTTTTCAGAAAGAAAAGAGTTCTGAACAGCAGTTGGTTGCTTAACTGTAAGAGCGCTCAAGATAGAGCAACAAAGCCGTCTTGCAGAAGCACGGCAGGACTAGCAGGCTGATTGCTGATGGGCTTCCTGCGTGGGCCTTCAACAAGCAAACCCCTCCTGACTGTGCAGACGTTACACTTCTCCACAGCAAGTCATGTGCCACTAGTTCAAAGGTTACCAGATTTAATCTTGGACTCCTATTAACAGTGCACTAAAGCACAGTGCCACTGTGACCAAACCTCATGTAACAGACGGGCGATCTCTAGCTAGGCACGTTAACATTTAGCCTGGCTTAGCAAGGAGCAGGAACTCGGAACTCATCAGGTTCTGCTGCACAAGCCACGCAGCAGCCACAGCAGCACGCTATGTGCACTTGGTGAGATGGATGCTGAGAGCTACCAAACACTTAGGACACAAACGTTTTTCCTGCCCAGCCAGAACTGTTCTGTGGAACATTTCCTCCATCTGTCTTCTTCACAATGGATTTATTTTTGTGATGAAGCCTACATATAGCTACATCTAACTGCTCAAGTTTCACCTACATTTGACCTCAATTAAGTAAAGTCACTTGCATTTTGTTGCTTTGTTAACTAAGTAGCTATTAACACATCTTAAGCTAGCACATTAGTGGTCATGTTTCTTTCACACAAAGAACCGATCACACAGTTATGCCAGCATTTCCTGCTCCTGCAAACCACAGCTCAAGAAACAATGTTTAAAATATTATTTCAGTTGGGCCTGCAACAAGGGCAGATGGGGCAGGAAGCTGAAGCGACTGTTACAGTGGGCAGCCGGCAGCATCCTGCTCAACATGCGCAAACGCGTGAACTGCCTTCTGCCACCACAGCAAAGTACCTGCACTTCTTTATCTACCTCAGTTTTGAAAAGCTCTGAAAGCAGAACTGCTTCATCAGAACTAGAAAGCAGCAGATTGTGAACATGAATCCAGCCTAGGGTGTGTCTCCAGATTCAAAGGACCTTGTGATGCACTGGAAATGGCTTTGATTCATCCTGTTAGCAGGAACCCTGCCCCAGGAGCCTCTCTGCAACACGCTCAGGACTTCTCGTCTGATTCATACTCAAAGAAGTCACTTCACAACTGTAATCTTTCTTCAGGCTAAAAGGACTCAATTGCATTTTACACTGAAGTCTCCTAACCTGAGCTACTTCTGTTGATCCTAACGAATTTTTTGCCTTTTTTAGGAAGTAGCTCTTCACTAATCATTGCTGTTGTTTGAAGAAAGGCCTTTCAGGAGCTTTAGAAAGCACTGTCATCTCAACCTTCAAGTGAGCGCATTTGATAGCCTTCAAGATCCTGACGTTTAAAATAATTTAAAAAAAAAA
>WBMW01005865.1:130862-145346 GCA_013396635.1 Penelope pileata
CGCCGCCCTCCCCCGGGCGCTCTGCGGCGCCCCCCCTGGCGGCGTGGGGGCCGGGCCGCACGCGTCCTGCCCAGCGTCCCTGCAACGGGGGCCCAAAACCCGAGCAGGCCCTGGGCTTGGACTCTGAAGCTTATTTACGTGTCGGGTGCCCCTGGGACTTCTGGCCCTTGCTAAAAGCGTTATTTCAGAAATAACCGTGTTTTATGGGCGATGGCACTCTTCAAAATAGGACCGCAGCAGTGGTGTGTGATAGACCCTGCTGTCTGTGATTCAGTCTGAGAGATGTGCGCTGGGTACCGCTCAGCGGCCGCACGGGCATTGGGAATCTGCTTGGCTCGTCGGGGCTCTCACAGTGCCTGTCTCACCAAAAAGCACTGATCCGCTTCAGGTATCTGAGAACCAGGACAGGAGGGGCCACAGCTCCCTGCAGCGGGGCAGCCACGCTGCTTCCAGCCCTCCTCAAAGCCCCCCCTGTAACTACATGTATAAAGGAGCAGTAAATCATGCGGATGGAAATAGACTGAGGAGCACTTTCCAAAGTTTCCCGTGGCATCAGTGTTCCAGAAACAGTGACAGAGGGAGTCAAGGTCCAGCACTGTCACAGCGCTTTAGAGATGGCATTTCGTCTCATCTGGGACTTCAACATAACTGTCAGCGATTCAGGTCCTATTTTCCCCCAGGAAAAAAGTCATTCTTTTCACAGTTAACAACTGTTGTTCAGTAGAAGAAAACTAAATGTCCTGAATAATTTTTATGTCTTAATTTTTAAGGAAAGTAGAAGCCTATCTTCCTACCTAGCTTGAATTGCATCTTTTTGTCAAATTGACTAAAACTTTTCAGATCTTGGTTGGTTGGTTGTAAGACCATGCAAGGCTAACTACATCACACTCGGTTTTTCCCTGCGCGTGAATAAATGAAGACTGTGTTAATAGGAGAGCACGTTAATTCAGACATAAAACGGAAGAGGCATGCCAAACTCTACCAGGCAGCTCAGCACAGGCTTATGCTGAGTACACTGCTTTCGTTAATTTGATCACAAGTTTCTGCTGGGATTAATATCAAACTGAGGAACACTGGGAATTGACATTGACTCATAGTACCATTGTATGTCTTTAAAATTACGCTTCATTCGAGAGATCTGAAAGTGACTTGTGAACACCCACAACTAAATCCTAAGAGTCTGCAGAAAGGAAGTTTCTCTTTTTTTCCTGTAGGGAATATTATTGTTATAAAAGTATATGTAATGAAACAAACAATTTTTAAACTAGATCCTTTTAATATGTGTTGATCTGCATTTCACTGTGATGTTTCCTCCTCATATAGAATTAGATGAAAAAGAGAAAACCCATCATAGTCTCACA
Organism: Penelope pileata; assembly: GCA_013396635.1. NCBI lineage: Eukaryota > Metazoa > Chordata > Aves > Galliformes > Cracidae > Penelope > Penelope pileata. The sequence continues at coordinate 132,224 of WBMW01005865.1, forward strand.
CTATCGAAAAGAAAATTGAAGTTTGTAAGAGACAGTCATTGCTTCACCCCAGAGCAAAATGGGAGTAACACTATTGAGAATAATAAAATGATACCTGTGCTCATCTGGAGGGAGGTGGGAATGGGGCCCCTCTGCTGTTTGCTTCATTAGAATATGTACTGCTGTTTCACCTGAGCTAGAATCTCTGCTGTGTCTTCAAAGGGAAAAAATAATAAAGAAAAAAAAGAAAAAAGAAAACAGTATAATTGGGTTGATGTAAATTGGTAAAAAGTTTCTACAAAAAAAGTCACAGGCTCCCTAAGAGCCTATTTGTGACAGTTTTTTGTTCCTTTCTGACTTTTTTATGTTGAGTTTTTCTTAGGTGAGGACAAAGAAGACTGCTCTATGAAAGGGCTCCATTTGTTTCCTACAGAAAACTGACAGAATACCGAATACAGAATACTGACAGAAGAGATAGAGAACAACAAAAGGACTTGCTTGTGCTTTTAACAAATGACAGAGGGCACCCACAGTGCCAGGTATGCCCAAGAATGCTAAGTGTGAGGCTGCCCACTGATTTCAAGTGGCCTATGGAGACTTCTTCATTACTACCCTAACAACACATGATGCGGAAAATCTGATTTTGCTTCTCTTGGAACTCGTATTCTTAGGTTCCTTCCTGAGTCTGAGGTTACTCTTGGGAGGATTTAATCATTCTTTTTCACAGAGACAGTAGAGCACAGATGATAGAAGTCTAGCTATTTCTGTGCCATATTTAAGGAGCGACAGTTTAGTGCCCACGGAACAGACACTTTCTTCATAATGGTTAGGATGGGAGTCATGGTGCAAAGGAAGTCCCTTGCCAGTGAAACAACCGGTTCCAAAGCAGTCGTACTGCACTCATGGCACGCCGGGCACCAGCTGTGTGCAGTGACAAACCGTGTGTTGAGCAGCATACGAGCAGTCTGAATGGGCGAGACAAAGCACAGGGAAGTCTCCAGCACAAGAGACACTTCTTTCTCATCTAGCCACTTCTTTTGTCCTTCTTCTCTATTGCTCATAGCAAAAGCTAAACAAAACACTGTTCATACCACTTGGAAAGACAAAGGTTCCCTGTGACAGGCACATGAGTCTGCAGGCTTAGTTCCTGTCCCGCTTCTTCCTGTCCTCTTCCTCTTCCTGTGAAGCAGCAGAATGAGACGTCTTAAAGTTCTGTGCTGCAGGATGCTCCAGCTACATGTTCAGAAATTTCTGCTGCGGGTGTGCTGCAACAAGACCTGAGCTCCCCCACAGAGCTCCCCTCTGCCAGCAGCTGCGGAGGGGCTGCACGTCAGCTCTCTGCCTGGCTCTGTGAGAACAAGCCCATTCCTCGAGAGATGCAGGCAGAGGTTATCTTTCCTCCCCAGCTGAAGGATGAGATTTTAAGGGGTAACAGTGTCATCTGACTGAAGCTCCTCCTCAGAGGAGTCTGTACAGATGAGTAACATTGCCCAGGCCTCAAAAATGCCATTATTTCCAGCCCGCTCAGGGCCTAAATAGTATTCAAGTGCTTCAGGATTTTAAGCATTCTCCTAGGAGAAGGCCTGGTATTTCTCTGGGGATTTATTATCTTGGTTTTCTTTAGATCATATCTTCTTTTAGGCAGAAAAAAGCACATCAGTGACCTGGGTCTGAAATAAAAGAATGATTTTGCATGAGCAATTTCTTCAGTACAAAGTTTTCTTAGATTAATGCTGGGTAACCTGAACCCTTCACATAGCTTTGACAGAGGACACAAGAATTATTCCATCCACCATGCAGCAATGTAACAAAACAAAACAAACAAAAACAAAAAGGTGTTTTCTACTACAAGATGCATTTCAGAGGGCTGAAAGAAAGGTAGCTTTGATTTGTATAGGCAAAGGAGGGCACAACATTAAATTGTTACCATAGTGTGAGAGAAGCACACCTTTACCACACAGTAGTCCTGGATTGTCCTCGATTTAAAATTACATGGCCTGGCTACCAGCTATTCCTTGAATAGCAGGTAAGCAACCTCCTCCTGCTCGTACAGCTTCCTTCTGCTCAGACACTGATGCCTACAAATTCACAGTGAGGTCCCTCTGATGATGATTTAAGAGCACTTGATTTCTTTAGACGAGTTAAGCATCTTCTATCCCCAACAAATACAATTGCTCTTTCCAGAAACCTTTCCTTGCTTCTTGAACACCCCTATGCCTTTAGTATCAGGGCAATCTTTTGCAGTGATTCTCAGTACCTAGGGATGCAGGGTAATTCTATGCTGAGGGTAATTCTATGCTCACCCAGCTGCTGGGACACTGCTAAAGCTGATGGGGCCATCAGACATACAGCCCCATTTATCTGAGCCCCTCTCCACCTCAAAGAATGGAGCTCACAATGGGGTGTGCTTCTAGCTTCTTGCTTGCCAGTTCCACATGGCAGAAAAAGCTAGATTTGAGTCTGAGAGATGTTCTGTAAAGACCTTTTTCCTAGTTCCCTCCTGCATGTAAATCCCCCACTGCCAGGGAGGCCCCTGCATGGAACAAGGAAGAAGGCAGAACTAGCAGTAACGACTCACTATGGCCCATACCACTCACTTCACCCTGCATCTGTGTGGGGACATGCTGTGTTTGTGCAAGAGGCTAAAGAGAAGGCTTTCAAACTTGATAAAGGTGCAAAGTGTGCAATGATCATATGAATAAAATGCATATGAAAAAACCACACATCTGCTAGAATTGCCTCTTCTTAAGATGTTCCCTTTATGTACCATGTGGGAATACATGATTATATATTGCTTGCTTTCTACACCTTACAGAGCTTGCAGCAATAAGAGAAACAAAGAGAAATCTAATGGATATTCTGGGGCCCAACTCCAAACATTTACAGCTCAAATAATGGGTAACACAGCTAGCAAGGACAAAGCAATGAACAGGCATATACTTTGCCAGTTTGGGTGAAAGGTACTATTGTAAAAATGCTCCAAAGCCTATGTAGAATTGGAACAATATGAGCTTTAGAGATTGACGCTGCCACCACTTTCTCCTCAGAGCAAGAGGAGGGCCTGTTCCATCTCAAACTAATCAAGAGAAATTATTCCAATGGATGATGGGGGAATTAAGTTATACTTTCTTAACAGGACAATCCAAAGCTTTGTAAGCATAAAATCTAGAAAATCTTTTACTCAACAGAGCTCAGGCCAGCAAGTGCTTATATGCAACACTGACAGGCTTTGTACAAGGATAGATAATGACAGGACAAGGGGTAATGGCTATAAACTGAGAGAGGGTAGATTTAGACTAGATATAAGGAAGAAATTCTTCACTGTGAGGGTGCTGAGACACTGGAACAGGTTGCCCAGAGAAGTCATGGATGCCCCCTCTCTGGAAGTATTCAAAGCCAGGCTGGATGGGGCTTTGGGCAACCTGGTCTAGTGGGAGGTGTCCTTGCCCACGGCAGGGGGGTTGGAACAAGATGATCTCTAAGGTCCCTTCCAACCTGAACCATTCTATGATTCCATGATTCTATGATTTGTTGCAGACAGGGAGGTGAGCTGTATTCTAAGCAAAGACCTCCAGTTGTTGTGCCCCAGAGCAGCAGGCTCTTTGGCAGCTTTCTCCTCTCTCTCCTGCTCCATTTCCTTCTCAGACACTTGGTGTGGTGCCAAGCTGATGGTACTCATGTGGTGACCACACAGGACTGAGATTCTAGCGAGGACACCGAGCCAGTCCTTCCACGCCTCCCAGAGAAAGGGAGTGCCCATTCTGACCACTGGGGTGGAACACTGGGCTCCAGGTGGCTCTGGTACAGGCGACCCCTGCATAGCAGTCTGTCAGGAACGCATTCACCTACAGTGGGGATTTCTGAAGGTTTCATGAAGGTTCATGAAGATTCAAGAGTAAATGCGTACAGACAGTTCAAGAGGATAAAAAGGGGGCAAATAAGGACCAGTGTCGCTGAACAGGAATCGGGGAGAAGCCAGTTCTGAGAAGGTTATTCAGATCAGTGTTTTGGCTGCTTAAAACAAAACCATGCCCAAGAGCACGTGGATCACCAACACCCACAATGAGATATCACAGCTGCAGTCCTGAGCTGCAAAGGGAGCCTGATCATGACTGGAGACAGTGGAGGGAGGGCCAGTGGTGCTCAGACATGTTGGGCAGGGTGTGGTGATTGCTACTATTCACCCACAAATGTTTTTAGTCCGTGCAGAACTACGGAGACAGGCAGAGCTTTTTCTGTTGAGTTCATGGGGTCACAAAGCAAGAGCTCTACGGTCAGGAAGGAAGGAGGCCTTGCGAAGTATATTAATCTCCACTGGAATCAACAGAATTATATCAGGCTGAACATGAACAACTGAGATAAATGAAGTAACAGCAAATTATTTTGGCAATTGTTGCCAAATTTATTAGAAATATCAGAGTTCTTTGAGCAAGTGCCAGCAGCCTGCCAGCCCAGGTTCAGGGGAAGAAGCTTATTCAGTGTAGACAGAGACTGATGGTCTTTGTTGATCTTTCATTAGGTGCACAGCAGCTCCTGTGGCAAGATGTCAGTGACCCTTATAGCTCTAATTAATTCATCTTTCATTATCCAGGGAGCTTGTCACAAGGTATGTCTTCATCCTTTACCCCACTATTCTGCTGATCTGTAATGAGATTTCTTAAAAATAGGAGAGTGTTTAACTTCAAAGTTGTCGTCATCAGTTGAGGAATATCAAAGAGGAAGCATTTACTGAAGTACTTCATTATCCCTCCTAATGTACACCTTGCCCCCTCCAGTTCTTCATTCCCCAGGCATTATACTCTGGGTGACTCTTCAAAGAATATTATTGTGCTGCTGTTTCTGCAGTCCTCAGACTCGACAACAGGAGCCCAGTCCTCTGGAGCTGTACTGCTTGCCTTCACACCAAGATCAACTCTTCACCAGCTTGTTATCAATTTCTTAACTTTTGCAAGAGCTTGAGGAAATCCTGTATTCATTTCCCTTTTAGTGATGGGTGAAACAATGAGCGGTCATTTACATTAGTTACAAGGGCTGTAAACTTATATTTAGAGAAACCTTTGGGAAGACAAATATCTCACATTTCTTTTATAAATCTTTTTACTTTCCTATTCCCTCTTCACAGATGCACACACACACAACACATTTTCCTACACAAAGTAATTTATGAGATTAAACTAGATCCAGCTTTAGCACCAGCCAGGAACTTGACACACAGAGATGAGCAAGTCACCACTTGTCTTCCTCATAAAAGTCTCCTGGTGGAGTTAAAACAGATCTAACTGAACACAAGTGCATGTTTGATGTTGGTGCAGGGAAGGAAAGATCTACTCTTCAGCATGGTTCTGATTCTCATTTTCACTGTCTTCATATCAGAGGGATTATTAAAAGTTACTTGCAATTGACTTTGAAGCATGGAGACTGTTACCAATCCCTTCGGTAGCAACTATGCCAAGACGGCAGTAAAATGGACTCTGCCTTGAAGTGGATGTTTATTCCAAAAAATATGTTATGAAAGAAGAGGTAATTTAAACTATGCATTCCTATTTCTCCTTTTTTTTTCTTTTTTTTCTTTTTTTTTCCAATTAAATAAACATCTGGATTCTAGCACGCTCCTAAACCTCATTAAAGATTTCCCTGGGCATTGTAACAGCATCCACGGAAATATTTTCAAAAAGTATACAAAGAAGAATGTCTGACCATTAAGTCATTCTTTGTTGCTGTAGAAAGTAAAGAAGGAAAGGATGTGTGGAAGGGGAAATTAAGGGCCTGTTTTATGGGAGTAGAAAGCAGTGAACAGGAAAGCGAGAGCTCTGCAGGGACAGCAATAACAAACCTCATTTCTTCAGAAGTCCTGTAACTGCCACCTACACAGGACCTGCCTACAATGTTCAAACATCACAGGTTTCTTTTTCATATAAAAATGACCAATATGCCTCTTCCTGAGCAAAGTGAAAGTACCTGACACACTGAAAATTCACAAACACTAGCCTAAGAAAAATTAAGTTGTTGAAACACTGTCCTATGGATTAGGCACAGAGACTAGAAGATAGCTCTCCTTGGTCCTATAAGCTGTGCCAGTGGCTGACTGGATGATTTCTTGTTCTTTTTGATTAGCCCAGCTAAAAAATTAATATAACAATATTGGCTGTCTTAGAGGGGCAGACAAAACTGGCATCTTCAGGTTTCAGGCAACAGTGCAGACGCTACACTTTGTGTTAATTATTTGTTAATAAATGTTTATACATAGTGTCTAAATTCTTAACTTAAAATAATTTTTTTCTGATTTTTTTTGAGACTGTCAATGCAAAGTTTATTGTTAAAGTCTTTTGAGTTTTTATAGCTAAAGTACTTCAGAATGCTGCTTACAGAAAAAATCAGAGAGGCAGATGGCAGAACAGCAACAGCTGTTTTCCTTGTGGAGGCTTTGTGATACATAGAATCACAGAATGGCCTGGGCTGGTGGGAACCTTAAAGCCCATCCAATTCCAATCCCCTGCTGTGGGCTGGGTGCCCCCCAGCTCAGCTGCCCAGGGCCCACCTATGGCCTTGGGCACCTCCAGGGATGGGCACCCACAGCTCTGGGCAGTTGCGCCAGGGCCTTACCACCTCTGGGTGAAGAATTTCCTTCTCACATCTAACCTAAATCTCCCCTCTTTCAGTTCAAAACCATTTCCCCTTGTACTATCACTGTCAGATCATGTAGAAATACCACCGACTGAAAATTTGCATAATAGATGTAGATAATCATGGGGTCTAACTCTCCACATCTGAGTACTCTGCATCACCATGCACAGCAAAGGGTCTAAGATATATGTTCCTTTACCTGAAAAGCGTCTCTTTACCCACACTGACAGGTGCCAAGAACAGCAGGAAAGTCAGTCAGGTATCTGATCTTGCTCTGTAGAGGTACAGATACACCCACACCGCTGCACAGTAGGATTTGAACTTCTCAATATTACAGCACGTCTACTTGCGCATTCTGTTCTTCATAGAAGGTGAGTGGTGCTGACAGTTGACCTGAAGATTTCCTTGCTTATTTGGGAGATTCAAAATCAGAGCAAGAGAATAACAGATCCTGACACTGGTCCTGCCTGAGTGCCAGTAGCCCCAGGGGCCGCAGGATGCAGCCCCTGCGCTCTGTGAATGGGTGCATGCACGGGTGAGCAAACCAAGAAAGCACGTGGCAAAGGAGGAGCTTGCTGCAGCCAGAGCAACAGTTTCAACAGATGATTAAATAAGCTGTTGCCATCCTGTCACCAGCTTTTAGCAGGATGCTGCATTTTGCTGCAGTCTGGGGCTATGTGAAACTCACTTAAAAACAGCCCTTGGTCTCCTGGGCAGTTCTCCTTGCCTACTTTTCCCCTTTAGGTTCAGCGCATTTAACATCCTCGGACAGAAGAATGTAGGCTCTTACATGCACAATCTGCTCCGTGACCCTGTTTCATGAACATATCTCCCCAAGAAAGCGGATCACTGTCTTCTTATGTGCACAGGAAAGCCCAAGCAAACGTCCTATCCCCTCAACGTTCCCAGCCTAAGCCCATCGCTCATTAGCACTCATGAGCAGTGTAACAGGACCACTGTGGGAGAGAGAACATAACTATTCCTCCAGAATTATCCACCTTAAGTTACTTGTCTGGAAGCAGTAGGCAGTAAACGAGCTATGTGCCAATCCCTGGCAGCCCTGCCTCTGATGGTGCTGCTTCAGGCTGCAGTGCACTCAGCTGCAGGCCAGTGCGGTACACAGGCTGTAGCTGAGCTGGATTAAGGAGTTTTCACGTCCTGTCATCTCTACACATAACTCTCCTGGAAAACACCAGTTCCTCGGTCACCAGACCATATCAGTAAGTTGCATCTACACTAGTTTTTTAGTTCAGATCAGGAGTTTGTTTTTGAAGTGAATTTCCTGTTCACTGCACTTTGTTTCGTATCATGGTGCCGTCTCATAGCTGATGGACTGAATTCCTTTTGGATAAAAATAGGCCAGAAGATGTGCTCCAAGAGTACATCACATGTGCCCCAGCTACTGGCAATAATTCGGTTAGCAGGACCAGAACAGAGCACATCCAAAATAAGTTCCCTTGGAATAACATTTCATGTGGATGTTAAACATTCAGTAGCAGTTGTTCTGTTTTCCAGATCTGTTTCAATTACGTAGTACTACTTAGTGTAGACACACCCACTGGACAAAATAATCCAGACTTGCCTGTATGTCTATTGAATCTGTTCAAGCATTTTCAGGAGGACAGATTTTAAGCCCCATCAGAGCTGGCAGAACTAAGTGAAGGAGCAAGGAGACATGTAGATTGAGCAGCACCACTGCGGAGATGGTAACCTCCAAGGCAGGTGGTCTCAAATGCAGCCAGAATAGTGCTTTCAGCCCCAGGACAGCTGATCGTACCTGGGGGCCAGGCTAGCGGATGGGTGCACTGATCACTAAACTGTAGTTCTGAAGTTGGCTGCTACATTCTCCTTCCCTCTGCAAAATGCCCCAGCCTCACCCATGGACTCAGGCTTCACTGACTGAAGTCAGACTCCTGGAACATGCATGCTTCCCCAGAGATCTTACCCACAAGTTAGCACTCACACACGGAGTTGCTGCTTATAATCTAACTTCCCTCTACTGTTCCAGGGCTCCACACTGACTCAGGGCTCCAGCTCACCCAGAACAGGAGCAGAGCAGGAGGGAACTCCCAGTCTCTCCATGAACATTAAGTCGATTCTCACCACTGTCCTGAAACTTTGTCAAAATCGACACACCGGAACACAGGTCTTTGCCATAAAGGGGAGAAAGAAAACTGGCCATGTTTCCAGGTAGTGACATATAACGTGGGAGATGATCTCAGCACTCTTTCAGGCAAACCACCCTTTACCAGTTCTTTCCATCTAAGTCTTGGCATCATTCATTTTTCCTGAGACTTAGATCTATTTTTGGAAGCCTTAAAAATAAAGAGGGAGTTGCCAGCCATTTTTATTCCAGTGCAGCAACATTATATACAGAAGACATTACTTATGGCTCCTGCTTGAACTGCAGTTTTTTCCAGGTGAGAACCAAACCCTGACACAAGACAATGTTGTCCAGGAAAGTATTACAGCTGTTTCTGTGCTAGAATGTGGAGCAGACTTAAAATAAATAAGTAGATAAATAAATAACTTTTAAACATCTAGAGCATTATTGTGCAGGAGATGCCTAGGGCTGGAGGATAATCTGGGAATGTTCATACTCCCTCTCCCACCCAGCTGATTCACCCACAAGCAACTGAATCACACTCCTACCCTGTTAACACTACAAGGTGTACTCTCCAAAAGTCCTCTGTATAATTCTATTTTAGAAACCACACAGCCAACAGGATACCAATGTCCCTCTCAGTGAACGGCGAATCATTAAGCAAAAAGGAAGGATCCTTAAGAGCACAGGAAATATCAGAAGTCCTCACCAGAGCCTAGGAGCTAGATGGCCCTCTGACAGTCCCGGGGCTGAGTCACAACATACCAAACTGGCGTTTGTGCATGGGAGGGAAAAACAGCAGGGCATGGGTCAAGCTGCCTCTTCCCTGAATCACAGCACAAGGCTTCACTACCAGGTCAGCAGGCCTCCCCAGAGCCAAAGTGCACCATCCTCCAGAGACAAACAGGGGCTGCAGAAGCTTCCTACAGCACCAAATAACGGCTGTATGACTTTAGCTCAGGGTGCTAAAGTCTCTGTCTCCTTGCAGAGAGAAGCAGCTTGCCTCACCCAGAGCTCTAAGGAGGACTACCAGAGAACACTTGCTGTCCTCCACTGCCAGACCTAATCAGAATCAGCCAGCTGGTACCCGGTTCGCTGGAAGGAGCTTAATCCGACGCTTGCTTGTATTCCCTAGTTCCTCTTCGTGTTGCTCATTGCAGGACATCCAAAATCAGGAACCGATTCATGTGTTTTGAAATACACCAAGAGCTGGAGAAAGAGTGTGAGATTCTTGGGTTCCTAGCTGCACCTGAATCACTGTTTTCATGTTTAATGATTGCTTTCATGATTTCTGTTACTGTAGACTTAAAAAAATGAAAATAAAAATACCCACACATACTCAGTTCCAGGAGCTCAGGTTCATGTAAAAAGGAGGAGTCATAGGAGTCCAGCAGGTGGATGTTTGAGATTTTTGTATCAGATAAAAACAGCAAAAAAAATGAGCAATTTGTCTCCAGCTCTCCGTGTCATTAATTGGAATTTTTCCATTGTGTTCTCTAGCAGTTGAGTAATGACATAGCAGTAGCTTGTTGTGTTGATCCTCCTCCACTGCAATATATTTCTGCCTTCTGCTAGAGTTGATACATGAAGAGCAAGGAAACTGTCATAGGCCTTGTTTTGCCTCTGGCCACAATGAAACTCTAAGGCATCTGTAATGATAGAGTTTCCCTTGGCTCACGCCCATGCTGCCTGTTTCCTCAGGGGAATTCTTTCCAGCAAGGTTAAAGTTGCACAGCAGAGCCATTTTTTCCCCTTTTTGGTTACGAAAAAATGAACAATAAGGCGAGCAGAAATCACAGCCTATTAGTCGTTTCTTTGTCTACTAGCATTCATTCACATGGTGTTTGCTGTAGATTATTCCACAATGAGAGCTGCTGACAATACCAGTGGAAGCACAATGGGAGCAAAAACACAACACAGGATTACTTCTATTCCCAGGAGAGGTTTACAAAGTTACCTGCTTTGATCACTGATGCACGGAAGAACTGTATGTTACAGAAGTAAATAACCTTCCTTCACCTCCACACCGGCAGAAAGCTTTCTTGTTTCGTCTTGTAGAGCCATTGGAAGAGAAAGCAGAATTAGGAGGGGCCTCAGAATGTCATCTGGCATTACCTAATTCCTGTTCTGTGGACAGCTGGTGGGCTGCAGAACATCAGATACGCGCACATCACTTCTCAAAAAAGCTTCACAACTTGCTTCCTGGGACAAACAAATCCATCAATGTCTTCTGGTTTGTTTTTATTTTTAATAGATTTGAACCAGAAGAAAGAGTCTACTCTGGTCTAGCTCCTTGTACCACCAAGTTGAGACGTTTCTGATCCGATACTCAGGGTGTTAAATCGGGATTTTCTGAACTGAGGAATGACTGCTCTTCCAGATTCTCTTCCACTTTATTTTTGCCTACGTTTTCACAATAAATGGAGTCAAACTTTCCAGGATGATTCACCCTGGATATGAGCAGAGTTTATCCTATACAAATCAGTAGGAATCAAGGCTGCTCTTCCAACCTGGTTCTCATAGTATAAACTACCATCATCTCTACTTTGTCATCATTACTGATCTGCTTTCTATACCACTTCGTATTTGTCAAAAGGAATAAAGTATTCTCATGAAATCACCATGATGTTATATCACAGTACTGTACCATTTTTATCTCTGTTATACCCAGGAGGCTTGGCATCACAGCATGCCATAAAGCTGAAGTAGGCAATATTTAGAATCAAAGGCTAGCTGTGCCAAACACGCTTTGACAGCAACCTGCCCTGCAGATGACAGAAGTAGCTTGCAGTGAATAGGCATAAAGTGAAGAGTAGCATTGTGTAAGTATCTCATTCCTGTGCTGTGGGAATGAAAGGTGAGGACGTGCTGACATGGACTGAATTTTTTCCTGCACAAAAATGGATCGATATCCTAGAAATACACAACATGGCATCTTAGATGAATATTCACACCTCACTAAACTCAGCAGCTACCCACAAATTCAGAACTGCAATCCTCTTTCTATCATCAGGAACTCACCCCTGCTGCTGGCTCCTCTGCTATTTGGCAGGCCACGTCTTTGTACGACTCAGCAGAAACCCCACAGCCAGAGTAACTGCACACCAGATCCAGTAAATTCAATGCTTAGAAGAAGGAACTGCTCTCCTCCCCTCCATTGCCAAGCCCACATGATAACCTCAGCCCTCAGATGAGATACAGGACAATGGAAGTAAATTCGGGGCCTCAACACTTCTCAGCTATCACAGTGGTATCTGAGCAACTTGCTCTCCTAGTGCCTTGCTTCCAGGTTCCAAGTCCTTGATTTTAGCGGATGCAGGGTTCTGTCATAGTTGTGCATAAACTTGAGTTCCCAGCACTGCGCCCTGCGGCAATGAAGAGTAAACTACTTAATGAGTGATAGTCATCTTGTATATATAGCTTTGAAAGGAGCTCAGCATGGCACATAACTGAATGACTTGGTTCTCCTATCCAAAAACAGCACGTGGGACAACTCACTTTTGTATTCCAATAAGTCCAAGCTAGAGTAATAACAGCAAAGCTTATATACGGTTGCTGTATTTGTCCAGTAAACTGCAAGACGATTCTGTTTACTTTGATGTCAAATCCCAAGCATGTTTTATTTACAAGACCTACTTCTATCATCTTTCTCTTGGCTGACTTTCTTCAGACTTTTAAAATCTATTTGATGGTAAAACAAATCTAAATTGCTGATAACATTTGGATTTATGGGGTTAGTATAAAGCCATATGAAGAGAATATGTTCTATTCCACAAGGTAGTGTTTTGTTTTGTCTCAGTGCCTCAGTTTGTTTACATATAAAGCAAAAGCAGTAATTTCTCCTGTTCCAAAAACAAAACATTACACTGCAATTATTGATGAAGCGTTTAGGAGATGTGCAGGGGATGGTTTGAGTTCAAATGATTACAATTACAGTACTGTAATTCTGAAGTTTGTTATCTTGCTTATGAAAAAAACAAATTGTGCAGATATCTAGCTGCAGTCTACCTGAAAAGCTGGTCACAGAGATGGTTGCTGAAGGGGCATGGTATGGAATCAGCTAACTTATTACCACTCTCAGAAAAGCTACGAGAATCCATCTCTGTGGACCTGATTCTGTTCTTACTTAGAGTGGTACAGACTGAGAATGGTGATTCAGGATTAACTGTAACTGAGACACAAATCTGACCAATTTAGTCAAATTCCAGGATAGTTTGTGTATCCAGGCTCAGTATATCTTGGCTTTTCATTTGGCTGGCTTTTCATTTTCACTGGCTGGATGGCCACACTCAGAGAGTTGAGGTCAATGGCTCAATGTCTGAATGGAGACCAGTGACGAGTGGTGTTCCTCAGGGATCGGTACTGGGACCAGTGCTGTTTAACATCTTTGTCGGTGACATGGACAGTGGGATCGAG
>WBMW01005865.1:145790-169200 GCA_013396635.1 Penelope pileata
GAAGAAATTCTTCACTGTGAGGGGGCTGAGACACTGGAACAGGTTGCCCAGAGAAGTCATGGATGCCCCCTCTCTGGAAGTATTCAAAGCCAGGCTGGATGGGGCTTTGGGCAACCTGGTCTAGTGGGAGGTGTCCTTGCCCACGGCAGGGGGGTTGGAACAAGATGATCTCTAAGGTCCCTTCCAACCTGAACCATTCTATGATTCTATGATTTTTCAGACAAATGTCTCTTGATGTAATGCACAGGAAAGGAGGAAGAACGTTTCACTGGCATTCTCTGCTATATTTGGGGCTGGCTGCACATTTCAAGATGGTCGATTTATTTCTATGTTGGACTGCTTTGTATCATCTACAGCTTTAGACTTAACGACCCTGTTTGTAGAGTGGAAATAGAATTGGGTACTATAAAAAAGTGGATGTCTGGAACAATGAGCTGGCATGATTGAGTGGGAGGAGGGCTTAGCTCCGCTTCTCCTCAGCTAGGAGCATTTCTTACATTTCCGGTCTGCTTTACAGCAACCCCAGTTCCAGGCATCAATGCATCATGAGGCATAAACGGTTCCCCTTTAGGAAAAGTAAAAGCAGCTTTTCCTGTTTGTGAAACCCTCACATTGCCAAGAACAAAAAAGCTTTCGAAACTCTATCTTCGCTGCTTGCAGCACTTCACTGCCTTATAGGGTCTAAATCCCCTGGACTCACACTGGGGGCGGGCTGGGAATGTTGTGGGCTTTTCCTCCTTCTGGGTGATTCTGGGAGGACTGCAAATGATGTCATGGTACATTTTCGGCTACAATAACAGGAAATCATCAAGTGTTTATACTGGCAAACTGGGCTGTGATGTGATTTTCCTCGTTTCCCCCTCCTCGCTTCCCCCCCCACCATTGACTTCCTCTGTATATCTGCTTCCTCTGATTAAAATACTATAAGGTGACAACACTGAAGGAGGAAAAAGGGAAGCAGGGGAGAGAGGCAGAAAGGCATATTCTAAAAGGATGTTTCCTCCAGTATCACACACAGCACACCTCCAACCCCCTGCCCCTGCCATACACATGCTGTGTTAGGGCAGCAGCCGAGACACAAGTCAGAAACTTGGCCTGATGAGGCACTGGAGGATACACCTCTCCAGGCTGCAGACATTAAAAAGACACCCTCCCCTCCCTAGCACTGATGAGTCACAGAAGAGATCTCAACAAAATTTTGCTTCTGAACTTGTCTGTGGCTGGGGAAACTGTGCCTCATAGACAGACTGAAAGCTTATTGGATAGGCTGATGGACCCCAGGGAAGAGGAAGCCACACTTCCAGGGCTTGGGTCAGAGGAAGGATGCAAATTATCAGTACCCAGGGTCCAGACCACAATAGGAGGCTCACAACAGCTTTCAGTAAGAGGTGCTTGAGTGTGCCTGGTCTGGGCTGAATTTCAAGCACTCCTCGGGGCAGGGATGCACAGCACAAGGAGTCACTAGGGGTAGCCACCTCGAGAGTGTGTATCGGGATGACTGGAGCTGAAGGAAGACGTATGAAGAGATAGAAGAGACAGGTCATTTATAGTGATGTCAAAGAAATTATGAGCTGAGAAAGACAGCAAATATTAGAGGGTGAGACAGCCCAGGCATTCCACCAGGTTCTGACTTCATTATCCACAACTGCATTTCCCATTGCTGCTGAGTCACTCTGCCCACAGAAGAGCTGTGCAAACGCCCCAGGCACAGGCTGAATGACTGGGGCAGCGCCCTGTAGCAGACCCCAGATTTTCAATACTCTTACCAGGAGCTGGAAAGTCACTGCCTCCACTGGCACAATGAGCTTTCACAAATGATGCCGCTGGCAATATTTAGGGTAGCTGAGAACATGGTTTGTTCCTCTGAACATGAGCAACACGTTGAAGTCTAACTCCTTGCAAGTTTTTTGGGTTGGTCTTAGAACGTACATTCTTCCTCTGTTCAACCCACTGCGAAGTTCTCAGCATCAGGTCCAGAAGAACTACAACGGTCTCTACGTAGGGCATCAGTCTGACTTCGCCTTTGCAGCTGTGAGCTGCTAGTTTTATGACAAACAGGAGCACACACTAACTGATGTGACAGGAAGGTACGTTAGGCCCCAAGGGGAGCTGTGTTGCAGAGAGCGATGAAATGCCCCTTCCTGTGCAAAAATGGGACTGCATTACTGCTTGGAGAGCACCCTCTCCCGGGGGCAGCAGTGAAAGCTGCTCTCCTCAGTTGCAAATCTCTCCTGGGGGGGCTGGCTAAACACACAGATAAGCACCGCAGAAAAACAAACAGACAAAAAACAAAACCCGAAGCACCTCCTAAATATGCAGCCCATAAGATGTGAGATGTAACTGCCCCATCGGATTTGGCTTGGATTCTTAAAATGGGGTCACACTCCATGGTTATACTATGCATCACTTCCCAAATCAGGGAAAGCTGCGAGCCTCTCTGTATATTACCTGAGCACTGAAAGAGGAAAAGGGTTTTTCAAAGACAGGCCGAATCTCTGGCTGCCACCTGGCTCTCCAGCTGAAATCTCTTCTCTCTGCCTGGATTACAAGGTGCTGCTTATCAGTCTATTCGTTTCGGTACAAGCGCCCGGCTGCTCCGGCTGCACTAGCTCGGCTCCCGCCAGCAGCAGGACGCGAGCTGCGTCTCCTTCGTTTCCCAGCGTGCCAGCTCTTCTTCTAAGGTGGCCCTACAAGTAGCTGCGGGCAGGGAAACGTTTGACCCTGTGACAGCTCGACACGCAGTCGAACGCCTCCGCACCCCCACCGCGGAGCTCCCCGGCGCCCGGAAGCGCCGCCCCGCCCCGCGCCGGGGAGCGGAAGTGCGGCGCGGAAGGCGGGCGGAGGCCGGGGAATGGCGGGCGCGGCGGGGCCGGCGTGGCGCCGCGGGCGGCGTGGCCCGTCCCTAGCCCGCAAGCGGCCGAAGCCGCTGCGGACCGTGGTGGCGTGGAGGGGCCGGGCGGAGTGGGACCAGGTGATGGTGGGGCTGTACTGCGGGGACGGCCGGCTGCAGCAGGAGGCGCTGGACCGGGTGTCGGCCTGGAAGAGCCGGTACGGGCCGCGGGGAGCGGGCAGCGCTGAGGTCGGCTCCCGGCGCCGCGTTCCGGGGCCGCCTGCGGCTGTGTGAGCGCCGCGGTTGCCCTAACGCAGCCCGGGGCGCCCTCAGCCTCGCGGCCTCCGTTCTGTCAGTGCCGCTCGGAGCAAGCCCGGCGCCCCCGCGACGCGTTACGCTGTTTGCGTTGTCCCCTCTGCGACCGTGGAGGACTGCGGTCCCGTTACGGCAGCGCCGCTCTGTGAGATGCGCTGGGCCTGTCCGTGAAGGCCCGTCTGGCAAGAGCCCCGCTACAGCCTTCTGGAGGGAGCCCCGCTGTCTCTGTCTGCATGCATATCCTCAGGCTGCCGAGTGCTACATAGTGTATTGTGTCAGCTGTCCTTTTGGGGGGTACAGTCTTGTGACGCTGCTCACTTTTTTTTGTAACCTGTAGGTATGGCCCCAAAATGCCTCTTGCAGTGGATTGCACTGCTGAGCTGATTCGCTGCAAGGTGCTGGATTCGTCTGGCAGGTTGAGGTCACACGAGCTCATCCTCTCCTACGGGCTGGCGCTTGTCAGGTGGGGCTCTGTCCTGCAGGAGCAGGAGAGGCTGGGACAGACAGTGTCATGCAGCTGTCTGGTTTCACATCAGGGCTCCGGTTTTTTACAGTTCGTGGGGGATTTGTCTCAGGGATTCCAAGTTTCTTGGCAGCTCTTGGTAAAATTATTTATCTTTTCTGTAACCCACATGCAGATTTGTCAACTTGATCACAGAAAGGAAACAGAAAATGGTCAGCATTCCTCTGAGACAATTAGCCATAGAGGTAAATATTTAATGAAAGCTACTCAGTAACTTCTGTAAATAGAGCATATGCATTTGGTATTAATAACATTGAGCCATTCTTTTATAAGCAAGATAACGGATACAGCTGCCAGTTCTTTCCAACTGCAAAGCCTTGAAAAGGCCTGATAAACTTGGAAGTCACGTTGAACATCTTGATTCAGATACCGCTTGACATACCCACCACCTGTTTTTGAGATATAGTAAAAACAATTCTATAGTTTATTAATTCAATAATTGAGAACCACGATTGCATAAAAAGCACTTAGATTTGCAGACATTTTCATTTTGTCATTCTCTGTTGTTTGAGCTAAGTTTATCCATTTTTTTGTGGAGGAGGGAAGGTTCAGAGTGCAACTGTAATAGTTGCTTGAGTCCTTTTAATGCTCGTTGCACTCAGCATCATTTCTGATTTTGAACAGCAAGTTTGGAAAGTGAAGAACAACAGTATTTGAGACTCCTGCAGATGGAGCCTTGCCTGGTGCCCCTATACGGAAATGCACAAATGCTGGAGGAGGAAGCTGGGGAGCACAGTGCAGGGGCGGCATAGAATAGGCTTTTCCCATCCAGGAAGAGACTGTCTTCAGCTTTGTAGGGCTTCATACAGTTGCGGTGATGCCTTCGGAGTTGTGTGGTGATGCCTCTGGCTGCTCTTGCAGGTGGATATCCCCATCTGGGTCGTGGATCTCCGTCATGAGCTGACCCACGGGAAGTTGCCCCGCCTGGCTCTATGCCGCAAGGGTGAGTGCTGCCAGCAGGAAGATGGGAAGGCCCAGCCCATGATGTGCTTAGGACATTGGTATCCCCTCAGACCTGGCACATGGTGCCCTCACCAGCAGGCAGGTGTGGAGCCCTGAGGGGAACAGCCCTCCCTGCTGGGGCCCTGCCAAGCAGACTACAGGCTTCACCTGGAAGGGGGAGTTGTGATGTGAAACACCGGGGGGACGTACCTTGTCTTGTGAGGGTAGCCAAAGCATGCCTGTGGAGAACACACAGAAGATGGAGAAAACCAAAACCGCAAAGGCAGAGTAGCTCTTCACTCTCCACTGCTTTCAGCCACAGGGAGAGCTGGGGCAGAATCCCAGTTTTTGGGAAGTAGTTAAGGTTAGGCTTTCAAAAAGGGCTGCAAGTCCTCTGACTCTTATGGAAAGGAATAATTTGCTGTTTGATGGAAATGGGTGTCAGTTTATCCCACTGGAGATGTTCCTCTACCCTCCTAGCTCAAAGCAGTAGGGCATCATAGGGCAGTTATCCAGAGACAGCTGAAGAAAATACTAGAAACAATAGTTCAGACTTCTCATTTCTAACAGCACATGAAATTCATGTCACAGAAGGACGTAAATGCTCTTCTTGATGGTCTTGATGTACCTGAGACTTAAAAAAAAAAAAAAAAAAAAAAAAAAAAATCAGTTTGGGGGGGGTGCAGTAGGGGTGCAGTAGGTACTTATGCAAATGAAGCAGCAAGATTGCTTCAGATGAATTTTTAGTGATCCCAAGTAAAGTATTTGAGGGTTTGATAGTCATAAACAGGAGTATCAGAAGTTTTAGTCTCACATGGCAGCAATCCCCCACTGAGACAACAGCACTTCCCCAAGGAGCAGCCAGTTCCCATGAGATGCATTCCCCTCAGTAGCTGCTCTTAAATGAGCCCAGGGCAGCCCCACCCTGGGTCCACCCCTTCTGGCCAGGTAGGGGGACACAGGTGCAAACAATTTGCTGTGCTCACCAGGCAGCCACAACCCTTCACCAGGTGCTCCACCACTGATTCTGGCCTTGACCTAGTGTTGCCCTTACAGTACCACAAGCCTGAATAAGCTGCCAGCTCAGTGTTTGTGATCCTTAAATTGAATTGGCCATTGAAATAGTGATGGGATGAAGAAGAGTTTTTATTTCCATTCTAACATTTGCCTACTGTAGTCTCTGCACAAAAAGATAGTGTTGCCATAGACACTGTCTTGATCATAGGGATATTGAAGAAGTGACTCATTTCATCAGAATGCCACGGCTCAGACTTAGCTTCCACTTATATTCGGCCTAGCTTGAGTGAAGCGCAGTGTTGTAGGTGAGTAGGTGTTACCAGGGCTGTGATAACTGGATAATAGAGCTTTTGTTCCTCCCACCCCTTTTTCAAGTCATTTACCTTTTCATTAATGGAGTTGTATGTGATTTCAGGTTCATAACAGTATTTCTTCTCACAATGCATGTTAGCAACATGCCACCTGTATTACTTTTAAATAAAAAGTAAACCTCACTGAGAAGAGAATGTTTTCCATTCCCCTGTAGGTTGTGATGTTGTGCTGGACTGGCTACGAAAGACTTATTGGAGTCGTCAGTTGGGCAATAATTTGTGTGAAGAAAGTGAGGAGGAAGAGGATGATGAAGAGGAACAGGAAGAGATGGAAGCAAACACAGAGTTGGATAGTGACGCATGGGAGGTTCAAACCCCACAGCATGAGGCCTGTCAGAAACACAAGGAATTCCATGGTACGTCCCTTAAACAATGGTAGATTTAAAAAAAACAACTTAGATTAGCTAGCAGAGCAGTTTCAAGTGTCATCTTCTAGCCCATACAACAGCTAAAGCCATACCTTCAGCTCTGGTTTTGGGATTGTTCTTTGAGCCCTGATGCATTCTGAGGTGACTAACTTCTGACATTAGCTCACTGAAATAGTATCAGAAAATCTTTTACTTGTACAATAGTTAGTAGCAGCAGTTACCATAGGGTAGTTAAAGACTAAACGTTGTGAAAGTTAGTTCTAGCATCTTGACAGCTACAGCTTTGTTATTGAGACCGCTACTGAAGAAGTAGGCTGTAGTCCTTTTACAGCCCTCAAAACACTACCAGTTCGTAACCTGAGCAGAATAAAGGCAGTTCAGCCAGTTTCTAAGTACTTAGCATGTAGACAAAAAATCTCTCTAGCTGCCGCTAGTTTAAGAAAAAAATTACAGGTAACTCAACCAGAACATAATCTTCTGCTAAGACAAGAAATGCAAAACAATAGGAGAAGTTTGATAAACTGTTCCAGTGGTTGGTTTTCCGTCACCAGAAGTCTCTGAACCCTAGAATCAGGAGCTTTTCTCAATAGATTTTTAGTTTGTATGGCTTACTGGAGGAAGCCTTCTGATCTGTTTCAATCAGGGTATGAGATTAGCCTCTCTGAGGCTGAAAAGAGTCAGTGATGTTCAGAAAAGAGAAGAGAAGGCTCTGGAGAGACCTTATAGCAGCCTTCCACTACCTAAAGGGGACCTTCAAGAAAGGGAAGAGGGACTCTTCATCAGTGAGCATAGAGATAGGACAAGGAGGAATGGCTTCAAACTAGAAGAGGGTAAGTAGCTTTAGATTAGCTATTAGGAAAAAATTATTTCCTATAAGGGTGATGAGGCACTGGAACAGGTTGCCCAGAGCAGTTCTGGATGCCCCCCATCCCTAGAAGTGTTCAAGGCCAGGCTGGATGGGGCTTTGACTTACCCGGTCTAGTGGAAGGGAGGTTAGAGGTTGGAACTAGAAGATTCTGAAGGTCCCTTCCAACCTAAACCATTCTATGCTTAGGTGTCTTGTCTGTGAGTCTGTGAGTTTGAGGTGGAAGGTATAGAACTGTACCTCAAACAGTAAAACCAATTAGTCAATTTCTTCTGACAAAACTTCATTTGCTCATGGAGAATAACTCACCCAACAGTTTACAGCAGCTCAGTTCAAGGTCCAGAGGGTTTGTAGAAGTGCTGAAGTGACCTTATTGCCCACCGGAAGGTCACACTAGGTGTCTGTAATGATTTTTCTGGCCCTAGGATCTATGTGTTTCCAAATTTCTACTAGATTTCTTGATAGTAAACACATATGGAGATGCAGTAGCTGTGATCCGGAAAGTATTAGCTAATTTCTTTTGCACTTGGAGATTCATACTTGGGAGATCATTATTACCCTAGAGGCAGTACTGAACTTTGGAATGCAGCAACACTGACCGGTTTTCTTGTCAGAGTGTATGTCTGGGCTTACATCTGACTTCATGTTGAGCAAGATGCAAGCATGTGTTATTCTCTTCCTCTCCCTGGCTACCTTGGGGAAAAAAAGGAACACCCTACCTCAAATTGCTGAGTAAGATAACCACAGAACATTCTAGTAGATTCACTGGTTTATGTCTAAAATAATGGAATGGCGATGATCTATCAGTTAAAATGCGTCTGAAGTTTATCTACTTGATACCAACAAGGTGAGCATCCTGATAACAGGTGACAGTGACACCTGATAGACGAAGCATTTTGAAAGACAGTGCTAATTCAGGTATAGTTAAAGTGGTCCAGGGATGGAGGAGAGATAACGTAGATGATAAGTGAAATTTTAATAAATGAAGATATGGTAGGTTTGTGAATAGCCATGGTATTCTTGCAATAGATTTGAAGCGTAAGTAGTACACATATGCATCAGAACATGAACTGCCTGTGGGAACTTTTCTTCCCTGGACTGATTTATTTACAGAATTTTTGGGACTGTCTGCTTTTATCCAACTGACCTCTCTGACCATTGCTTGTGATAAAATATTGAAATGCTAGTTCAACAGTACCTGATGAAATTTACATTGCCGGAGAAGTCTGGAAGTTGCAGGAGTCTTCAAAGTATTTTTTGTCTCAGGATTTATGACTTTACTCCACTGATGTGTTCCTCAAACATGTATTCAGCAGAACTGAGCTGTTTGCCTAGGCACAAGAAGTAACTCTTGTAATCGTTAATCCATTCCCTGTTTAAACCATGTGTATGTTTATTTCTAGAAAAAGTCAGAGATGTGTTGATATCCTACAAAAATGAGCAGTTTCAGGTAAGTGTAGTCTAATCTGCTTTTCTCTTTGCTTGGATGAGGACATATGTTTTACAGGTGCTCTCGTTCACCTACTTTTTGAATACTTCAGGATAGGATTCCAATGAGATCCTAGTGGTTGTTAATTATTCAGCCCCTTCCACTCCTCCCCTCTAAGTTGCTTGGTCTTCAAAGCTCTTTTAATATTCCACCTGTTTTGCAAATGAAGAAACAAAATTGTTTCAGACAGGTTCTTTGCAATCCCAGACAAAGTATTATAGGTTTTAACAATAGGCATAAACAAAGGTTCCACACAAGTTCTGACTCACCCAACTGATGATGAAGACTCTCCAGTCATGGAGTACTCCTCAGGAAGAAGCCCGGGTCAAAGAGATGCTTTCACCTGAGTGGTGGCCCTTATATGAGCCCAGGGTGGCTCTGCTCTGAGCCCACCCCCTCTGGTCACAGGTGCCACCAATGTACTGTGCTCCCTGGCAGCTACAGCCCTGCACCAGGTGCTTAATCACCGGTTCAAGCCATGATCTAACAATTCCCCTACACCATCTTCACACTGTCAGACCAGAATGGAGAGTACTATGTGTGCCTGCAGTTTGAGCGTGCTTTAAAACAACTCTGCACGGCCAATCGTATGGCTGGGTACATAATTCTTTTCCTTGTCCTTTGAAAAATATTAGGAGATCTAAGGGAATGTTTTACGATCTATGTAGCTCTTTATTGGGGAAGTCTCATCTTTTCCTTCATACTTTCTTATGCCAAAGACATTTAATAAAGTGTATTTGTAACATAGCTTAGTCAACAGCAAAATGACTTGGTGTGTATTGGGCCTCTCCTGTCGCTATAGAGGAAAAAGTGAGGATTTCCTCTTTGTCACTGGGCAGTGAAACAAATGACTGCTTTCACAAATCCACGGTCATTTTGGTTTTAGGTTTTTAGATCATTTTCCCAGGATTGCTTTGTTTTAAGGGTAATACAAGGCAGAGGAGTAAAAGAAAGATGGTGTAGAAGGAGGAAACCTGTGTTCCTTTAGTCTTAAAACTGCAAATGGTAACACTTTCTGCGCTCTTCTCTTTCTAGCTTTTCTTTCTTCGCTCTTTCCCCATTTCAGGGTTGGTTAGGGCGTTTGTAGGAAAAACACAATTGTAATCAAAATTGTACTTAGAGAAAAAAACCTCTGAAGCTTAGAAGTGGATTGAAAAAAATGACATGAGTTTGTTCTTGTGTCCTTTAAGGGCAGACAGTTAGATGCCTCCAAATAATTTCCTGAGCCATTATGGCAATTGAATGTTCCATATATTAGAGAAATACTACTTTAAGCTTTTTGGGGCATGTATTTAAATGCTTAACCTGGATTGGCATAGCAGGAATGTTATCTCCCTGTTATGGTTGTGAGCCTGCCTGCGTAAACGTATAGTATATCTAATCTTTTCCATATAAATAGAATCACTCAGACCTGAGTCTTCTTTGTAGCCATGTAACTGCACACTCTCTGATCTGATTACTTCTCTAGATATTTTGATTACAAGTTACTATGTTTAAAAGTCCACAGAAACCTGTAAGGTGTAAACCTGGCCAAAATAAGCTCTGTAACAGAGGCTGTGTACTTTTCACATAAAAAGACGTTTCTTAATCCCTTTAGGTCATGTTTATATACTTGATTTGTCCTTTTGTGTGCAGTGGTAGCTTTGCAGAAAGGTTAAGGGAGCTAATCATGGTCCTGAAAATGATGCCTTGTTTTTGCAGTTTCATTTTACATTCCATTCCTGCCTGGCAACAAAAGCAAGTTATTGTCTGAGTAGTTATTGTCTTCCAAAAGGAATCTGCTAGATAGGGGTGACGTAACACGCTTCATGTGAAAATGTTAAAGAAGGTGGTGATGGAAAAATTGCCACTTGGGTAGGATGTGAATGTAAGCAGTAGGTATGTCTTAACTTACCTTACTGGACTGACTCAGATAAGGTATTTATCAAAGCAATAAATCATTAGCTTTTAGACATCTAACATCCAGAACTCTCTCTTTGATTCTTGTTACAAGCTGGCAGTCTGTTTTTCATATTATTCCTACTCATCAGCTGCTCTCAGCTGATTAGAGATTGCAGAGATGGCTGTGTTGACTTGACATTTTTATCTAGCATGGGTATAATATCAATGGCAAAGCCTTGTTCTGACTAGGCAACATCTATCCCTACCCCACCATGTGGAGTTAATGATTCAATATGTGTGTCCTGGTCTGTCTCAGGGAGAGCAAGGATGAGAACCACAAAGAAGATACCAAGACTGTGACTCAGTCGTGCTGCTCCCTTTCTAATGCAGGCCTCTTCAGAATATGATGTGACTTAGATTAATTTTTAATATACCCCTAGGAAGGGGAACTTTTGGGAGTCTTTTTTGAGTGCTGTTGATGAAGTACATATGGCATGTGCATCTGCTTTTCATAGCAGTGCCTTTCTGTTGGCTGTTGGAGCATATTTTCTGTTCATGCTTGGATTTTGCCTTCACTCAGGTTATGCAGACAGTCCAGTCTGTTTCGAAGTCTCGAGAACTGTGGTCTAATTCTTCCTCAGAAGTGGACTGGATTCTGGCTCAGATCAAAGACTTGATGCAGGAGAACAGGTACATCTCTGATAATGAACTGAGATGAAAGGTGCAGTGCAGAGCTGAACCTGTTGACCTGTTGCACTGTGCTTTCACTGCGTGTTGTTCAGCTGATCCTGGAAAAAGCAATTGGTTGATTGCCCCAAAGTCTTTGAGCACCGAGTTATTAATCTCTGTTAATGAATAATGTTTCCTATGCCGTGTGATCTTGAAGGTGTGCCGTGTGGTCTCTGTCTTAGCTGTGCTGACACTGAGGCATGTCAACATATTCAGTGTCTTCAAAAGTTTTCCTAAGAACCTTGCATAGACTTTGATTTAACAGTAGCCTTTAGAATTTTTCAAAATTGCGTGGCAGTAATTGGCTTCTTCTATTCTGTATATTCTTGTAGTACTTTAAGGCCTCTAGAACCTAGTGTGTTGACACTTTTATTATTGCTGTATAAAATTGCATGAAGATTGTTTTCCACTCTTGAGAAAAGTAATCAGTGCAACTCTAAAGAGGAGAGACGATCAAATTAGAAATTTGAGCCATAATTCGTGATGTTTTGAATATAGATATGTATGTCATACAAGCTGCTGATTGGGTTAAGAAGCTGTCAGATGTTATGCCAGAAGAGAACCCTGAAGAAGAGGCTTGCACCTTAGCAGCATTGCCCATCGTTTGTTGAGTACAGACTAATGAGCAAGAAGATGTGAAGATTCTGCATCGAGAAACATAACTTACTAAACATGTGACTTGTATATCACTTGAACTGTTGCTAGAAGGTTAGAAGCTATTGGTGGAAGCAACCACTTGCACCCATCTCTGATTCTGATATCCTCTCTCAAAACATCCTCTCTGTTGGCCACTCTCAGGATGCTGATGGACTAAAGTCTAGCTCGGTGGAGCTAGACTCTTAACATTTTCTTTTTAAATAATTTCAGTTTCCATCTCAAGTACCTTACACTGTATCTTGCTGTGAATTAAACTATTTTTAGAAGAATTCTTTAGACTGAATTCAGCGTCTCATTGGTGCCTAAACTGGTGGAATGGGCACGTGAATGGGATGGCATTCTGAGGCAAAGCTATTGATTAAAACTTCACTGTGTGCCTGGCAGAAGGGAAGGGATGTGGGAAAGAGAAGCTGCTTTGGAGTTTTGTTCAGTGAAAGGATAATGGCATATAATGAGTACTATGACATAAGATCCTAATATGGAGCTATTATTGACCCAGGAGTGTGTAGTAAAAAGGGGAATCTCTAGTTGTTCTCTTTGGAATTAGTAATTTAAATAAAAACAACTACAAACAACAAAACTAGCATCAATAGCAAGTTTTCTGCCTTGCAGTGGACTGAGTATTATCTCTAGAGCATTTTCCAGCTCCAGGATACCTGGTAGTGATCTTACTGGAAGTGGTGCTTGTGTACAGCATCAACAGTTATCACAGCTTGTGATAACTAGCTTATGTACTGATAAGGCTGGTTGTATTTTCCCCTCGCTTGCGAAGGGTGCTCTTGAGCAAATAGCAAATACTCTGTGAGCAGCATGGAGGGAGGAGCCCGTGTTGATTTTAGCGTTGTATATTTGCATAGATAGAGAAGCTTACAGGTAGAAGATGGAAACGTGAATAGAAGAACTCAAGATAAGCACATGGCTATGTATTGAGACAGTGGACATTTTACTTCTGCCCTTTTTGTTGTATTTTGTTTTCAAGTCTGGATGTGCTCAGTCTCTGGCTTGTATTAAGCCAGGCTAGTAGCAGATGATGGGTCGTTTAACTGGAGCACTCAGTGTTGTCATACTAACTGTAGTACACAGGATAGCTATTAGGGCAGGAGACATCCGAAATAGAGCTGTAAGTACTGTGGGGAAGAACAATTGTGACCCTCTTGCAGCATAGTTACTGAACAACTGCATGAATAGGGTGTTAAGTGCCATGTCAGCAAGCCAACAGGGTTGGCTTTTTCCCTTAAATTTAATCTAGTGCTCAGATCTTGGCTGACTTGCTGGCAGACAACTTGAATTGTACTGCAAATCATAGATATTTCAGTATGATAAATGGTTTATGACAAACATTCCTGTGCTGTTTTTGAAATACCAATGGCAGATATTTGCCTCTGCAACTCGGGCAGAAATGATTTCTTCAGGGTTCTGGTTCTGTTCTACCTTGTGTAGCTGCATATTTCCCTCCAAGTCTAATTGGGATGTATCCAGTCCAAAATTAGTTTAAGGTTTTAGTATCTTACAACAAGCTACTTCACCTCCACATAGTTATAGTTTGTTTATATGCATGTTCCAGAAGTGGTGCAAGTGGTGTTTTGATATGTAAAGGACTAAGTGGTATTAATTAGACTCTGATTTTTCTAGGGAGGCAGTGGCTGAAGTTCTTCTCAGTGATGGTTTTCTCATTCCGACAGTGGATTGTCTGAAGGTGTTAAATATCAAGTATGAAGGTTAGTGTTTTGGGCACCGTGTAACTTGCATAAAAAAGTGCATAGGCAATGTTATTGCCAGTTCTGATATTTTTTCTCATTATATTGAAGTCTGTCATTCTCTGCATAATTTTTAGATTTGTCTGGGTCCTCAGATATCTTTGACCTGTTCTCTAGACCTCTATGGACATACTTAGTTATTTCTCTTACGTAGATCTCTCAGTACAGAAGGATAACTCTTCAGCACTTGAATGCTGCTTAGCCACAATGTCTTTCAAAGCTTGCATCGCTGCCCATATCTGCAATAGTTACTGATTGAATCGACTCCCTCTTCTACACTGAAGATACAAAGCAAATATGAATGGAGTTTTTTTTGAACCGTGCTCATTGGGTGCATAGTAGTTCCACGCTGCTATCCGCTCAGGTGGAATTGGATGGATTTTCTGCAAGAGAATTATGTAGCTAAAAGTAATGAAATTTAACCAATTGTTTCCTGGGCACATTTCTAAATGCCAGCTAAAATACTTTCCAAGAATGATCCTCAAATTTCTGTGACTATGTTACAGTAATGAACTTTTAGGAGTTTCTTGATTTTGTGTTGCTTTGCTCAATGTGCTTTCCTTTTGCAAGTTATTTTGAGGCAGAATAGCTCTTCGTTATGTGTGAAATAGACTAAAACAGTGTTTTTTTGCTTCTCTTTCTTATTTCGTAATTATTGCAGCAAATAAAGAGGTATGGCAGTTCAAAATTCCTCAGACATTTTACTGCTTCTGGCAGCCCTTGCTGACAAGCCTCCTTTCCAGAAGTTTTACACAGACGCTAATAGACAAAATGTTTATGAAGTTGAAGGAATGTTCTGACTCTTCAGAACTCCAGTCTCAGTTCCTGATCAACTGGATTTCTGAGATGCTGACTAGCATTGCTAGAGTAAACAGTGGTGAGTATGTCTGGAATTGCTGCGTTAAGATGGAAAAAAAACCAAAAAGGTAAGCATCTCTTCTGCAGGAACAAGGAGAGTGATGGATCCTTTAGATTGTAAGTGCAATAACATAATTATTACATTTTATTTCATATTAACTTAAGAGCTTTCATCATTGCATTTTTTATACTTTTTAACCTGTAGCAGATGTATGTCATGCATTTCTTAGCAACATTTTTAAATTATTGGTTTTTGGCGACTTTGTTGTGGCTTCGTCAAAAAGCTCCTGCAGGAGCTTTCAGAGGATTAATTTTGCCACCTTTCATTTCCTCTGCTAGTCTGTCTGGATTTTGCCTGTAACCATGGCAGTCGGAGGTTCATGTTTGATGCTTTCAGTCAACAGTGGGCATGTCTGTTATCTACCAAGATCCCTGAGCATTAGTAGTCTCCAGCTGTTAAGTCTGCTTCCTGCAGTGGAATGATCACAGATCGGAGAAACAGTGTACTGCATTTACTGGAGACAGTGCTGTAAACAGCTCTGTGGCTTCTCTGTATGGGATGGCATGCACAGAACCAGCTTGGGAAGCTCTGCTTCTCGCTGGTTGTCACATATGGTGAAACTAATTTAGCTGTTAGTGCATTGACAAGTCCTTTGTAATGACCTTGACATATTTGGTCAGTATATCTGGTCTTGGAATTCCTTTGGAATGCCAGCTTGTTTGAGTATAAGAGCTTCAGTAAAAATGCAAAGGGATGAAGTGTGTGTTTTTATGAAATTCGACAACCCTGTATTTGTTATTCTCTTTGAAGGGAAGAAAAGACGTCGCTGTAACAAACGAGTGTATGTGAAGGAGTTGTTCCTCCAAAAAGTTCCTTTGCAGTGGGTAAGACTGACAGATAACTGCTTGGAAGCACCCTGCTGGGCAACCCCACACCTTCTTCAGCTGTAAGTTTGGTTCTGTGACCTAGAAAAGGGACAGCGAGCAATGCTTTGTAACAGCTTTGGCCAGATCTCGCTGAGTTATATATATATGAGCTTTGCGTGCAGTAGAAATTAATGGCAGGTGTGTATAGAACCCTGCTTGTTGTTGCTTGTCTCCCCAAGAGATTCTGCAAGAAGAAGAACTTGAAAGAATTGTACCTTCAAAATGAAATTGACGATTACCTGGGGAACTATTAAACAAGCAACCTAGTTAGAAGAAAAGTGGTTTAGTAGCAGAGAGGCGATCGCTCACATGGATGGTGTGGATTTTAGCACAGGTGGCAGCTTTTTTACAGGAAAATAGCAAAGTAAAAATTCAGTCAGAAGTATCCCAAGTCCTTAATTTTAATCACAAACAGAAAGTCGTCCAGTGTCCACTACGTAGGAGCCTCTTAGTGGAGATATATGAATGAGCTGTCTTGGAGGAAGCTCACACTTAAAAGGCTGCTCAGCTTGATAAACTTCCATCTGGAATCTCTTTTTGCTTTTAAAACTTTTGCATGGCCCCTTTCCTTTCTAGGATCCTCACAAGTATGAGACCTCGTTTGCCACGTTCGTCACGGAAGAACCTTCTCTATCTCACATCCATTTACACGGAAGGAGGCGGCCCTTTGTCCACTCCAGGCCTCTCTTCAGACTGCAGCGAACAGCCTATTTACACTATAGAGAGCTTACAGTGGAGGGCCAGACTAGAAAATCAGGTTAAAAATGAAGGGCAGGCTGTAGAGAAACAAGAAGATGTGCAGGAGAGAGATGATGGTGTAGAGGAGGTAGAGGAGGAGGAAGAGATGATAGCTGAAACAAATCCTTTGGAAGGACTTGCTCATTCTAATAACGTGGTGGCTATTGCTGAGAAAAAGGCAGCGCTGCAAGGGTCTGCCTGGCAGATTGTTGAAGGTAAAGACTGGTTTCATAAGACTTAATATTCCAAATCCCTGAAAACTGCTTTTTCCATTTGTCTGTTTGTGTGCAAGTAATACTGTGAGTGTTTTTTCTAGGAGCATGTCATTACTGCTTCATTAAGTTTTTTATCAGGCTTTTTCAAACTCAGTGTTTAAAATTTCCCTGTATCCAGCTGATGGGATAGCATATATGCCAGCCAGGAATGGTAAAGAAAATACAGATATTTCTTGGACTTTTTTGTGTCAGACTTACGGATGTTTGAAAGCACTGTTTGGCTGCACTGGAAAACACCAGTCATGTTCTCCTAAGTTCCACACTCCACATGAATTGCAGTCAGTCATGACATGATGACAAGTAAGAAATGCGAGCAATGCAAGACATCTGTAGAGTGAATAAATGATTTATCCAGTTTTGTGTTAGGTTCACTCTGGTAACTGTACTTTCATTGGGATGGAGTATTCTAAAGTTAAGGACGTTTTTGGATGAGTGGTTTGTGGAAAGACTTTATTCTGCAGACAAGAAAAGGAGATTGGTGTGGAGGAGTTGGAGGTGAAGTGTTTAAAGGAAGAAGAAAAGTGTAGCCTTTGGAAGACAATGAACTCTTGTACCACAGTGACAGGAAAGGAAAGATTTCCCAAGTTAAACAAGAAAAATGAAGGTGGGGTAAGATCATGGAATCACACAATGGTTGGGTTGGAAGGGACCCTAA
The DNA here is from genome assembly GCA_013396635.1 of Penelope pileata. Taxonomy (NCBI): domain Eukaryota; kingdom Metazoa; phylum Chordata; class Aves; order Galliformes; family Cracidae; genus Penelope; species Penelope pileata. The sequence continues at coordinate 162,988 of WBMW01005865.1, forward strand.
AGCTTATCCAGTTCCAACCTGCCTGCTGTGGGCAGGGTTTCCACCCACTAGATCAGGATCTGACTAAACAATTCAGCTTACTTATGCTGATGTGAGCAGGTAGTCAGAGGTGGATGTTTTGAGAACTGTCCTCTGTTTCAATGACTTTGGTTCAGAGCAAGCAAAGCTTTTGCTTAAGGAACACACGTGTCTTGAACCGCATGATTTTCTTGAAGATTCTGTTTATTTAGTTGACTGTGGGTAAACTTAATTTCCGTTTGAGTAACATCAGGGTTGTGTAGTTACCATCCTTAAACAACTTGAAAAGTAAAACCTTGACTACTCATAGTATACCAGGTATTTACTGGGTTGCTTCCTGAAGAGAGGGCTCAGTCTATTCCTTGTATATAGGTGTAATTTGCCTTACAGTTGGGTTGTATGTTATCAACTGCTACTTCTGCACCTTTTTAAATTGTGAAATTGTAACACCTAGAAACCAGGAGTTTCAGTTCCTCCTCAGTTGATACTGTTGCTGCGTAGCTGCTAATCTCAGCCAGTCCTAAGGAAGCCCTTGCTGGGTCTCAATGGAGGAATGAGCAAAGGTGCTGTTTTATCTTTTCGTATGTGTACAAATACCTCCTTCCATTTACAGGTGTATGCGGAGTGAATATTTTTTATAAGCCTTTTGAAAGTGAATTTTAAGTTAACGTGGAAATCAGTATAGGTTGCTCTGGAATAGTGTGAGCTTTCTTTTAGTGGACATTGCCTCACAGTGGTTTGGATAAGCTGCGCTGCATTGATTGGATATTACCTGACTCCAGATGTGTTCTTAATGTCTCACATGATGCAGTGACTCTCTTTGAAAGAGTAAGGTTAGAAAAAAATGAGTTAGAACTGTAGCTCGAACTTATTTTTTTCTGAGTACCTGAGATTATTCATTTTTGCTGAGTTGCATGAGACAGTATTTTTGAATTTGAGGGGAGTCTTGCTTTTTGGAATCCTCTCTGGTGAGCTTTGACTTCTTTTTTGTGTACTGTGTTTATACCCAGATGAAGTTCAATGGAAAGACTTTCCTCTTGGGAAACTCCCAGGTCAAACAGATGACCCGGATGGTCTGATGTTGGATGATTATTCCATGATGTCTCTGCTTGATCAGCCAGTGAGAGATGAGTGGAAGTCTCCCAGTACAAAGTGAGTAATAGTGTGTGCAAGACTTTGTCCCTGAGCAATGAAATGTATTTATTTCTCTGTGCCTTTTACTATGATGTGTAAAAGTCAGGACCTGTTTTGAAACTGTTACTTCTGTAATAGTTTGACCAAAATATTTACCAGTATTTCTAATATCTACTAACTGTGCTTCTTTCCTGCATTTTTCAAGTAACGTGTGGGTTTCGAAAGACCTTTGTAGTGCTGGTGTAATAGCATAGTAGTCTACTCTTCATGCTGTGATGAGAACTTTCACCGTTGTCTGAGGTGGTTAGTAAGATACAGTCTGCTGATCCTTAAGAGTTACTAACTTGCAAGTGTGGAGTTTTTAAAACAAACTGCCAAGGGCTGGTGCAGAGTCTGTCTGGTGATGCACTGGGATGAATAACTTTAATGGGAAGAGGTGGAAGAGGTGTAGCCTTGCAATTAAAACATTCAGGACTAGAAGCTTCCATGCATTCTGACTGCCTGACATTGGAGAAGTCAGGTAACCTCCCCCAGTGTGAATCTTCGTAGACCAGCCAGGTGTTTGTAGGAAGGAGGAATTGTTCAAAAATGTGCAGTGGTCTGCTGAAGGACTTTGAGGTGGGTTAGTGGGAAAGCCTGAAGACGAAAGTACCCACAGGAAGTGGTTGACAGCGGATTACTTTGATAACCCAAGGAAAGAATTGGTTGTATTTATTTTGCCTGGTGAGTGTGCTCAGTGTCTCTCTTCTGTGTGCTTTAAGTGAATACCGTATGCTGTCCTACACTGTAAGGTTTATACCTCTGCTGTCCTGTTAGTTCAGGCCTGAAGTGGGGTAGGCTGCTGAGAGGATATTGTTTCTGTTTGATGGATCCAATCAAAATATAGATTAAAAATCATATAGACCGACAAGTGATAAAAAAGGCACTATCCTTTTTTAGCGTTCCTCTTTCCAACAGTCCAAATACTTCATGAACTACTTGGCTCCAACACTTCTACGAGAGTCAGAACTTAACCTGCCTCTGTTTATCAGTAGGTTAAATGAGTTATCTTTTTTGAGTCTTTTTGGATGGTGTTCCTCACTGACCCATACTTTGAGTGCTGTGTGAGTTTCTTGCCAGGCTGTAAAGAGAGTTTATCATCCCCAGAAGAAGAGTAAATCTATAGTAGATGCAAAAGAAAAAAAATAAAAATAAATTCAGCAGAAGAACCCTTGGATGTCAACCAGCCATGAGTCACGTTGCTTGCAACATGTTCCCTGTTGGGAATAAGGCAAATTCCTGGAATTTGTAGATCTGCTTCTAATCTGCAGAGCCCTAGTGCTCTCACCATAGTCACAAATGACAGAGCACTTTATCTCAGGTTCATTAAATGTAAAGTTGTTTGACTTGAAGCTTAGGTAGTTGAAATCACTGAGTAGAATACAGAGCTGCAGTGGATTTCTGGTTGGCTGCAGTAATCTGCTCTACTCGGCATCTAGCCAGCAGGCACTGACAGGAGGTGGGTGGGAGTTTCTTCATTTGTTCATCATTGTCTCCGTTGATTTTGCTGTGCACAATAGATGGAGTTGTCCTTATGGAGGCTGTAGTGAAGGGCATACGGAGTACTGTGATTCACTGTTCTTGTTTGTAAGCTGCTACTTGAAGCCAGCTGTAGCGTGTTCCTTTCCTGACTTATATGTAGGCATCGGGTATGCTGTAAGCCCACGGTATTTCTTGGAGTGGTTTCTAGAGTAACAGAGATTAAAAATCACCTAACGATTCCAGTTTCTACTGTACAAGTAAAGGAATTCTTCCGGATATAATCTTTGTATCATCCTACTGGTGTAGGTGTAAAAGGAGCCAGAACTTGGCTGCACTAATGTCTGCTGTCTGAAAATGAGCAGCACACATTACTCAATTTGTTTTTTAATTTAAAATATCACTAAAATTACTAATATTTGGTTTTTTTCCACGTTGCATTCAATGTGAAGTAAATCCTTGCTATTGTCAGTTACTAACAACTGGAAAGCAAAAGAGCGAAGGAAATCCCCCCAAACTCAGCACTGGTGAGACTGTACTTTGAGTGCTGTGTTCAGTTTTGGGTCCCTCACTGCAAGAAAGACGTTGATGCCCTGGAGCGAGTCCGGAGGAGGGCAACCGAGCTGTGAGGGGTCTGAGCACAGCACTATGGGAGCAGGGATGGGTCAGTGTGGAGCAGAGGGGGATCCGGGGAGGCCTCACTGCTCCCTACAGCCCCTGAGAGGAGGTTGTGGTGCGTGGAGGTCGGCCTCTGCTCCCAGGGAACAGCGATAGGATGAGAGGGGATGGCCTTAAGTTGCACCAGGGGAGGTTCAGCTTGGATGTCAAGAAAAACTTCTCAGACAGAGTGGTCAGGCACTGACATGGGCTGCCTAGGGAGTGGTGGAGTCACCGTCCCTGGAGGCGTTCAGTCAAAGGGCAGATGTGGCACTGAGGGATGTGGTTTAATGGGCAAGGTGGGGATGGACTAGATAATGTTAGTGGTCGTTTCCAACCTTAGTGATTCTGTGATTCTAAGAACCGTGAAATGCACCGGGTCCTGCTGAAGTTCAACGTTAGGTTCCTTTCTCCACCTTGTTAGACTTGGACACTTGTGGCTGCTTGTGTGGTGCTCAGTTGTTGTAGCGAATCGTGTGAAGCAGTTCAAGTGTTGACAGTTTTGCAGTACTCACAAGCATAGCTGAGTGTTAACATTAACTAGTGATTTGGTTAAGTTTTCAATCAGTCCCCAATGAAATGTCACATCTTGTGACTTCAGAATAAATGTCATTTGATTATTTCGATTTGGAGGGCAGAAAGCGGTGGTAGGAAAAAAGAGATTTGGGGGTAAAAATTGTTAGGATTTTGCAAATCCATTAAATGTGCCAAGTGGGAAAGATTATTCTGGTTTTCCCAAGCTTGTTTTGCTTAATATACCTCAAGAGCAAAGCATGGCAGTGCCATTGTCCTGGAAGCTGGACCCACAGTGCTGGGAGTTTTAATGTTTATAAATATGCTTTGAGGTTCTTACTTGAGCATTTTGCAAATATGCATATTTAAAGGAACTAAAAAAACACACAACAAACACAACACACACCCACATGTCAATAAACGTATCTAAACAGTTTAGCTCATCAAGTTTCTGATTTCACAAACTCCTGGCAGGTGGGAGGGTAACAAGGGGGAAGAGTGTTCTTCTGTGCTTGAATGCTTGCTTACACAGTGCTTTGGGGCATAGCTGGAGACGGGCAGCTCAGACCTTAGGTCTTAGCTAGTGCAAACACTTGTACGGACTAGAACTGATGTGTAGTTAAACATGTGAACCTAACAGCATGAGACACTCCCTGAGGAAGATCTCATAGGAATGCATTCAGTCTCCTTTATTCCTCAATGTCAGCAGTGTAGGAAATATGTGTGGCTGTTATTTTAAAAGTCCTCTGTCTCATAACCAGCTTGTCAGGGGTGTTTTCCTGGCTACATGCTGTAAAAAGCATCGGAAGGTCAGATTTGTACTTTGTTATGAACAACCTGCAACATGCAGGCATAAAGAAATGTATAGCTGTAGAGTTGCTCTAGTTTGAAAAAAAAAAAAGAGAAAAATATTCATACTGCTAGTTAGATACTAAAATGGATTCTCATGCTTAAAAATAAAGAAAATGGTTCATTTGTAAGCTGTTCCTTGAAATGCACCATTCAATGATTTTTCTGAGAAGATGAATCCTTCCTTACCCATACTTCAGGTAATATTCTCTAAGTATTGCTTACTAGGACTGATTCCATTGCTTTCAGGAAATTCCTAGGGATCCTTGCTTCTGAGGAAATAAAAGGAAGCACCAAGTCGTATAGAACAGACATGGCTGTGGGGAAATGCTTGGTCAACTTGTCTGTACACAGAAAAGCGAATAATATTGCTGTAGGACAGAAAGAACTGTCAGCCAGCTGATGATTTCCAAGAGGTTCCCTGGGCTCAAGGCTTGGCTGAATTGTTTGAATTTAAACTTGGCCTTGGCTTGGAGAATACCAGTAACCAGAACAGAAATGCTTGCCAAGGCGCACAGCTATTCAGTTTCTGGAAGAGACAAACCTAATTTGCATTATAAATTCTTGCTCACATGTGCCAAAACACTCCTCTTTGGATCTGCAAACAGACAGCTGGAAGGATGTGTCCCGCTTTGTTGTGTTTTTTTTTTTTTTTCCAGTTTCTTGGTCCTTATCTTGTAGGTAATGCTTAATTGTTTGGTGCATATATGAAGAAACAGGTGGTGACAAAGAATTTGTGGCAGAGTGGTTGGTGCAGTTGGATTGTACATAGTTTTATGGTTAGGAGATCACCGCCGTTTCAGAAAGTGTGAGGTAGCAGATAGCTCCGGAGACCTGCCTGTCCTGCAGATGGGTGTAATTACTGTGGTGATGCTTTGCTAAGAGGCTTTTGCTGATGTAGCCATTAGTGAAACTGATTACACAAGCTGTTTTGTCAACCTCGCTTTGAAAAGGGGAAAAAAAATAGCTTGAGCCACCAATAAATAGCTTGCGACAAAGGGTGAGGGTCTCACTCACTTTTTACCTACAATATTCTTTTCTCCATGCATCCCATAATAAATAAAGCAGGAAGAGAGGAAGTGATAAACAGAATGCATCAGACTTCCTGAAGAAATGGCGTAAGAGCTGATTTATGCTGCAGTACCGTGCCTTCTGATGATGCTGCAGAAGCAGAATGAGCCCCCACTAATTGCTGCCTTGCGGACTTGCACAAAGTGTGTTGCCTGGCCCTTGCAGCATAATATTACTTGTTCTTCTTGAACTCATATTGCAGAGAAACATACAGCAATTTATAAAGCAGATACCTGAGGAGTTGTCTTGCTAACTGCAGAGTTCTACTTCTTGCTGGAGCCTGGCAGCAGCTAAGACAAGCGCATCAAACATACGCTGGAAAAATATTAACCTGAAAACTTAAAATAGTGAAGGTCACACCAATTTCTTCTCCCTGTAGGCTCTTCTTTTTGTGTTGTCTTGAACATAGGCTTTAAACTGAAGTGGCTGTGGGAGGGGATCCTCAATCCATCT
>WBMW01005867.1:0-51547 GCA_013396635.1 Penelope pileata
CTGTGATTCTGTGATTCTGTACATTCATGTAATGGTCTTCGGGTGACTGAAAATGTTCAGATGATATGTATTGAGCATATCTCTCATTTCTGCAATATTATATTCACACAATTTCTTGCAACAAACAGAGACTTTGCCCTTGATTAAATGTTCTATCAGCAAAATGGGTAAAAGCTTTGTGGAGAATCGAGGGAGGTGATTCTGCCCCTCTACTCTGCTCTCGTGAGACCTCACTTGGAGTCTTGTGTCCAGTTCTGGGGCTGCCAACACAAGAAGGATGTGGAGCTGTTGGAGCGGATCCAGAGGAGGGCCATGAAGATGATCAGAGGGCTGGAGCACCTCCCCTACGAGGACAGGCTGAGAGAGTTAGGACTCTTCAGCCTGGAGAAGAGAAGGCTGCAGGGGGACCTGATAGCAGCCTTCCAGTACCTGACGGGGACCTACAATGCCCCCTCCCTGGAAGTATTCAAAGCCAGGCTGGATGGGGCTTTGGGCAACCTGGTCTAGTGAGCGGTGTCCTCGTCCATGGCAGGGGGGTTGGAACAAGATGATCTCTAAGGTCCCTTCCAACCTGAACCATTCTATGATTCTATGATTCTATGAGTTAACAGTAGTATACCTTTTAGACTTCTTCCTCTTCTATGATTGTTTTTAAAACACATTGTGTTGGGAAGGCAATGTGTATTTTCTTAGATCAGTGATAAAGAAATTGCTGTTTGTCTGTATTTGTGCTTTTATGGTTATGTTTGTACATATAACTGGTGTAACCAATACAGGTACATTCCGTGTAAATAAAATATTGCTTCGTTTTTAACAGTTTAAGTTAGGGTAATAGACTTTAATTGGGATGAAGGTTTTCCTTCCTTACATACTTCATTCTCTTACTTTCCAAAATGGTAGTGAGTCTTGACAAACATCTTTCCTCATGCCATCTCAAAGAGAAAAAGATACAAAAAAATAAAACAACTATGAATTGGAATTCATAATATTTTCTTTGTTCATTGTGGAGTTTTGCCTGAGTGATCACCAAAGAATTTGTTCTGGTATGACATATAACCTGTAACATCGAGCTTAAACAGAAGAAAAGAGTCTGAATGTCAGCATATTTTCTGGCTGCAAGCTGCAGTGGTAAAAGCAAGAAAAAAATGAGAGAAAGAGGATTTGATAACAATGGAAGCTTACATCTTTGCTGTCTGCTAACCTTCTCTTGATTCCAAAGGCAATGACTGCTTTCCTGCAGGAAAGAACTTCAATAAGCTGCTACTTATTGTGGTAGAGAGGCTGAACCAGACAACTAGAGTTGGCATTCACAATTATTTTAACAAAAAAAACAGCAGCATGTGTATTTTTTTTTCATTTTCTAGTGTTGCTAAGAATAAACCTATAGAAAGGATTTATTACTTTTATAAAGAAAATCAATTGAGCATGACAGTAACATATTGTTCCCAGAAAAGTTTAACTCAACTGAACTGAGACTCAGTAGGAAATTAAGAGAAGCAATTCCTGTTATTGGTTTTAATGAATACTATTAAGTTACAACCAAAAAGAAAGAAAAAAGATTAGTGATTGCTCAGAAAACATCGTTCTTACTCCTCTAAATTATTGTGACATCGCAATCTTTAGCTGTGAAGTTAATTTCCTCAATAATTACATTCTGTTTAGAAGTGCAAGCACTCAAAACCACCCATTCGGTATGCCTGTCTCAAGGAATTGTAACAAATTAAATCTACAGAGCCGCAGCAGAATTTCAGCCCAGAAAGCCAGCTGTATCTTAGTGTGGCCAGCATCATAAGGGAGGTGATCCTGCCCCTGCTCTGCACTGGTGAGACCTCACCTGGAGTCCAGATATGGAGTCCTCAGTACGGGACAGACATGGACCTGTTGTAGCAAGTACAGAGGAGGGCCACAAAAAAGGTCCACTGGATGGTATGCCTTCCCTACGAGTACTGGCTGAGAGAGTTGGGGCTGTTCAGCCTGGAGAAGAGAAGGCTGTGGGGGGACCTGAGAGTGGCCTTTCAGTGTCTTAAGGGGACCTATAGGAAAGAAAAGATTCTCTAGCAGGGTCTGTGGTGATAGGACAAGTGTAAATGTTTCAAACTAAAAGAGAGGAGATTAAGGTTGGATTTAAGGAAAAAGTTTTTTACAGAAAGGGTGGTGAAGCACTGGAACAGGCTGCCCAGAGAGGTGGTAGAAGCCCCATCCCTGGCGACATTCAAGGTCAGGCTGGATGAGGCTCTGAGCACCCTGATCTAGCTGTAGGTGTCCCTGTACATTGCAGGGGAGCTGAATTAGATGATGTTTAAAGGTCCCTTCCAACTCAAATAACTCTATGATTCTATGATTCAGAGAACAAAACAAGATCTCTTGTTGCCCGTTTTTAAGGTCCTAGAACGTATATCTACACTGTCCAGATCACATACCAAAGTGGGTCTTTTTACCACAAAATTCCTGGACAAAAACTTTTCTTGGAAGCTGTTAGTGACATCCACTCAATGGGAGGGTCACCCTGGAGGGACTCAGGTGACCTTCTGATTTTCCCTGAATACAGTAAGTTCTGTTTTGCTCTGGCAGAACAGAAAGGAAATGTAATTATGTTGTTTTGACTTTACTATTTTAATTTCTATTTGGTACAGGATGTAGACCACGACACTGAATTAATTCTCGGATGTAATTTGTCACTATAAGCACGCACCCTTATGTGAGCACAGTTTCTGTGAAAGCAAAAACTTGTCATAGTAGCCATAGTAACCATGATTGATTGACAGTGTTGCTGCTGCACAACTGCACTTGTAGGATACATCTTCAGCCTTGATCTCTGTCATGGAGATTTAGGCACCCTCTGAAGAGCCATACACTGAAACAAAAGGAGACTCCTTTTGCAACACCAAAGAGCAAGAATCAAGGGTACAATGTGGTTCTGCAGCCACAGCTCTCCTCTGTTCCCTACAGCAAATCTTGTTTAGGGAACAAGGCTCAGAGGAAGATAGGCAACATTGAATTGCTAACATACAGATGTGGCGCAGTGGAATTCCTAAGAAACCATGAAGTATCTTTTCATTCATGGATATTTGGTGAAAATTACTATCTCAGACTAGGGGGCTTTGCAGCTAGGGGTCAAGACTCAAAGCAAATAAAGAAATGAAAATGTGAATATTTATGTGGAAAAAGACAGCAACCTGTCGGATTTCTAGGATGACAAAAACTACAGTATTGTCACTGATGCAATATTTGAGCAATAAACAGTAGCGTCTAAGAATATTCCTATCTTATTCCAGTCAATGTTTTATCCAGATAAACAAGTACGTCACGACTCAGCTAACCACCCTATCAAAGTGCTTGGCCTTATGTGGACTCTGATCCAAAGATCACATAAACTCAACGTTGTCTGCTGTGTTATCCACTGTCAGCACAGAGCTGACAGAAATGCAACAAACAGAGGTGCATATTTAAAAAATAATAATAAAAAATAATAAAAACAAACAAACAAAAACCACCTTTTGATGGATATTTAAGATTTCTACTTGGTGACAAACAAATTCTAAACATTGCCACACTGTTTATTGTGACTATTTGAACACATATATTTTAAAAATTTCCTTGCTTTTTTTTCCTGTCTGTTGGCCTGCACAATAAACCAATACAAACAGCCAAAACTTGCGTGATTTCTCAGATGGTCCAGTTCTATTAAAAAAAATCAAATCAAAATAATCTAGTCCTAATTAACATATAATTAATATCTGATTTCCTATAGCTTGTGGTGAAAGCACAAGAAAACTCACAGAAATGATGGAAACCCTTGATGTACTGTTTAAAAATGCCAGTCTGTCTTCTTGTATGCCCTGGCAGTGAGGAAATGTCCTGTAGCCCAGCATTAACACCAGAAGACAAGCTGTCTTTTAAGCTGATTGTCCGAAGGCTTTCCGGGGGCGCCAGCAATACAGTGGTCCTAAGGCTAGATTCCATCTCTAACATCTGTGACACAAATCTTTGTAACAAATTCACTGAGTAAGAAATCAAGGAGCAGGTCTATACTTGTCTAAGAAGAAAATGAGAAAGAAGTGGCCACATCTCATAGCAAGCCAAAGATATCCTTTCTTTTGTCAAGAGGTTCTTTTATTTATTTTTCATTGAAGTTGTTGTCAGATTACACTGCTACCTGCATTGTTATACAAACTAACAGCTGAAATCTGTTACTTTTATCCTTGACTCTATATAGTAACAAACATAGTAATTAAACAGTGCCTTGGAATACTGAAAAAAAGCAGAAAAAAAATAATTCACTCAGATTTGGCCTTTGGTACATACCACTTTAGTATATTTTCATCATAGACTGTAGTTACTTTTATAGCTAGTGCTCAGTTTGATGTGACTAGCAGAGCTTGACTGCTTTGAAAGTCTGTTTGCTTTACTAGCCCCTTTATTACTTTGATATTTTCACCTTAGTATTTTAATATTCTCACCACTACCTTTACACTGTCTTTTCAATATTTTTCCATTCACATTCTTACCTCTTTCTGTAATATTCAATTGTAATTATTTCTCACAATCTATTTATGGGTATTACTCAGCTCAATTTCATTACAATTCCTGATCATGCTTATAGATATATTTCAAAAACATCAATATTCACAAAAAGAAAAACAAAAGTATACCTTTATACGAACAAAATATTTAGGTGCTTCTAATTATTTTAATTTAAATTAAATTAATTTAATTAATCCTTTTTTTTAGTGGATGAAACATTATTTCAAACATTTTTAAAATTAATTGATCAAGTTTGTCATGTGTACTTTTGGAATAAAATAGAGTAGAAGGCTGGAAATGGAAGTTGCAAGTCACAAAAGAAGCTGCTAGAAATTTTCTAGAAATGTCAGGTAGCCTTTGGATGTAGACTATGGGTAAGCACTGCAAGGTTGTTTATAGCAACAACAGTCCAAAAATTGCACAAATCCTACAGAGAGATCTTTTCCTAATACCAGCTGGAAAAATGAAGAACTCAACATGCCCTTCTATATTGATGTGCTAAGAAGACAAATATGTGCCCCAAAAGACATATTCTTTTTAGCTTTCCAAAGCTCAGTAACACAGTAAAACTGGATCTTACTGTGGGGAAAGGCACCTTAAACAATACCAAGAGCTAGCTCTTGGCAAGCCGATAGCTTAAAGTTCTGTATATGATTTTTATTTTTTGCAAGACCTTCCTTTATGAAAAGTGACAAAAGATTTTTCCGAGTGTTTCTCTTAATGGGTAAAAACATGCTGTACTACCAGGGCCAACTCTGAGTTTAGCCAAAACTGAAATTCCCTTGTTGAAACCCAATACAGAAAAGGTAATTCCCTTGTTGTAACCCAATACAGGTCAACTGCAAATCAGTTTTCCAGATGTCATGGCTTATTAAATTTTCACCTTGCTGCTACTCCAGAATATGTCCAATCCTAATTACCTAAGGCTTTGCAAGTCTTCTAATCCAATGTCTCACTGAGACTGAAGTTAGACCATGTTCAGGGAGACCTATTTCATCTATTGCTATAAACGGTCCTCTTGCCTCTAATTTACACTTCATTCAAGTGATAGCTAACCAGTACTGGTGAGTTTACTGAAAAAAAATTACCATTACTCTTTTTGTACTTGCTCTTAGCTCACTGTATGAGAGAGGTCTCTTAGTTTATAAAAATGTTTGAGAGAGAGATACAGACTCCTTCAATAAATAAAGGTGAACATCAGCAAATCGAAAGGGTCTGCTTATGTTTTTCTTGTTTATGACATTCTGAGTTGCTGGCATATATATCGCTGAATCTCTAATTCTATTGCTGCCTTACGCAGACTGTTTATATTTCCTCATTAATGAAACAGTATCATGACTGAACGTGTGGCAGCCACAGTAATTAGAAAAGCATCTCCTTCCATTCATCAAAATGTCATCAAAACACTTGTCAGGAAACAAACTCATTTTCAGTCTCTACTGCCATTTACAGGGTTTCAGGCACTGATGATAGCTTGTCTGCTTAGTTTAAAAGAGCTCTTGATACAACTGAACCTGACACTGTTTACTTCAACCTGTTATGCTTGCTGCATTCACTGAATGCTTCAGTGAAAAACAAAAATTGAAAGAGAGCTATTCATTGTAATGCCAGCTACTATTTTGAAAAAAAAGGAAATCAATTTTTGCTTGAGCTCAGAATGTATTTATCAGGCCCACAGTGACCCCCACTTCTGATGTAAACAACAAAAGAATCTGCCTGCATTTTCTGCAACAATCACAAAACAACTAGAGAACATTGAAAATGTAAGATTAGTTTCATTTTAGCTTATGTTCAAATTGGTTTCCACGAATACAGGCAGTATCTAAAAACAGAATGATTGCGAAGACACAGGTTGCATGCAGAAACAGGAGAGAAGCAAGGGTGTTTCTTCAACATAATGCTTCATTAGAAATTACTTGACATGACAATTTTAAGGCTGAAATAATTAGTTATGTTTGGTATTTATAGCTGATATCATGACATTCTGTACAGCTAATTTACTCTAATGGACAGTTTGTTTCAAATGCAGTAATCTAAATGTGACTGTTCATAGTGTTTTATGTACTCATGACAATACAGTATCTATGTCATTCAGAACTTCTTGGGATGCTGAATGCTGAACGTATGTTTTTCTCTAATATTAATTTTTATCTAAACTTGTTTGCATAATGCATACGAGACTGCATAAGCCTAATAATTATGAGTAATTGTTATTATCGAAATCAGGGCTTTGTTGTGCTAATCTCTGTTGAAATGTAGATTACAGAAGTTGTCTTTGAATTATAGAGCTATAATACAGATAGAAGTCCGCAATGCAAACAAAGCTCCTGGATACCCAGCATCATACTACGTACCCTTCAGTTCTATGGTATTTGCTATCTTTGTAAGGATAATTACCTAAAACTGAACCTACCCACAAGTCACTAAATATCTTAACTTCTCCATTTCTTGTCATGTATTTGTGGCTGGTTTAGGGAGAAATCCAAACAGTTTGACCTCTAGTGACTGTTGAACAGAAACATGAAAGGGGATGCAATTCTTTCTCTCATATTCAGAAAATAATGATTTTAGAATCTAATATCTTTCAAATTATATGAAGAATTTCTAATGATTGTATCTGCTTTTTTTCTTCTTTTTTCAGCACAGATTGTATGCTGACTTCCACGGTTCAAAGGTATACACCAGTGCCGATAAATTTCATTCTGTAGTAGGATTTGCCTTAGTCCCTTTGGGTGAAATTCTCACCTTCAGAGACCTACAACATACATTTGTCTAAGTCACTCTATGCTCCCTTACCATCAGTTGAGAGAAACAGTTTAGATACATTGCACCCTAAAAGCAGTTATTTTAGATGTCTACTTTAGGTTAAGATGAATAATACCCTAGAAGAACCTATTTTTCTACACTAGCTATAAACTTAGCTGGAATTAACCTTTGTGCTTTGACAAAATTTAGTTGTTTTTTTTTTCCTCCTCTGGTTCAGTTATTCACTTAAATTAAAAAAGAAATCACTTTCAATAAACGTATTGAATATTTCTCTCTATATACATTTTTCTGAGTGAAAAATAGATTTTTAACTTCTGAAAGGTAGGTTTTTTGATCTTTAGGTTAAGAAGTTTAATACATTTCCAACCTAATACTCAGAGTTCGTGAAAAATTACCTATAAATAGGTAAATATTACCTATAGAGTCCAGTGAGGGATGGAATTTTCTTTTACAACGTGAGCCAGATTCTCTCTTCTTCCTCAGAGTGAAATAATGAGAATGGGATTGAGAGATTTCGGGTCCTCTGGAACTCAATAAAGACTATTCAAAGAGTGAGCAGGAAGAAAGAACAGGGGAAGTAAAAAGAAATCAGAGAAAAGGAATTGCATGGACATAATGCATGAGCAAGATCCTAGATGGGTTAAAAAACAGTGAGATTTACGAGGAGGATTCACAATTGAATTTCTTGGCATTTGTCCATTAGCTTCAGATACTTTCCTGTACAATATTGGCAGTAAAAAGAAATACTTAGGAGGAGATATCATTTGATGTCATATCATGAGCAAGTCTCAGTTCCAGATTACCAACAGCACTAAAGACTTAGTTCTAGATTACCAAGTGCAGTAGTCCTATTAACCAAGTAATGATATGCAGGGACCTGACAATGTTTTCTTACTTTGTAGTCAAGATAAACAACATCTGTGCTCATCTGTCCTCAAAAGTCTCTTCCTGTTCATGCACTTCACGTGAAAGGAGACTGGCTATCTTCCACAGTTCCTCTCAGAAAGTGTTTCAGAAAGCTAGTTGAGGAGCTGGAGAGGGTTATTTAGTGGAACAGTCAAACATCTGTGAGGTTTTCTGGTTGTGCCTGGACATTTTTAACTTTATTACTCCTCTCACTTTCACAAGATAAAGGTTTGTATTGTTAGAAAAGCTTTTAGTCTAGTGCAAAAGCTAGATTAACTCATTACCCAAAGAAGAAATTACCCCAAAACAAAGAATGAATAAGGAATTAAATCAAAGACAGTAGTGAAACCGTGCTAGCTTCTGAATTAGGTAATTATCATAGTGCTTTCTATTGCATTCATCCGTAAATCCACAAATCACTGCCATCTCTTTTGATTAAACAGCTGTAAACAGAAATTATGTTCCATGAAACTCTCAGGTACTAAGGGATCGGTTGGAGATATAGATTAATTCCTTTATTATCTCTTAGTGAATAGTCAAGGCTGCTGTCTAGGACTTGTCCCATCAGCTTGACTGGAGGGCACCAGTGCCTAACAAGACACACATCACCGCATAGGCTTGAGTTGTACAGGCTACACTGATTTCCAGTTAACTATCAAGTGCTGTTACAAATATTAATGTTAATTGTCTCATGAAGTTGTTTTCAGCCTGTGAGATTAATGGCTGGTTAGAAACCCACAGAAAAAGTTATTCTATAGTGCTGTGAGTGGCAACCCTTGAACATTCATGTATGGTAAAGAAAACTGGTTCTGAATTTCTCTTTTCTACTACTTCAAAATATTGACAAGCAAGTGAACCCAATCAAGTTTTGCCATAACTTTCTTATCATACAAAACTAGGGGATCATTAGGGAAGGGTTAAATTTTTGGTGGTGCTTTGGTATTTTTTTGTCCAGCTCTAACTTTTAGCTTCTTTATAGAAACATTACGAATTTACTCCCTGCCTAGAGATGGTAACAACATTGAAAAGAATAATTTAAAACATACAATGACTTAAAAAAATTTCCATGAAATATCAATTTGATCAACTAGTTTCTTAGATGTAGCAGGCTGTTACCTAAGGAGAACAGTTTTACAGCATAATTACATGCTGTGTGGAGAAACACTTCCTCTCATTTGTTTTGAATCTGATATTTTTCTTGAACGCCCTTCATATTATAAGATCATATTATGTATTATAAGAAAAAGGAACTAATCATTTTCTAACCACTCTCCACACCATAATTCAATAAAACTCTGCAATTTTCCAGCCGTATTTGTCCCTGTTTCATGTTGAAGATTTGTGTAATTTATTTTTCATGTAAGAAAGGTTCGATACTTTTGCTCATTCTTCACTCAGTCTAGTCACATCACAGCTGAACATTCTCCCCATGCTTTGGGAATGAGCAGTTCTGCAAGGACAAAAAGACAAGATTTTTGAGAAATTTTGCAAGGGGAAAAGTCAGAGGAAGAGTGAGGCAGTTGTACCAGCCATTTTAACCGCAACCTAAGAAAGGAAGAAAACTGGCAATTAAGAGAAGAAATGTCTAAGAAAGAAGGTGAATATTCTTTCCAAACCTTTCTTGCATAAGATTGCAGGCAAGTCTGTGAAATCAGTAAGCGTAGGATGAACTGTCTGCAACTAAAGCCTCAGCACAGTTACAACACTGTCATTATTACCTATCATAAAGTTACTAATGTTCACAATAAAGGACATACGGTATCTTTCATTCACTGGGGTTTGGTGCGTACAGAATAGGAACAAGCAAGTTCTGCACAATTACGCAATTACAAATATCTTTGAAAAAAAAAAGACCCATTAATTCTGTCAAGAATATGTTTTCATAGCATGAATGCACCATGCATTCTGTTCACTTTTAGACAATTCTTCACCTGGACACACAAAAATGGTGATTATCTTACACAAAATGGTACTTCTGATCACCTATATCTAAATATTTGTTCTTTAGCTGCAAGCAACACACTGAGAGCACTTTAAGGCTTCTTTAAATTCTAGGTGCTATGAAATCTGTTTGTATACCTGTCAACTGAAAAAAAATAGTGGTTTTTTTTTTTAAAGTCAGCTTTCCATATAGCAAAAAATGTTCTGAGTATCTATCTGCATATATCATGAATGTAATGCTATAGGAGATAAATTGTTAACATTTTTGAAATTCAAATTCATGTCTGTATTTACAAAACATGACATGAGTATTGTGAATTATTCTCAGATGAAAAGGATGGTTCTCATTTTATATTCTCTTTGGTTAGAGCTGCTGAGTATGTAGACATGATGTAGTTTGGTAAATAAAGCACACCATCTGTGAGAAATTCCTGTTTTCTTCAGGCAAAAGCACAGCTAAGTTTATTTTTAGTTTAAGGGTATCTGTAAGCCGAGCTAGACTTCTGTGATGTGTGTGCATGTGTGTACTGGATGGTATTTTTATCACCATCTGATTTCTTGAAATTTTATAGAGACTGCAAATATATCTCTAATTGTGGAAGCCTTGTGCAAACACTTGGCATTCTTACAGCTTGCAGTGCCTTTGAGAAAAATATGTAATGTAGTTCCCATAAAGTTGTGTCCATGTGGATATTAAGCATCACAATGACTAATTCAATAATTCAGAATTACCATTTTGTACATGGAATCATCACAGGAAGGAGACCTCAGAACTAGCAGGACAAATAACTAGTGTAACTCTACAAGCACTGTCCTTCCCTTAGCACTGAAGCAGATTTATCTTTGTTTTCATACTTTTTCCTAGAAATGGAGGAAGATCTGTGAATGCCCTTCCAAGTCTTCAACTGCAGATTCTACTGTTAAATTTTTAACTGTGGAAAAGGGTTTGCTGTTATTAGTTAAGAAGGCTGTGGAAACAAGGGCGTCACCTGGGGAGAATACAGGGGTGCTGTCTGGACTTGCAGAGAGGGGATTAGGAAAGCCAAGGCACAGATGGAACTTAACTTGGCAGGGGATGTTAAAAACAAGAAGGGATTCTACAGGTACATTGGCCAGAAGAGGCAGGCCAAAGAGAGCATACCTCCTTTGGTAAATGAGAAAAGAGAACTGGCTACAAGAGATATGGAGAAGGCTGAAGTACTAAATGCGTTCTTTGCCTTGGTCTTCCCTGGCAGCCAGCATTCTCATATTTCTCATGTCCCTAAAGCTCACATCCCTGAACCTCTAGATGGGAACTGGGGGAGTAAATCCCCCCCACTGTAAGGGCAAAGGAAGTCCAAGACCGCCTCATGAGACTGAATGTGTACAAATCTGTGGGGCTGGATGACATGCATCCCAGGGTCCTGAAGGAGCTGGCTGATGTGGTTGCCGAGCTGGTCTCCATTGTATTTGAAAAGTCATGGCTGTCAGGNCACATTGTATTTTATGTTTTTCATCTTAGAACACTAGTTTTGAAATGAGGATTTCAAACTTCTTTCTAATACAGGGATTCTTGTTCTTCCCATTTTGGCGTTAATAAGATTCTGCTTGGTGAAACAGTAATGAACACATAATCATTAGTGGGATTTAGGAATGTAGTACTGTTTAAAGTCAAATTTAAATTTACATCTAGAAGTTTGTGTGGCAGCTATTGTAGATTTAAATCTTGTGTTCACAGATGGAAACAATTAGGAAGAAGAAAATTGGTAGTACCTTAGTTAAGGAGAAAATAAATATTTTAGACATCTTTTCAAATTATTTTTCAACTTCTTTCTTCATGTGGACACTTACTAATTATGAGCATGAACTAGAGATACATTTGAGAGCTAATATATGTCACGATCCAATGTCACTTTATTGTGACTTGGTCCTGTAATTCTCGGGAGCAGAATTAAGGCTCAAAACGGAGTCCAGTGACTAAAAAGAAGAAACTTTATTAACCAAGGGATGGATTCGCAATGGGCGAAGATTGGGGAAAAAGGGAAGGAAAAAGGGAGTGTCTGCTGTTACTGATGATGCTGTTACCAATGGGACGAATTTGCAATGGGGGGGGATAACGGAAAATGGAAGGGAAATAGGAGAGCTTGCTGTTACCAGTGGCAGCAGCGCAGTTCGNTCCTCACAGCTCTCTCTCTCATGATGCCTGCTCTTTCTCTTTCGGTCTCCGCCACTTTCTCACTGTTCTCCCTCTCACTCCTGCCCTTCTCACTTCTTTCTCGCTCACTCGCTCTCGCCGTTGTCCCTCACACCCCCTCCAGTTGCACCCATTTTTATCATATCGCCCTGTCCCCCACTTGGGGGTGGAGCACATGCCCTGTGTGTGTTGCTAGGGAGCTCTGGAAAGTTCTTGAAGGGCTTGGGTACTGTTGGATGGCTCCAGAGTACAGGCTCCTGATTGGTGGAACTTCTGATTGGTGAACACTATCCAGTTGCCAAGGTCGTAAGATGGCAAAGTCCTGCACCCTTCCTGCTGCCAATGTTGAGACATATCCCTACATTGTTTTAGTCTCTTACAATATACAATGAAGTGCAGAAATTATTTATCTTTTTTCTTCAGCCAGTTTGGGTAGGGTGAGGAGGTGGCACTGGTGAGTGGTTGGAGCCCGTGACTGGGAGAGGAAGTAAACACTCCTCCATTAGCTGCTATGAGCTGCTAGATGGTCTCTGTTTATTCTAAAGCTCTTGAGCTTCCACTTAATAAGTACCATCAGAGGATGTCAGTGATAGGGCAAGCATATGTGATGTGGAGCTCAGTGCACTGAACTGCAGTGCAGTTTCAGGAACTGTGCTTGAACTGGTCACCAGGTACATCAGAAGTCAGTGTAGAGAAGCTACCCTCTTTCTGGGCAAAGGGAGATGGTTTCAGTTTCTAGGCCCTCCAAAATGGCCTTTTTTCACTCATAAAGTATAAAACCCCAAAAATCTTAAACATAATTACATGCATTCAGTGCTATCAGAATAAATACAATGAGAAATTTTCATGAACTAATGTCTGAAAGTAGGAAGGAAAAGTAAGTCAGATATTTTAAATGAAGGGTAAGGAGATAAGTGTAAGAGGCAATATGGAAAATAGGAAATGGGAGGAAGAAACAGTGCTTTGAGGATGTTTTCACCATTGTGGCGCACAAGAGGAGCTCAGTTTCACCTCTGTAAGAATTTAAACAAAATGGAAGTACACAGAAAATCCTGTTCATGATTTAATCTTTAAAATCCTCAGGATATCAATACTTTTCTAAAATAATACAAAATAATGTTTTTTGGATCCAATAACTTTCTTATTCCCCAAAGTAAAACCTGAAATTAAAGATTTGTAAGGCGTTCCTGTTTTTTGAGTCACTGCAAAACATCGATATTAATGTTTTTTGACTCATTGAAATCTCTGTGTAATGCAGCATTAGCTGTCAAAATGTATGATAACACCTAAAATAAGTAGGAAGAGTTTTACCTTTTCTGCCACACAGTAGTTTTTATTTCAGCCAAGGATGTAATACTTTCCTCACAAAAGCTTTTATTTTGTTCGCAAATAATTCAGTAAAGCTGAATAGTTTTTGGAGGAAATATATTGGCTGCATTTGCTAAAACTTACTGTTATGCTCTCCCAAGTGAATTTAAAGCACATGCTTCTTAGAGCCATTTACGTTTTTAATAAATATTGTAGCAGACATACTACTTGCTTTGCTTGATGATAGCCCAGAAAGCCAAATCATAGCATCATAGAATGGCCTGGGTTGAAAGGGACATCAAGGATCATCAGATTCCAATCCCCCGGCCACAGACAGGGCCACCAACCTCCAGATTAGGTACTAGATCAGATTGCCCAGGACTCCATTCAACCTGGTCTTGAACAAGTGCAGAGATGGGGCATCCACAGCCTCTCTGGGCAGCCTGTGCCAGTACCTCACCACTCTCTCAGTAAAGAACTTCCCCCCATGTCTAATCTAAACCTTCCCTCCTTCAGCTTAAAACCATTCCCCCTTGTCCTATCGCTGTCCATCCTTGTGAAAAGTTGGTTCCCCTCCTGTTTGTAATCTCCCTTTAAATACTGGAAGGCTACTAGGAGGTCCCCCTGCAGCCTTCTTGTCTCTGTGCTGAACAAGCCCAGCTCCCTCAGCCTGCCCTTGCAGGGGAAGTGCTCCAGCCCTCTGATCATCTTTGTGGCTCTCCTCTGGACCCTTTCCAACAGTTCCACATCTTTCCTGTATTGGGGGCCCCAGACCTGGACACAGTACTCCAGATGGGGCCTCACGACGGCAGAGTAGAGAGGGACAGTCACCTCCCTGTCCCTGCTGGCCACCCCTCTCCTGATGGAGCCCAGGATGTCATTGGCCTTCCAAGCTGCAAGAGCACACTGCTATTTCATGTTCAGTTTTTCGTCCACCAGGACACCCAGGTCTTTCTCAGCTGGGCTACTCTCAAGGATCCCTTCTCCCAGTCTTGTATACATATCTGGGATTACTTCGACACAAGTGCAAGACTTTACACTTCACTGTGTTGAACATCATTAGGTTCACACAGGCCCACCTTCTGAGTTTATCGAGGTCCCACTGGATGGCATTCCTTCCTTCTAAAGTACCAACTGCACTAGTCAGCTTGGCATCATTGGCAAACTTGCTGAGGGTGCACTCAATCCCATCATCAATATCATTGATGAAGATTGATGGAGAGGAGCTCTACAGAGAGGGACCTGGGGGTCCTAGTAGACAACAGGTTGGCCATGAGCCAGCTGTGTGCCCTGGTGGCCAAGAAGGCCAACGGGACCCTGGGGTGCATTAAAAAGAGCATTGCCACCAGGTCGAGGGAGGTGATCCTCCCCCTCTACTCTGCCCTGGTCAGGCCTTAGCTGGAGTACTGNTGGACGCCTACCTGTGCAAGCTGCTGTAGGGAACCTGCTCTGGCAGGGGGGTTGGACTCGATGATCTCTCGAGGTCCCTTCCAACCCCTACAATTCTGTGATTCTGTGATTCTGTGATATTGAAGAGCACCGGTCCCAAGACAGACCCCTGAGGGAGACCGCTCGTTACCGGCCTCCACCTGGACATAGTGCCGTTCACCACAACCCTCCGTCTGCAGCCTTCCAACCAATTCCTTATCCACTGAATAGTCCATATTTCTCCAATTTAGAGATAAGGATGTGGTGGAGGGCCATGTCAAAGGCCTTGCACAAGTCCAGGTAGATGACATCAGTTGCTTTTCCTTTGTCCACTGACGCTGTCACTCCATTATAGGAGGCCACCAGATTACTATTACTAATTACAAATATCGCTTTATTACAAATATTACTATTACTGCATGTGAGAAAATCTCAGGAGGAAAAATCTACATTTCTTTCTTTAAGTTGATGGAAAAGATTGGTCCTGACATGAAAAATTTCTTCATAAATACTTGTGCGCAACAAATTTAACCAAAGATAGAAAGATAACAACAGTGTAATATCTTACAATTTCTTTAGGTTTTTACTGCATCTCACTAGTCTGCATTAGTCTTTCTTCTCTTCACCTTTAGAACAATATACTCTGTAGGGATCTTATTTCAAGACTTACTGCACTTAAACCTTGTGCTTGGATCATCAAAGTTTTAAATCCAAGACCACGTAACATGAGTCTCAACAATAGGATATCTCAGAGACTTAATATCCTTCTATGCTTGTAATTGGTTCCTTTCTAAAAGAGAAGCACATGTATGCAAATATGTCTGACTAGTAGGTCTCATAATATCATCTTTGATAACAAATAATTATTTTCTATGCCTGGAGAACTTGTTAGAATTTGGTAGGCTCAGGGAGTTAAAAATAAGTAATGTGAACTGTTACTTCTGTAGCATAGCAGCAATAGTACTGTCTTCCGTAATACATCATTTTTCTCAGTGTTAGATGAAAAATTAGAAAGAAATTTTGCCTTAATTACAGTTTCATTTGAAGGGTCATTTAAAAAATGTGCATGCATTTAAACTTACAGGTTTACTGAGGTTTTATTTTTGATCACACGTGCTGTTCCTGAACCTAATCTTCTTTGTTCTCAGCTCCACTGAACAAAATCTTCTGTCTGCTTTAGTCCAGCATTTATATTTTATATGGGATTATTCTGCATTTCTGCAGGCATCCCTATATTGCCTATGGATGTTCTCTTATTTTTCATTGAGGCAGATGAAGGCACTACATAATTGGCCAAGAAGATGAACAGCCTGTGCTCCCTTGTAACACATGAACTGAGCACTGTACAGCTAACTGGATACCGTGAAGAGAAAGGTTGGAGAAGACTAAGTGTTCTTGATAAATCTGTATGTACTTATGCTAAATATGTGCCCTGCAGTCAGTTTTAGGGTGCTACTTTAATATCCTGGCTCAGTTATCTTGTCTGATCCAAGGTAAGCCAGTAGGCATTGTTATTGTATAAGTATCATACAAAAGCTGTTTTTTAAAGGTGTATAACACCAAGTATTAGAGATCTAGGGCCACATTTTTGGGGGTAGAAAATAATTCAGTATATTCTTCAGACTATTGTCTAAACAGGTGCTGAAGTGTTTTGAAAGCCAGCAGCACTGGGTATTAAGTAATCTTAAATTACTTAACAGTAAACATGGATTAATACAAGCTTTTCTGTCAGTTACTGAGAGAGCCGGGAGTATTGACAACACATTTGTAAATATATAAGGTGCTCAAATGTTATGTGAAACATATTATGTGAAAGTCAAGTTTTTATTGCAGAAACAGAGCAATAAATACCTCTATTTTGGGCAGTCTCCAAGGATCTATTTCATTCAAAAGTTTACATTAACATCAAGCCACACTGTCTTTCTCCAATGTTTTCTCCTGAATTCCTGAGGCATCACACTTCATACCTTTTATGAGACGGCATTCCCAAAACACATAGAGCTCTTTCCCTCCATGCCTGTTCCAATGGCCAGTATAAATATCTCACCACGCATTGAAAGGTATTGAATTCTTCTTCTCCAACACTGAGTAGACTCAGCTTTCACTGAAATTATTGGAATATAAAAAATTCAGTCCTCAGCAAGAACAGGCCTTCTAATATTCATTTGCTAGACTGCATTTTCTAATTTCTTTTCAACAGACATCTTTTAGTCCTATTTTTCCCAAGAGACGTTTTTTTTAAAAAAAAAAAAAAATCAGTTTTCCACAGAAAATTGGGTGACTAACAGACTTTTAGAAAAAGTTGTGGTGGTCATCTCCATAGAAAATGTCTCAGGGAACTGAAAGGGGCAGTGAAACGTATTGGCCTTTCCCATAATTAGTAAAAAATAAATTTTGAAGTCCAAATTGATGATTGGCAGCAGAATTTTGATAGTTTTTGTTGATGATATTAAAGTCATAATTGTTTGTTCTGGAGGTAAATACACAGGAATGCCAGCCTGCATCTCTGTAGTACTCCAATTAAGTAAATGGCTCTACACAGAGGTACAGACCTTGGCACTAAAGTGTTTAAAGGCAGGACAAGGATCAAGAAGGTAAATATAAATGTACCACGTTATGGGGAGAAAGTAAGTTAAATGTGTATTGTCTCACTGGAGAAAAATCACCTTGTGGTTTGGCAGCTTATATTAATTTCTCTCTCCCAGACTCATGCTAGCTTCCCTTGAATGTCTGTATGTGCTGTGTAAGCATTTTATTTCATTTCCTTTTAATAAAAAGCTTGGGCTAAAATTGACTCAGTTACAGTGGTAGAAATCCAAAGTGAACTCCACTGAAAGGATCTGGTTTATTCTGGAATTACACTGCAGTAAGTTAGAACAGAAACTGGCCCCCTGGCCCTCATCTTGTTAAAGCATATTCTTTCACAAGTGACAATTTGATGCAGAATTAGTCATTTTAGACTTTTCTGGGGTACAGGAAGTATTATCATCAGAATATGTCTGAATCCAGTTATTCATAGAAAGATGAAGATTACAGGTGATTTTTAAAATCGCTAAATGTTTCCAAGCATCGTAGAAACAGCCTTGAATTCTCAATCAGGTAGAGACTATGCCCTTATCATTCCTCTCCTGTTTAAATAGGTCAGGAAAGGAAATGATTTTCTGGTCTTGTTCTAGGATATAGGATCTAAAAACTTCTTTTGGAAACAAGACGATGTAACACTTTATGAAAGGCTTTCTGTATGGGATATTTCAACATTGATCTTAATGCTTTTTTTGCATCTCCTCACTTTTCTGGGCAAATTAGAAGGGCCTATTTCTGTGAACTAAATTCAGCAGCCATTCCAATGACTATTTCACATTATATATTGGAATCTGAAGCAGTGATATCAGACCATTACATGCCAAACATGTGGAAAAAGAGATAACACAGATGTTAAGAACAATAAATAATCAGACAAACTTCATTTTTTGATCAGTACTGCAGTGATCATAATCCTCTTAGACTGACATGTTTGGGACAAAACCTTCATCTTTTGTCAACTGAACAATGTCAGAGGCAGATTAACAATGAATTTGCTTGGAAATAGGTTATGAATATATTTAACTTGCTTTGTTTTGGCAACAAGCTTTTAAGCAGCTATAGCCAAATACTTATTCCATTGTATAAGCCAACTGTAAAGTCTAGAAAATCCATGCTTATATCTAACTATCCATCTTATGGTAAAACATAAGAAATATCATAGAATCATAGAATGGTTCAGGTTGGAAGGGACCTTAGAGATCATCTTGTTCCAACCCCCCTGCCATGGGCAAGGACACCTCCCACTAGACCAGGTTGCTCAAAGCCCCAGCCAGCCTGGCTTTGAATACTTCCAGGGAGGGGGCATCCACAACTTCTCTGGGCAACCTGTTCCAGTGTCTCACCACTCTCACAGGGAAGAATTTCTTCCTTATATCTGGTCTAAATCTACCTTCTTCCAGTTTATAACCATTACCCCTTGTCCTGTCATTATCTATCCTTGGAAAAAGCCCCTCCCCAGCTTTCCTGTAGGCCCCCTTCAGGTACTGGGAAGGCTGCTATCAGGTCCCCCCACAGCCTTCTCTTCTCCAGGCTGAACAGCCCCAACTCTCTCAGCCTGTCCTCGTAGGGGAGGTGCTCCAGCCCTCTGATCATCCTCGTGGCCTTCCTCTGGACCCGCTCCAACAGCTCCACATCCTTCTTGTGTTGGGGGCCCCAGAACTGGACACAAGACTCCAGGTGAGGTCTCACAAGAGCAGAGTAGAGGGGCAGAATCACCTCCCTCGACCTGCTGGCCACGCTTCTCTTGATGCAGCCCAGGATGCGGTTGGCCTTCTGGGCTGCAAGCGCACACTGCTGGCTCATGTTGAGTTTCTCATCAACATACACCCCCAAATATCATGACTTTTTTCCAAAATGTCAAGACTAGATGTAGTTTAATGAAAAATTTTTTTTACTAAAAATAAATCTCAGTGTTTATTACTGTAAAGAACAGCCTAAAGGGTAAATCATATTTTTGAAGGTAAAAATTGAAGTAAGGTGTTGTGATTTGCCCTATGCTCTTACGTCACACAAGCAAAAGGAAAGTAGGTGCACTGATTGTGTGTTATATCCCCACTGTCCCAGTGCAATATAGCTCTTCTGTCATGATCTCTCTTGTCCAGGTGCCTACTACATTACTGAGAGAGCAAAAACTAATGACATACTACATATCATCAGAAAAATTCTCGTTCTGAATGGGAGTGCCTTGGTTTTTATATGGTAAATGCAGATTAATTCATGAAAAATTCACATCTTTAAAATGAAACCCATGGACACATACACATTGTGATATGGCAGAATATAACACAAACTGCTCCTCTGTCTAAGACAAAGTGTCTTGCTTTGCTTCTTAATGAAATAATTGCCAATAAGTTAGCAATACAAGAAGAAAACTGAGCAGCTTTTAAAGATGGCAGTAAAAGGAAAATTTGTAAGTCCATATATGAATTTATGCATTTATGAATTTTTAACTCTCCAAAAATTTCTAACAGCTATTTAAATTTTAATACAGACATGCCAGACACTTAGAGGAGCACGAAGAGAGTATTTCTAGTGTTTTCAGATTGATAACCTCAGAATATTTCACAAATATAGACAGATACTTGTGAGGTAAAGACTTAATTAACAGGCATGGTGGCTACTCCATTTGCTGTTTCATGGGAAATTTTATGACACTTCCCTCTTCCTACCCTCCACCACTATCCCAACCAGTAAATACAACAACATAAAACTAAAAGTTGCTCACAATATTATGTGTCAGAAGTTCTTTCAATAAAAGTGAAATAATCTTTTCAGAGTTTAATTATTTAAACTAAGGAGATATATAAAAATATCTGTATTGATTTCAAACATTAGAAGTAAAAGATTTCTTTCAAAACATTACATATCTGAAAGCTGTGCAATACTTCATCTCTTTTTTCCTAAATTTTATTTGAAACTGACACATTAAAAGCTTCAATAAAAGCAATTTTTTTTCACTCACAAGACTTAACACTTCCTTAAAAGTCTACCATGATTATTTGTAAATGTTATACTGTCGAGTTATTTACTGGACAGTAAAATCAAGAAGACTGGACTAATCCTTATTCCCCCATGTCTGTTTTCTTCAGGCTGCAGCTTTCACTTGCTAACATGGTCAAACTGTCGAGAATAACGTTATCAGAATTACATTTCCTTAATTTGATTTCTAACAAACATAAATCCAGAAAAGAAAAATACAGTGGGCAGAATTTGTTACAGTTTATTTGGTTGCTACACAAAAAAATAACAAACCTGTGATTAGAAACAACAAAACTGGTTTAGCCGCTGTGCACGTCCATGTTATGAGTGCATGCAAAGGAGATTGGCTGGTATTGCCTTTTACTACTCAAAGAGATTCTTTTTTTGCTAACAACTTTTCTGCCTGTTTGTACACACTGAGAGGTCATAATCCCTAGTGGCATTAGGTATAATCTGTTGCTATGGGAATCACTGTGGTGCTACAAAGGGAGGATTATGACCTTTCACTATATAAAAATGTTAGGTTTCCATTACTTTCCTGAAGAGAACTGAATCATTTCCATTGCAGTATTGGGAGTTATCTTTACTTAATGAATGTAGGGCTAACTATTCATATAGTTGATAAGTGTTATCCCTAGTCATTACTGATTGTGCCAATGCTTTGATTTCCAAAAGTTAATGAATAACTTAATAAAGAACTGTCAATAAAAGAACTGAATCCTTTAACCAAGCAGTGAAAGACTTTCACTGCTTAAAAAGGATTTATCAGTACATGATAGAGGTTGAAGAATTATCATCAAACCCTGCCATAAATAACATAGAACATAGCAGGGGAAAAACAAGAATGAGCTGTACATGTTTTTTCAATTAATGCAGATTTTCATGTTGCTTCATTTTCTTTCATTATATGATTTAGGATTAAAGAAAGAAACAAATCACTTGACTGTCTATTGCAAGACAATTCTGGCCTTGACTGATAATAAAGAGGAGTGAATGGTATGAAGCCTAAGGAACAAGGCTCAATCACTCCCAGCAATTACTGTGTCTTATTGATAACTTGCAGCTCTATCCTGCAAATGCCATCTCTGGAACAAAGCCTGTCACAGATCAGACTGAATCCATTAAAAAGCTTTGATTAACATGTCCCTGGGGTGTGCTGGGGAAACTTTTTACGCCAAATGACAGCCTATTGCTCCTGCTTCTGAATTGTCCTCCTGAAATACTCTTGTGTTTTAATCTAGTGCATAGTTTAAATTAAAAAACAGCGATGACTTTGTGTGACCTAAATACGAGCTGCTTTTATTCATTGTGGGATTTGTCAACTGCTTGCAGATTAAGTGTTCAGAGAAGCAACAATTAACCTTACTGTGTGTTAGCTAATATTTATTATATGTCTTCTGTGCTTTCATGTGCTAGCGTACAGTGCCAGAGAAAGGGTCATATTTAATCTCTTCTGTTTAGTGGACAAGAAGCTTTGTACTTGTTTTTCCTTGAAAACAAATTGTTTATATTTGACAAGCATAACATCAACAATGTTGGCTTTCTTTCCAGCAGGAGCTGACATTGATGTGCAAATGGATTTCAGTCCTTTTAAACAGATACACAAAAGCTCCATCCTTCTGGGCCTCAAATTTCAAGAGGGCGGGGAATTGCCCTCTACACACCCAATCATTTTCCCATCATCCACTGGGGAAAACAGCCCTTATCTATTGTGGATATTATTTTTCTTTGTTACCCTTCAGTCCCTTGCAAGACATATGCTGAATGGTATGTGTCAGGGCCAGCAGGAGATAATACATTACGAACAAAGATGGATTCCTTTATACTCCATTAGAATACATATGTAGAAACACCTGCAGGTATAAGAAGCACTTGCCAGAAGCCTGCTTGACGTGATTTGCTAGCATCTCGGACGGAGACATAAAAGAAACTCCTGATTCTGTTCACCGAAGCCAGTGTTAAAATCACATTAAACCAACATTAAAGCAGCAGTAAATCCATAGAGAGTTGAGTGTCAAAATGCGGAGCTATTTGGCACAGTGGTCATTTATTAGCAGCAATTCAGATTTCCCCTGTCCTGAACCTTTCACAAGGGATAGGGCTCTTAAGCAGTACTTGAAAGTTTTGCTGTGCCCGAGGGGAGCAGGTGACAGGACGGAACAGCAGAGGCCCCACACCACAGCCCCTGTGGGGCTAGTGAGGGAAGGGAGGCAGGCAGATGGGTGGCAGAGCCCTTCCTGAGAAAGGTGTGATGAGGAGACAAGGATGCGCATCACTGCAGACTGACCACCTATGCCTACTTGAAAACAATCGACAAAAGCCTTTCTATACAGTGTGATTGTGGCTACAAACATGCTTTCAGTGCTTCCGTAACCTTCCCTTCAGCAGGTGTAACACCTTATTGCTTGATACTACTTTGATACTACTACCCCTTTTAGAATTCTGGCTCCAAGCCTCCCTTGTTTCAACCCAGATGTCAGCCTCTATTTAACTATTCATTAAAAAAAAAAAAAAAGAAAGAAAAAAAAAGAGAGAAGGAAAAAAAAATCTCCAAACTATCTGAAGTAGAATTGGTTGGGGAGGTGATTCACTTCTGTACCTTTTTAAAATGTCTCAAAGGTGAAAGGATTTGTCAAATCCAGTAATGACCTATCTTAGATCTAATAGACACTTTCCGTTCTAAAAGGCTTGTTCAGAAGCAGTTTCAGACAAAAGAAACAGAAGCAAAAAAGAACATGTGCAAGGGGCAAAGTGGTTTGGAAAATATAAATCTACCTAATTATAATTCAAACAAAAACAAGTGAGAAACTGTACTCTGCTGAGGCACTTTTGCATCTGGGCTTTGTATTCATGCATAATTAAGCTTTAGACAGCTGCAGGCTTCTCCAGCATGACAGGGCACAGAATATCACAATACAAAGTAAGATGCATATCAGTGCACTTAAAAAAAAGTTGGTTTTATACTCAGTTGCATCACTAAATAAAAAGAAAAATATAAACCTCAGCAAAGAAACCCCAAACTATTCTAGATGTCAGTAAAATGTGAGCAGAGATTCATAGAATTCCCCTCCTGCTCTTGCTGTTTTATATATAAATTTATTTTAAGTTTGCACAATGTATTAAATCAAAACAAGCAAGAAACATTAAGCAAGTGCCGGGACACTGTGTTTGCAATTAAAGTTATATTTTAAAAAAAATCCACACCTATCTGTTAGGGTATTGTGACGTGCAGATGGTAGCTTCAAAGGATATTAAATGTTAAGAAAGATAAAGTCTTTCAGTGGAATTTTTAACAGGAGCTTTAAACCCAACATTCTTGCTTATAGATACGGATCCCTTTCTCCATTACAAATCACATTTGTCGTAAAGATGGGGAAGGCAGCATATTGTGATGCCAACCACGGGCAGACCTCTGTTAGTAGTTGTCCCAGCTGTGATGATCTCAGAAAATATTGTCATGTGTAAAGAAGTTGGCTATCTTTTTGGTTTTATATTCCTTTGAGGCTGCTTCAGTTCAGCAAGACTGCAATGCTGTGTCCTACTAATTGTGTTAAACCTCTGAAAAAGACTTTCTAAACTGACTATAAATCTTAGTTATTACGGGATGAAGAGGAATAGATTGTTAATGTAAAGAAAGGCAAATATATTCCATTTTACAAGCTTAAATATATCATTTATCTTATTTGACACAGGATCAAATTTTCTTCTTGGAAATTTTTAATATGATTAATCACACATGGATGGGAAATACGAAGTCACAATAGGTTGGGGACAGGACAAGTACAAGTCAGTTAATAATCCACTCTTCTGAATGAAACAATGTAAATGCAAAACAAAAATATAACGATTTGCAATTCTATAGAAGACAACAGGAGCAGTTTTGTTTGCTGTGCACAGAAATCTAAATAAAGACTTTGCTAGTTGTGGGTGAAAACAAAAGGAAAATGAATAGGAGGATGTAAGAAATACATCTCCCTTGCCGACAAGATGACAAACCACTAGAACTAATGCTCAATTTGGTATCCACGGAGATCTGTGTTGCCACCAATTACAGTAATTCGAATGGTTTTAGTCTGTTTTGTTTTTAAATAAGAAACAAAAAACTGAAAAGATTCAGCTCTGTGTCTCAGATATGAATTTCTCTTCTGCAGTGTAGATTTTAGCAGAGCCATGAAGCTGTGACTTCACTTATTTTTCTTTGATATACATTTAATTGCATATTTATGGCAAAATATTAAAATGATCTTTGTTTGTGTGCTCAGTCTTCTTTTTTCCTCATCCTCACAGGTGATGATCTAAGTAGGAGGCAAGCAATTAAAGAGTAAACCAGAACAGTAACAGCAGCAAAGGGTGAAGTTAAGGTTAATTGCATTTGTACATATGATAATTATTTTATCAGTTCTGCTGAGCTGGTCAGTCATAATTCTTTGTTCATCTTTGTCCTTTTTATGCATGATTTTCCAAAGTGCTTACTTTCTATCTGAGTTTAAGTGAGGCAGAGCACATTGCAACACCATATATTTTTATGGTTTTGGGAATCTTGGGCTTCGTTTGCTGTGAAGGAAACAGACCACAATGTCCAAAACAGTCTGTAGAATTAGAATACTTTTTGCATTAGTGGTTTTAATATAGTCTGACTGAATCATTTGAACATTTTGACTTTTCTTGGGTGTTAAAATGATCTTGATGACAGTCCATGTGCATCTGTGTGTGGATGGTTAGAGGTGAGAACTAACATAGCTGTTACTGATATGCAGAGGGAATCTTAAAAGGCAGTAATCAATCATATTTATTTACACAAAAAAGGAAGCACTGCTCTTTTTTGATGTTCGTTATCCTGATGTAAATCTGTAGCTACTTCACTGATGTCATTTAGAATAATAACTGAGATCAATGAAAATATTTCAGACTCACATACTTGCATCTGAGATGACAGTTCTGCTCAACTCATTCTTATTGTCTAGTGGAAGCCCTTTTGGGTAGGCTGTTAGTTAGCCAGGAAGCCTGTCTGCAAGCACTACATGGGATTGTTCTTGTCCAGCGTTTTCCTGTAGTACTCAGTAATGTGCCTGCTGGCCCAATTCTC
This sequence comes from Penelope pileata, assembly GCA_013396635.1. NCBI lineage: Eukaryota > Metazoa > Chordata > Aves > Galliformes > Cracidae > Penelope > Penelope pileata. The sequence goes on from WBMW01005867.1 coordinate 25,695, forward strand.
TTGCTCACCCAGGTCCCTTTCCATGGCAGCTCTGCCCTCCGGCATATCAACTTCTCACCCTGCCCTCAGTTCAGTGGTTTTCAGACTTGCTGAGGGTCCATTTCTTCGCACTGGCTGGGTTGTTGATAAAAAAGTTGAATACTTCCCATGACAGTTTTGATGCCAAAGTATGTAGCTCTTAACTGACTGCCACTTTGACTTCAGATCACTGACCACTATCCAGTCAGCCCAAATGTCCAGTCAGTTTTTTGGTCATGATTTTTATGTTCACTATTTGCCCAGAGATTGAAGTGAGGCTGACCAGTCCATACTTCCAGATCCTCCTTCATGCCTTTTTTTGAAGATGTGCCAAACATTTTCTTTCTTCTAATCACTGAGGACCTCTCCAAACCTCCACAGCCAGCCAAGGAAAGCAAGCTCACAATGACATAATTCAGCTCTTCCAGCATCTTTAGACACATCCTTTCTAGGCTATCAACCTGTTTACATTCAAATTACTTGAGCAGTACCTAATGAAGTTCTCCTCCATTGCAGGTAGTAGTTCTTACCCTAAAGTTTGCTGCTACCTACTGAGAATGGGAAGGCCTGGGAGAAGACATTGCAAGTAAGACTGAAGCAAAGGAGATAACTCTTCCACAAACAAAGTTGTTTCCTCATGAGTCAAGCAAGGTGCAGAAAGGCAAGTTTTCTTCTAGGTTTATTTCAGTGAAAGATTCAGGAAATATAATCAAGTCTACTGCACAGCCATCTTGAAATGAAGATACTAGCTAACATCTTTTCTGTGGGAACTGGATCCTGCCTTAGCAAGATACTTAAGGGACAAGCAGAACTTTATAGGACTATTCATATGTTACCTCTATTCATGCATTAAAATACACACGTGGCTGAGCTGAACAGATCACAGAATCATAGGAACTGGAAGGACCTCTGGAGATCATCTAGTCCAACTCCTCTGCTAAATCAGGTTCCCTAAAATAGGTTGCAAAGGAAAGCATAGAAAACGGCCTGATGTGATGGGGCTTTGAGCAACCTGGTCTAGTGGGAGGTGTCCTTGCCCATGGCAGGGGGGTTGGAACAAGATGATCTCTAAGGTCCCTTCCAACCTGAACCATTCTATGATTCTATGATTCTATGATATGAGCACTTGGTATGAAAAGCAGTCCTGCCCAGGGCAGGGACCGCTTGCGTGAGGGATCCTGGCACCCCCCAAAGAGAAGGGCAAGCGACAGCCCTCAGGCCTCACCCTTGCCCCCTGTGGCTCGGGCAGCGGCAATAGGCTGGCACCACACCACAGGCCAGAGCACAGCTCAGGTGAACTGGGAGGCAAACACTGACCTCTCAGTCTGCTTCTGAGAAAAAAAAAATAAAAGTGAAAAAAAGAAAAAGTCTCTGTACTACTGACAAAGCAATTGGTGTTGCTGTCCCTATGCATGCTGGTTTCTCCCTCTTGTGTTCCTGGGGAGGGCCATAGAGCCATAAGTTTATTTCCATGATCAGAAACTAGCCAGTCATGACAGTGCTAACAAAACAAGTGTGGGCCCCGAGAAACAAAAGATGGACCCCTTGTTCTTCTGATAATAAATCCAAACACCAGCACCAGGCAAATAGAGATGACTGTGCTAGGAAATGGGAGTACTGTGCTCTCAGTACCTGACCTCGCAGGAGAGACATCTGACTTTCTACAGACTGGTACAAGGCATTTAACTTAATGACTGTTTGCCTGATAACAAACATAGGCTTGGACAGGCACCTGCAGCTGCTGAGGTCCAGCACAACTACCCCAGCACAAAAACCACCCTCTCCATCCCACACACAGGCACAGCACAGATGGGCACCAGCTCTGCCTGAACACCCTGCGCTTTTCATTTTCAGTGAGCTACAGACAGACCAACTCCCTCACACATCTCCTCAAATGGCCAAACAAACTAAAAGATGTCTGTCACCAACATGGGACCTTAAAAACATTTTGGTAAGCCAGTTCTTTCCTCCTAGTTTCCTTTCCTTCCCCAGAGTCTCAACCACTCTGCTGCGTGCCCATCCCAGCTCTACAGGCTCTTCAGAGAGGGCTGTGTTTCACTCCAGCACCCTGTTCCAGCAGCCACAGGGGAATGGCGAGAAAAGCCTTGCCTTAATACAAGACACTCCACACAAAGAGGGCCGGGGAGCAAGGAGGGAGTCCAGCTGCCCATGAGGCTGGAGGACACAGAGACATCCCCATGCAAACAAGACGCTTGCCACGCAGGGCACAGAAGCAGCAACTGGGGAGCTCTACTGCCCCTGGAGGCCACCCCTGGGGCTTGCTGCCTGCTCCCCGCCGCCCTCACCAGAAGGCAGAACTCGAGGCACTCCTGCATCAGCAGCAGCTGGTATCACAAACTTATGGTAATTAACAAAGAGATAAATCACATGGATCAATAGTTGTTACCTAAACTACAGGCCTGATACTCATTTGATTATCATTTATTTCATCGTCTGCACAAGCAACAAAGCATAAATATGCAAGTCTTGTATATACTATACTTAGCCACCATACTGCTATATTTCTTCTTAACATTTCTTCTCTCTTTTGTCACTAACAGAGCTAAGCAAGTGATATGCCTGAGAAACCAACTGAACCAGTGGAAACTTCTAGGAGGAAATGGTCACAATTGTCTTACTAATGATAGTACATAAAATCTATGGGAAACCTGACTCTTAACAGGATTATCTCCAGATGTACAACCCAGTCAAGAACAATTCACCTCAGGTTATAAATAAATCCTCTGGAGAAAACGGGGAGTAAATTTATAAAACAGTAATCCCCACATTTCTTCTTCTCTTTTCTGTCTCAGTGCTTTCAGCCATGAAGTATATAACTTCTTAAATATAATAACAATTAAAAAACCTTCATATAATTCCATATTTATTTTATTTTGTAAGCAGCTCAAAAACAAAAACATAAATTAGAGATTGCTCATTCTAAATATGACAGACCTTTCGATTTCTAAACAGTTTCACTCATGCGACAATCTAGAAATGTCGGTAAGAATCCCGTTAATATCTTTGAAAATGAGGGACAGATAACAATGTCTTGAGAAGGCTGTATGAAACTTCTTGTCTATATTCAGGTAGCTGAAACACAACAGTATTGTGAAGAAAAATTGAATCACACAGAATTGTCCAAGGGCTATGTACGTTTATAAAACAAATAAATGATGAGAATTCCAAGGAGCAGCATTCATCTGCTGGCCTTAGAGACCATAAGAAAGATGAGGAAATTGTAAATGGTGACATTTGTGCCCCTGAAAGCAAACGTTCAGAAGGATATACCTTTTGGAAAGGATGTCATCTCAGCAAGGCCACATCCTGTTATTAGATTCTACATAAGTTAAAGTAAGCAAGACTAATTATTGTCTGTGAGTGGAAAAGATTATAGCAGAGATATGTCAGATTCTTTTTATTCTCTTCATTGAATAGAGAACTTTTTGCAGCCTTCATAGACATTTCAAGCTCCTATAAAAAGCATAAAAGGGGGAGACTCAGTAGACACCTTCTATTTTGGATTTATCTTTCCTAAATACAGGGCACATATGGTCATTATAATAAATTACTATGACTGTAAAAAGTTAGCTTTACTGGCACATTGTTAGCTACAAATGATTGGCCAGTGTTCAACACAAGTCATTTTCATTATCATGTCAAATAACAATCTGAACTCATATTGAAAAGAATTGCTCAGTGTAACTTGGACTGATTCTATCTGTGCATAACTGGCAGTTACTTGAATTACTCGTACACAGAACTCTGTACCTAATTTTCCTTCCCAATACTGTATGTGAGATAAAATTATTAAATGGAGATAAGATTTACAGTGTGGTCCCTGTCTTCTGTGCTTCCTTTTGTCTTTTACATGACAGACTTTTTCAGTAGATATCAGAAAACTATAAGGTACTTAATCTTTCCATAGTGAAACTAATAATACTTTATGAACTGAAATAAATTATTTTTAAAAGATATTTAACATTTGTAAGAATTAGGAAACAAAAAAGCAGACTTGTTGCAAAACTATACTGAGAATAGTTCAAATGAATAGGAACATATTCTTGATATCATCTCATATCAGAAGTGGTCAACATGGCTTCATCAAGGCAAAATCGTGCTTTACCACTCTGGTAGCCTCCTGTGATGTCATGACTGGCTGAGTAGACAGTGAACATTGTCTGCCTTGACTTCAGCAAGGCTTTTGACACTGTCTCCCATAACATCCTCATGCATAAGCTTAGGATTGGACAGTGAGGTATACTGAGAATTGGCTGACCAGCAGAGCTCAGAGTATTGTGATCAGTGATGCAGCGGCTAGTTGGAGGCCTGTAGCTAGTGGTGTTCTCCGGGGATTGGTACTGGGTTCAGTCTTGTTCAATATCTTCATCAATGACCTGGATGAAAGTTTGCTAAAGGTAGATGAAGTGGCGTCCCACCAGAAGGCTGTGCTGTCATTCAGCAAGACCTAGTCAGGTTGGAGAGTTGAGCAGAGAAGAGCAAGAGCAAGTGCAGAGTCCTGGGGAAAAATAACCACATGCATCAATACAGATTAGGGGCTGACCTGCTGGAGAGGAGCTCTGCAGAGAAGGACCTATGTGTCCTGGTGTACAACAGGTTGTCCATGAGCCAGCAGTGTGCCCTGGTGGTCAAGAAGGCCAGTGGTATCCTGGGGTGCGTTACAAAGACTTTGGCCAGCAGGTTGAGGGAGGTGATCCTCCCCCTCTGCCCTGGTGAGGCCTCACCTGGAGCACTGTGTCACAGTTCTGGGCTTCCCAATTCAAGGACAGGGAACTTGTAGAGAGCGTCCAGCGGAGGCCCACAAAGTTGATGAGGGGCCTTGAGCACCTCCCTTGTGAGAAAAGGCTGAGAACCCTGGGACTGCTCAGCTTGGAGAAGGCTGAGAGGGGATCTTATCAGTGCTTATCAAAATCTAATGACAGGGAGTCAAGTGAATGCGACTAGGCTCTTTTTAGCGGTGACCAATGACAGAGCATGTGGCAACAGTCACAAACTGGAACAGAAAATTCCATCTGAACATGAAGAAAAAATGCCTTTACTGTGAGGGTGACAGAGCACTGAAACAAGATGCTCAGAGAGGTTGTGGAGTCTCCTCTGGAGACACTGAAAGCTCATCTGGACATTTTGTTGTGCAACTACTTTAGGGTACCTGCTTTAGCAGGAGGGTTGGACTAGATGATCTCCAGAAGTTCCTCCCAACCCCTATGATTCTGTGATTCTGTCAATTTTTATGTAGCATGTTGTTTTTGTTTGTTGCCATGCTGCAGAAAATGAAAGAAAAGATTTTAAATTACTAATAAAAACAAAAAAAACCTAAAAGGATAGCTTAATGTAATTCAGTAACTTGGCAAGTTAAACTGTTATAACCATTGAATTCATTAAATGAGATTAAAGATTGACCAAAAGGACAAGGGAAAGATATGATTTCTATATGTTTGATTGTATCACAGCTTCTAATAATTTCATAACTCTGTCATGGAACCTTGTGTTTTTCACCTCGTTGCCTTCCTTTTCAGAAGGGAATCAAAATCTTTTTTGATCCATTTCCTGGATTACAGCATGATCCTGTGTGAGTTAATTTGATATTCTCTGCTGAAATATGGCTGTTCTGGGATAGTACATGAAGATAGTGCAGGGATGACATGCTTCCTGCTTCCTGCAGAATTCCAGCTTCAGGAAACGTGTCCTACATCGTTCTATGTTGTACTTTTGTTTTCAGGAATTGCAGTCTTGGAGTTATGCCAAAACTATACCCCATAGGTTATAGATGAAAGTAACTTTATAGGCATTTCCTCTCGTAATATTCACTTCCACTTTAAAAAAAAAAAAAAAAAAAAAAAAAAAAAAAAAAAAAAAAAAAAGACNAAAAAAAGAAAGAAAAAAAGAAAAAAGAAAAAGAGCAACTTCAAAACAAAACCTATAATGAACAAATGAGCATAAAGTCATGTACTAAGAGCCTTCTGAAAAATGGATTATAGCTATAAAGACATAGACTTCTGAACTTAAAAAAAGTTATCTAAACATAACAATGTCCTGTAAATGACTATGCAAGTTATTTTCAACCTAGTGTCTTAGAAGGTCTACAACTGTGGCAAAACTCCACAATATAACTTGTTTGAAACTCTTGTCTCCAATTAATACAATCTTGTTGTAGTGCAAAAGACGAAAGGCCAAATCATCACTAATGTATAATCAGAGCTGTCAATATTAAGGGGACTATTGCATTCGTATTTGAGGGTCACTTTTAGTTTACCAAGCCCTGCCCCTGTTAACCTTACCGATGGATTTAAGAGGGCTCCCACTAAATCCTTTGGCCATTACTGCAATTAGACTTGTAAGACTGATTGACACTTTAGTTAACAACTGTGATGAAAGGGCCTTTGCTGTCAAATGAATGGAAAATTAGTGACTCATAAGGATTAAGTTTTCTATCCTCCTTTAACCTTGTGTCAATATTAAGCCTAAAAGGTCTATTTATTTTTCTTTCTGAAACCAAATTGTGACACAAATTTGTGGGCTAATCTACAGTAAGTAGGCACTATGAGTGTGCTTAGGGCTCCTGATCTCTGATTGATGAAGTGAAACCAGAATATTGGTTCTGATATTTTTAAAAGTATGACAGTTTTAGACTTCATGACTATAAAAAAGCCAGTGAGAATAAAGAGTGCAAGAACAAGCTGCCAATGGCAAATACATCTCACTCGGTGACTGCACAATTACTTTAAAGTATGTACATTGCTCTTGCACAGTTCCTAAATTCTAGTTCTTATAAAAGAACAGATTTTTCTGATGTATGAGCGACATTAATAAAGATATTCTTTCAAAGATAAGACATCTTTCAGTCGCTATTTCTGTAGTTGCTCCGTGCTGGTCTCAGATTTGCTTTACATTTTCAAGTACACTGTACAGCTTCCCTTCCATTAAGCCCATCCACATAGCTAATGCTAGCAACAGTCTTAAAGCCTAGTGGCAAGTGTAGTGTTTTACTGAGCTCTGCACTCATTGTTCCTTTTGCCAAGCATGAGAAAATGATCTGTTATATTCCATCAACTCTCCTAACTCACTCAAAGATTGAATCTTGAAGACATTTTGCCTAATTTTTTATCAGATGTGTTTCTTATCATGGACGCTATATTACTTCTGCTGCTGTGTTGTCAGAGATGCCAGTGCACTCTCCTGTGCCAGTACATTATGCCTCCAGCAAGCTTTTCAGGAAGATGGTGGGGTCAGGGTCTGTGTGTCTCTGTTCACCCCTGTAGATTTACTAGGATTAACAATAAACTTCAGTTCACTGTTAAAACCATATTGGTCTAGCTGTGACACAGTACTTTTGGAAGCAGGCAACCTTTAATATTCTTCATTTTAAAAAGAAAGACAAGAAAAATACAGATGTCAAAACAGATAAAATTGAAGTAGGCAGACTGAAAATCAGTACCCCCTACTAATGTAAAGACTATGAATAATTTTTTTGCTTGGACAACATAATTTTGCTTCCTAGGACTGGATTTCATGTCAGCATCACAGAGAACTCAAGCCCTTGTTCCTTGCACATTCACACAGAACACAGCAGAAAGCCTGTGTCAGCAGAAAGGCTGAACTCACCAAATAATCTTGGAAGAACCAAGGTACAACTCCAACTCCAAGTTTTAAGTGAGATGTGGAGGAAATCACCTCACATAATACTTCATCTACACATGAAGAATTAGGCAAATTCCTTCTGTAATCAATGAAGGGAGGAAGGTATTTGCAGGCTTCCTTAATCTCATCTTGCTTGAAATACTTCAAATAAGTACCCACAAGGGCCTGTATACATCTAAAGATTATAAAAGGAGTCTAGACATTTGGATATGTCTGCACTGCAGAAGGTTAGAGTATCTGAAGGCTACTCCCAGGGATAGTTTCTAAATGGTAACTAAGGCATGAGAAATCAGGTTTCAGGGCAGCTGAGGTGTCCACATAGGCATCACAGGTGCAGTCAAATGAAGATTTGTTTGATTAATGGGGGAGATGGGAAGAAACTTGAGTTAAGCACTCCCTGGCAGAAGGGAAGTTCCACACCTAAAAAGCCTGCTTTCCATACTGCTTTTCAGCAGTCTAAGACTGCTTTTGTACTCTTACTAGCAAGGGTCAAGACCCTACCTGCTAAGATCCCAGAACAAAAACTGTTAGAAAATTATGTATTGAGCTCATCTGTTATGACTTATGTTTATATATTCTGTGGACATAGTCCATTCACATTCATTGAAAGGCCCATTGTTTCTATCACGAGAAAAGGGCTACCTCCCATTCACATATTGCCACAACAGATGCGAAAAAAGGATTTAACCTCAATGGCCCAAACCCATTACTACCATAATGCACTCAAGTACATATTACAACCAGGATTCATGTAATTCAATATAATTACAATAGTGAGAACTTGCTGCTGGAACTTATATTCAGTCTGCATAAAGACAAGGTAAGAGTCTTTGCTTCTGGAAAGCAAGTACTATTTTAAAAAAAGAAAACAAGATTATATGGACAAACAAAAGTCATCCTTCCTTGCCACAAAAAATAATAAAACCTGAGATTTCACTGAATATCAGTGAAAATGATTTGTAAGTTGCCCCAGGCTAAAAATGAACACTGTAGTTTAAATCACAGGCTGACCAGCGGAGCAGAATGATAAAAAGAAAACATTTGAAAAAGATCAATACTAATATTGAAAAAACAGCTGGTTGCAATAAAGGTAATAAGAGATGGGAACTTCCATGTTAGGAAGCTGACTTGCACAGATGAAAAATAAATAAATAAATAATATAAACCTTCAAGAAACAAAACAAACAAAACCAAAGAAATGAATTGAAATAGGAGGCCTTTTAATTCATTCTTGGGTTTTGTTCTCACTTTCAAAACCTACATTGTAATAAAATCAAGATTTTATTGAAAGTTAGTTAAACAGCACCGTCTTCCTAAGTAAATATTTAACTCCTGGCAGAAGGTTTAATGAAGACTAGTGGGATTAACTTAAGAAAATGCCCATGATTGGAGTGATTATTACAATTAGACTCATTCATGTCAGAGTTCTATGGTTCTATTAGGTAGTTTTACCAGAGCTTGTGGGATTAATACAAAAGAAATGCCCAAATTTGAGGTCATTATTGCAATTAGACTTGTACATGTTGACATTTTGTGGTTTCGTAAGAGAATGATTAATGTTTTTATTCTGGAGCAAGGAGTTTATTGTCTGATCTAGGCCACATAGTCATCAAATCAAAATTTAGATGTAATGCAGTAATCCTGTAATTGATGTAATCAGTTATGCTAAAACAGCTCCTATTACCCTAAAATATGGAAAAGTTTTTCTCCTATATCAAGCTATAGATTCCCATCTTGCCAAACTGTTAACAAACAAGCAGCATCAGTCAGGCATTACAAGTATTCAAGAAGCATTAAGATACAAAATCCAGAATGAATATATGTAGATATATTTGGACTAGTGACTCCACTCTTCTACATGTAGAGAGAGAGGAAAGATGAAGGGAAGGAAAAGACAATGAGAACTTACAGACTGTGTTGTCTCCATTACTAAATTGCATATAATCAGCCACAGAAAGGAAAAAAGGTCAATTATATATTCTATAGTAGATCAAGCCGTTTAGCTGCATAATCATCTCTAGCATGCTACTGAATAAAAAAGATTATTTATATGTATAAAATAAATAAATAGATAAAAACAGTCCAATTCCCAGGTTTGTTTTGTGTGTCCTAACAAGATGATTGTGATTATAACTGGGGTAAAAAGGCTCCAAGAGAGCCAATTCAGTTCATGAATTTTCTCAAGAGCCAACTGATTGATAACTGTATTCCTCCTTGCCAGCCCTCTTTTTGTAACTTGATATAATACTCAGAGACAAACACAGTTTTGTACCTGTTAACTTTTTCCCTTGTTACTGGGGAGAGTCATGGGGACACTTCTTCACGTTGCAACTGTCTATACTGTCTAAGACATTCAAGTACTTATGTACAGCTAGGGAATTTTAACCTGCTTTTTTACCTTTTCTTCTCTGCTCTATTCATGTGCTTCTTGGCATTAGGTAAAAGGTATAATCAGATTAGTGACGTGAAGATCGAGTAGACCTTGTACAAGGTCAAAATGTAAGCTAGCAAACCATCTGGTAACCATCTGAGTCAAAGCTTTGAGTTTAAACCTCCTGTACTAATATTAACTGTAATATTTAGACAGAAGAGAAGGGAACCAAGTATTATTTCAATAATTGCTTACTTCAGACTTTTATCATAATTCTGAATTTCAAGAAATAATATACATTTTTGTACAATTCAATTATATATTTATTATAGATGTAGCAGGAAAAGAGTTGTGGATTTTTTTTCCTTTTACCGATAGACAAGAACAACATAGTTGCTGTATAATATAAAAGTGTCATTGAAAATGGATAATTACTTGCAAGGATGTTCACAACAAAGCTGAAATTTTACAAGGTCAAGGACATAATCAGGAATAGTTTTTAAATTATAGAACTAAAACTGTAGGAGTAAAACTCTGAACCTATTGTACTCAAAACTGATTTTTTTCTTTCCATGTGGATTTTGCTATGTACCTGGACAAGCGAGTCCATTCCAAATGATCAAATGAAATCTTTTCTTTAAGCCATGAACACATAAATGAATCACTTCTATAGACTCTTTAGATCTTTTCCTTCAACGTTCACCCAAGGAAACTCTGGATAGAGTAACTGCAATCCCAAGAGTAATCATTCGTTGTCTAAAATATCTCAAGAAATACATTTCACTGGAGTAATTTCTGAGGTTAAAGGGCCAAAAAACTGAGCACCTTGGAAAGTGTATTGTGAAATATGCAGCCTGGATTATCATATGATTAGGTTTAACTGTGAGTCACGCAAAAATAAATTGGAATGAACACTCATACTCTTGTTACAATCAGGACTTGTTGACACTGTCAGGCCATCACACAGGTCCAGTACAGGCTGATTTACACACTTCCAGTACAGATTGATTTCTAAAGCCCTTCTGTGATGATAATTAATTACTCACTATTGCTTGTATGGCTTCTTTTTTTTTTTTTGAGAGGGAGACTTTGCAAAGCATTTGATTTGGTCAGGCAACACAATTAGTAAGTGATGATGTGCCAGATTACCTCAATTTTACTGAATTCATAGGATGGTATGAATATCCAAGTGCGATACTAACTGTACATGCCAAATTATAATTTGTGTTTTAAAGGGAGACTGCACTTTACCTTCCTCAACCACTGGTGGAGTGCAGCTGGAATTCTGCTTGTCTTATCCATTAGAACAGCTTCTTTATCAGGTGTAATCCATTCAGAACCTTGTGCAAAAATATGCAATCTCTCCTGTTACTCCTAATATTCCTATTACTTTTTGTCTCCTTTCTCTTGTCTTCCTCAGACTATTATATTCTTCTTATACTTCCTCATATGTTCTCAAATCCCTCCTCAGAGTTTTGTTTTCTGTCCCAGTGTTCCTGAGCCTCAGTGTTGTTTAAGAGGCCGAATTTCTTTAGCCTCTTCTGAGTCCCCACAGAATTGTTTAGTTAGAAGAGCTCTACAAAGATTATTGAGTCCAGCTGCCTGACCACTTTAAGGCTAATGAAAAGGGAAAGAGCATGTTAAGGCCATTATCCAAATGTCTCCTAAAAACTGACAGACATGGGGCAATAACCACCTCTATAGAAAGCCTGCTTCAGTATTTGACCACCCTCATGGGTAACAAAATGTTTCCCAATAACCAGTCAGAACCCCTCCTGGTACAACTCTGTGCCATCTCCATGCATTCTGTCATGGGTTACCATGAAGCAGAGTCCAGCAACTCCCTCTGTCCTTCCCCTCCTCAGGAAGTTGCAGAGAACAGTGAGGTCACCTCTCAGACTGCTCTTCTCCAGATAACAACAAACAACCCAAAAGTCCTCAGCTTCTCCTCACAGGACATGCCTCCCAGCCCTTCCAACCAGTTTTGTTGCCCTCCTCTGGATGCATTGGAGGACCTTAACATCCTTTTTATATTTGAAGAGCCCTGTATTGCACACAATATTCATGGTGAGGCTGCACTAATGCTAAATATAGCAGGAGAATCACCTCTTTTGGTTGGCTGGCTATGCTGTGTTTAATTCAGACAGAGTCTGAATTAAAAATTAAAAATTAAAAATGCTGTTTGCTCTCTTGTCTGCCAATGCACACTGCTGGCTCATGTTGAGCCTGCTGTCACCAGCATCTCCAGGTCCCTTTCTGCTGAGCTGCTTTCTTGCCACTTGTCTCCCAGTCTGTACCTGTGGCATCCATTACTCTGTCTCAGGTGCAGAACCTGGCAGTTTCTTCTGTTGAACTTCATTCTATAGATGATTGTCCAGTGCTCCAATGTATCTGGGTACTTCTTCAAGGCCTCTCATCCTTCAAGAGAGTCAATGGCACCTTCCAGTTTACTGCAAACAGCAAACTCACTGAGGATGCATTCCACTCCTGCTCCTCCTGGTCATTGATAAAAATATTGAACAGAACCAGCGCTAAAATTGAGCCCTGGGGAATACTGCTAATGGCTGGCCCCCAGCCAGTTGTAGCTCCATTCACTATGACCCTCTGAGCTCTGATGTTCAGCCAGTTCATGACCCAGTGTAGCATGAACCTGTTTGTCTCTCAGTTGGACAATTTGTCTATAAGGATGTTAAGAGGGATGGTATCCAACCCTTTCTGGCTAAAAGCCAGAAAGATTACATCCATTACCTTTCTTTCCTTGGTCTACCAAGTGGGTAATGTCATCATAGAAGATCAAGTTAGTGACCCAGGACTTTCACTTCCTGAACCTATGTTGACTTTGCCTGATAAAAGATTTTTCTTTAAATGCCTTTCAATAGCACCCGGGATAATCTTCTCCATAGCTTTTCTGTATACTGAGGTTAGACTGAGAAGTCTGTAGTTTCCTGGGTCTTCTCTCATACTCTTCTTGTAGGTCAGTGTAATGTTGGCTAGCTTCAGGTCAGCATGGATCTCTCCAGACTTCCAAGACCTTTGATAAACTGGTGAGAAGGATCCAGTTGTAAAGTTCACTAATTACTTCAGTAGTCCATGGTGAATCCCATTAGGTCCCATGGATGTTCCACTGATACAATAGGTCCTTTACAATTACCGTGACCGTAGATGGAAAGTCACTGCACCCGCAGTCATGGTTCTACAACTCAGGACTAGGCAGCCCAACATCAATCAACAACATTAAAAACTGAGGCAAAAAAGGCATTAAATGTCTATGTCTTTGTCTCATCCATACTTGTTATATGACCATCTTTGTCAAGTCCAATGTTTTCCCTAGATCTCTTTGCTGTTGACAAAAAAGCTTTTTTTTGCTATCTGGTACTCAAGTTATCTTGTCACTCAAGTTGACAATAAAATATAGGTTACCCAACAAATCAAAATTAAAACAAAATCAATAAATAAAAAATATTAATTCAATTTTTATGCTCCCATTTTTATATAACTCTTGTGAGAATTTTGCTGATGAATCAATGATTTGAGAATGTTCAGGTTGATGACACCATGATGTTCACAGCAGTTTAGTCCAAGGTAGCTTAAAACTTCTTGGAACCAGCACTCCTTAGAACAAATACTCTGCTTTAAAGGGATCTGAAACTGTAAAGTTGCTCCAACCTTCAGGCTTGCCAGAGTTCAAAAAATGAGGCCAGCCTGACTTGTTGCTTAAAAGACTTGAATCTGCTCATTTCTCTTTCTTCCCTTTCTTCTTTCCACTGTATGCATAGCATAAGACACATCTTATGGAATGGGAGAAAAGTGTTTGTGGCTTGCTCTTTGCTGTTCTTTACGCCAGTTGTCACATGCAAGCTGTATGAATTTCCTTGCTTTCCTTCTCACCTTTCCAGTCAACATTTCTGTGATCCAGTTTGGTAACCCATGAAGTGTGAAAGTAGAACTGTAGATTTTGAAAATAAGCTCTCCACACAAGAGCATTTTCTCCTTCAGATGTGAGTTTTCCTGCAAAAGCTATCTCTAATTGTCTGACCAAAAAAAAAAAAAAAAATACAATTTTCACCTCTATAGTGTGATAAAAACCTAATATACTGTTTGTCTTAGTTTCTAGCCTGATAGGAGCCTATGTTTTGATTCTAGAAGGAAAACAAAAGTGATGTTTACACTTGCTGTACAGAGCCAAGGACATTTCAGTTTTCTTAGCTGCTGGTACTGCCCTGCCAGCAAGGGGGCTGGGAGGGCGCAAGTAGCTGGAAGGGTACAGGACAAGGACAGCTGATCTAAACTATCCAAAGGGATATTCCATACCACATGACATCATGTGAACTGTAAAACTGAGGGGAGTTAGCTGGGGAGGGGCCACTGCTCAGGGACTGGCTGAGCATCAGTCGGCAGGTGGTGAGCGATTGCTTTGTGTGTCGCTTGTTTCATATTTAATTATCATTACTGTTATTTTTATTCTATTTTCCTCTTCTGTCTTAGTAAATAGTTTTTATCTCAACCCATGAGTTCTTTTTTTTTTTTTTCTTTCCAATTCTCTCCCCCATCCCAACTCCAGGGGAATGAGTGGCTGAATGAGAGGCTGTGTGGCATCCAGCCACTGCCAGCTCAAACCACAACACAGTTTTCACAGCATAAACCTCTTTGTGGTTATGTTTACATAAGTTTTCTGAGGGTGTTGTTGCTTTAACTTTAACTCCTCCTGAGTGGCATAAACTTAACTGAAAATATAATGGGTACCAATGTAATTGTGTACAATATGGAAATAAGGGACATACATACCTGTAAACTAGATTTATTTATTTGATGGCTGACTTCATAGCAGAGAAAATCATCTGAGGTAGTAAAAAATTAGGTGACATATGTATCATGAAAATCATTAGTAAGCATCTTTTTCATGGAGATTACAGTGGACACATCACTCTATTCTGAATTTTTGAATAAGTTCTAGTAAGATGCATAGTGAAAACAGTGAGCATTACAGTAATCCAGCCTTTATACCAATTTCAGCAGTTCTTGCCTGCAAGTTGTTAGCTATAAACCATTAGCCTACTAACAGTGTAATTTTGAAGAGGACAAACTTAACAGATTCCAAAATAAGCTGAGAGACAGTTGTACAATGTGGAAAAGCCCTAGATCATCTATATCCAACCCATTCTTCTATGTTTTTGTTGCCCTCTCCTTTACGTTTTAATAAAAAATATGTATAAAAAAGTTCTGTTAGTTATATACATTAACTATATTATGTTTTTTATACATGGCCCAAGAGAATCCCTTTTCTCTGGATGCAGCTCAGGCAAGCCAAAAGGTTGGACACCCATGCGTCTGGATGATCAGAACTGATTGCTTCTTCTGCCAGAGTTATTACCATCACAGCAATCACATGTGCAGGCCTCTTACCTTTGATATAAAGTCCAGAGTCAAAATGTAAAACTCCAGGGACTGTGGCCTTAAACTAACGCTGCAGAGTTTGCACAGACCTGCTGAGCTGTCAGTGCTTTTCGCTGACTTTTGGGTATGCTGGAGGAGTAGTAGTGTGAAGCAGGAGAGTTGAAATACACCCTCAGAGATAATGCCAATAGTTCCATAAGCTGTTCCAGTTAGGTCTGTCAGGTCCGATCAGGTCTCATACAAAGTAATGCAATATTTGTAAGAATTCAATTATTGTATTTCTCTCAGATTTTTTCTTAACACATGGGAGCACTTTTACTGAGATGAAGTTTTATAAATATTGTTTTCAGTGCTAGTGGCAAATGGAAGTGAGTTATACTGCTGCAATGCTGTGCAAGATTGTGTTCAGGTGGCCATATCACATATTTATTTAGCTACTAGAGATGTAACTGCTGACATGTGCAGCTGTAATTTAACATGGGTACAAAATGGGGGTGATGGTTTTCAAACTCAAACAGTATTCTTGTCTTCATTATGCCAATTTGTCTTGTAAAAGCAGTTAATACATCTCTGCAAATTCAGAAAAAAATCAAAGAGAAGCTACTTTTGCTAACAAACTGACATCTGTCAAATGTACTTTTCAATAATACGGAGCCTCATCCTTTGGGAATATTTTTTGTCCTATTATTTTTATCTCAGAACGTTTTATCAGCTCTTTTTTCCTTCATTTTTTAGCAGCTCATAGATGGAACTTTGTTTATATTGGTTTCATTTTGGAATATAACAATTTACCATGCAGCAGTGCAGAAATTAATGTGCTAAATGGATATGTTGGGTTGTTCTTATTTTTCCCTTCTGTGCCTTGCTAGATATTTGCTAGGCAGAAAGAGTTACATCTTTTAAGATGATTAGTGATCCCTTATCGCTGCTGGACTGTTGCTATAGCTTCAAATGCAAATAAAGTGCACATCTTCCTGTAGATTTACCTGTCATCACTATAAATAGATGGAAGCTCTGACAGAATCTCTCTGTATGAACACTTAGAGACTTGAAGTCTGAATCTGAGTGCCAGCAAAAGGCAGTCTTTTGGGCCATATTACATACAGCTTGGTTATGGATCACATGCTTCACCACTGGCTTTATTCATTTAAAGGGAAAAAGCATTTTGCATTTATTTTATTTTAAATTTTCATGCTCAACTTCACAGTCACAGTGGTCTGCTTTGAAACATTGTGACAGATGGGTAGATCTCATAGAATAATCTTTGATTGCTCTCTGTGTTCTTGCTGTACATGTTAAAAATAAACAATGGAAAGCCTTTTCTCTGTCATGTCAGATGGAAAGTTATATAAGTGCAAAAGTATTAGTTATCGCAGGATTAAAATAACTTTTCCTTGATGATGGATTTTATTTAGTTAGTATTTTATTCAATGTAATACAAATATTGCACCGAACTTAGCAGTTATATTAAGACAAGAAAAAAAAAGCCAAAACATAAAGAAAAGCTAGCAAAACCTCATGTAAACACATCTCAAGCTAGTAAAATTTTCTGCGTATTTCAGTCATTTTAGCTAAACTTCTTGGATCCAAGCTGAACTTAACAATAAAAAGTCCACAGAATATTAAGATGGTGCATAATGTTACTGATGATAAACTTCAGGAATGGAAAGAACTATATCGTAACACCAGTCCATTTCTGACATGTTGTAAGACCTGAATTATTCCAGGTTTTCTTCCTTTAATCCATTTTTAATCTTTACTCTGCTGAATAACTGTTATGGTTTGACTCAGCAGATAGCTAAGTTCCACACAGTTAGTCACTCACCCTCCCCCCTCCCCAAATGGGACGGGGGAGAGAAGTAGAGAGAAATGCAGTAAAATGCGTGGGTTGAGATAAATGCTATTTACTAAAATAGTAAAGAGAACAACAGAAATAACAGTACATATATATATATATATATATCTACAAAGAGGATACACAGAGCAAGGGCTCACAGCCAGGGGTGACCCTTCCTCCCGGCTAGCCCCTTCCGTAACGAAGAGCACCCGGAAACCTGACCAACCAATCACATGATGTTATATGGTATGGAATACCTCTTTGGTCAATTTGGGTCAGCTGCCCTGGTCCTGTCCCCTCCCAGTTCCTAGCTCCTTATGCCCCCCTTAACTATCTCACTGGCAGAGGAATGCAGAAATGAGTTATGTCCTCGGCTCCGTTCAACACTGCCAGGACGTTATCAGTATCTCTGAGGTACAAGATAAATTCATACTAGACACTACGAGAAGCGTAACTTCTGTTAGAAACTAAGACAATAACTAAAAATAGCTAATGTAATATGAAAGCTTTCATTTTAATAGAAGTGCAATTGACAGCTTTAATGGTTAAGTTACAGTTTTAACATTGTCTAAAACGTATCCCAAAACGGTTAGCATGACAATACAGACAAATGTAGGTTTTCTGTCATACCACTGTTAAGGCCTCATGTTTGATGGAACAGTCTCTAGTGCAGTGGTGCAGATGCTCAACTACTGGAGTGTGTCTAAAAGCCATCATGCTCACATTTAATTACAGGCATAAGGTTGCAGCCAGAAATTGGGGGCTGGGCTGAGGGCAGGCAAAAAATAATTTCCATTATCATGTAGCATGTACTCAGATTCTACTTGGCTAAATTATCATCCAAAGCTGATTGTTTTGGCTTAGTTGCACTTAAGCAGGAAAATCATAAACTTTATTAGACAATATCGAGAGATGTAAAGAACCTTTAATATTCAGTGGCCAAAACCCTCTTGAATTACACAGAGGTGCACCAACACTGACTGGAAGCATAGAATTTGTTTATCAGCAGTTTCATTAAAAGCAAGGAAGAAAGCAAGGAAGAAAGAAAGACAGCAAGGAAGAAAGCAAGCAAGCAAGCAAGCNGAAAGAAAGAAAGAAAGAAAGAAAGAAAGAAAGAAAGAAAGAAAGAAAGAAAGAAAGAAAGAAAGAAAGAAAGAAAGAAAGAAAAAGGAAAAGGAAAAGAAAAAGAAAAAGAAAAAGAAAAAGAAAAAGAAAAAGAAAAAGAAAAAGAAAAAAAGAAAAAGAAAAAGAAAGAAAGAGAAAGAAAAAGAAAGAAACTCTACTTCCTTAATTATGCCTTTGATTTGCAATTTTGGGAATTTTCACTGCAGTGGATTAGGCTGTTGTTCTCAAGAATAACCCTCATAATCATTTAGCTGCCATAGTAAAAAGCCATGTTGACAAATAACTGTGTTTACTTTACAAATTGTATCAGTAAGTTTGTGACAGAGAAATATTCAAATCAGAAGTAATCTTTGACAACTGGTTCCCCATGTGGCTAGCCAGTTATTATTCTTTGTAACTGGGAGAGAAGGACAAACCTATGTTGGTACAGATATATGGGGATTAAGAAAAAGAAAAAGAAAAAACACCTTGCCTTATTGCACTGATATTTTAGGGCTGATTTTATGAGAAAATGAGAACAAATGCTCCCGTAGATTCCACTGAAGGGACTGACACAGTATTCTCCTAGAGAAGCTGGCAGGCCATAACATGGAAAGATAAAGTCTTTGCTGGATAAGAAACTGGCAGGAGGACCGGGCCCTGGAGTGTATCCAGAGAAGGGCAGTGAAGCTGATGAGCGGTCTGGAGCACAAGTCTTATGAGGAGCGGCTGAGGGAACTGAGATTGTTTAGACTTGAGAATAGGAGGCTCAGGGGAAACTTTATAGCTCTCTACAACTGCCTGAAAGGAGGTTGTGGCAAGGTGAGAGTCAGCCTGTTCTCCTGGTTAACAGAGATGGGATGAGGGGGAATGGCCTCAAGTTGCACCAGGAGAGGTTCAGATCGGATATTAGGAAAAACATCTCCTCTGAAAGAGTGGTCAGGCACTGGAACAGGCTGCCCAGTGAGGTGGTGGAGTCAGTGTCCCTGGACATGTTTAAGGAACGTGTAGATGTGTTACTTGCAGACATGGTTTAGTGGGCAATATTGGTGGCAAGTGGATGATTGGACTAGATGATCTTAGAGATCTTTTCCACCCTTAATAATTCTGTGTGTAATGCTGCATAATTCTGAGTATAACATGTAGCAATAACAAATGTAGAGACCAGGAAGATGGGAGGAGGTATCTGATATAGAACTGAACCTGAGGAAAAGGGAGGAAAGGTGTCCTCCTTGAGTGTTTAAATATGTCTTCTCTTATAACCAGTACCTGAATAAGAAATTAACTTTTTTAAATTATAAACTGTCATTTGCAGCCTCTAGTGTTCAGTAAGTGTGATGTGTTCTACAGAAAAATCCTACAATGTAGCCTGGTGTCCTATAGACACTAATCTGTAAATGCCAGCCATTAAGAAAAAGAAATATAAACGCTTCTTTTTTTCTTAAAATCAAAGCATTGAAATAAGAACTTTATAAATGATATTTTCCAGTCCAGGTAGGGCTTGCTACATGACACTGGACAGTCAGTGGGCTTTATGGCATTTTGAGAACAAACAGACAAGACCTGAATTCATGACTTATTTATCCAGCAGTTTTAAATCTCTCTTGTGTTTGTAGCTATTATTTTTTTGAAAATGTCTGGTTGAATTCAGCATCTTTATATAGACTTGGAAGGAGCTGCAGCTTTTGATATGAGTAAAATCCAGAGAAGTTTTGAAACCATATTTCAATATTGTATAAGCAAAAATAAGAAAACTAAGGCTTTATAGTCCCAATATTTTTAATGTAAGAAACAGGAATTATCATTATTATGATCATTAATAAAATTAACACTTCTGGTTTTTTGAAGAATCATTAAAGAAAGGTTATCAGTTTCTTTCTTTTTTCCCCCCTCCCACTCCTCCTGATCACATTTGTTTCCTTTTGTAACTGAACAAGCAATAACTTCCCAAATTAATTTGAGCAATTGCCTTTTTTGCACAAGTGATTTGGAAAGGACTTGCAAAGTGCATGCTGTGTTAAGGCACAAATGCTACTGATTTTAAGCATGGATAGAATATTACGAGATATAAATATAGAAGTGAACAGAAGACATACTCATGCTTCTCTGTTCTCAGTCCAAGTCTCTGAAGAACACAGTACGCCCATTGCAGGCATTATATGGCACTTCACACCATCAGGCTTTCTCTCCCTGCCAGCGCACTGTAATTAAAGGAAAGAGACATCAACATGAAATCAGACATGAGATGTTGTCCAGTTGAAAAGATTACTGCAGCAAATGAGCAATTAGTGCACCCTACTGAAGTGACTGCTTCAGCTTCAGAAAGGATTCAGAAAAAATCCAATAGCTGAATAAACTGGCTTTGTAATCTATTTGTTGTTAAGTCCTGCAGTCAATGCTATGCAATGAGTTGGCAGAGTATAAGCTTCAAGGACAGCATGAAGCCTGTTCTGCTCAAAATCATGAGGTTTAGTATACTGTGGTTTTGTCTACAGTAGGCAAGAAGAACATTTTTGTCAATATAGATCAAACTGTTCTCTCTCTCAAAAAAAAAAAAAAAAGAAATAGCAAGAGCACATTCCAGGTGGCAAAATTCTACATAAGAGTTCTTTTCTTACACAGAAATGTCATAAAAATCACTTCCCTAATCAACATTACCCATCAAATACAATTTATGTTTTAAATGATAATAATAATAAGCAACAGGTACAAATTTCTTCAGCTCAAAATCTGATTTGTAGCTTGTTTAGGAAAGCTAGATTTGGATTTCCAATGTTTTATAGACCTAAAATAACCTGATAGATTCAAGTACTGCTATTTCAAGTCAGCATGACCCAAGAACTCTTTTCCTTTCCTGAGTTTTAAACTATATGAAGGTTATATATATTTTTTAAAGAATATTTTAGAACAGAACATTTAGAATATTTTAGAATAGAGAAGATTGTTCTGAAGGTCATGGATTCAAGCTACTATAATTAACAATTTTTTTTCTTGATATCTTGTTAAATATATATATATAGGTAAATGTACTGGAGAATGTCCTCAGCGCTTTTCCAAGACCCTCTTTGAAAATATGTATATTCACTCATGTTTGCTCAAGCGTTGCAAATCTGCTGCCAAGTGATGTTGGCTGTTCTACCTGCAGCAGAGCCAACAGAGAACCATAAGCTCATGGCACATCTTTACCACAACTCACCCTGGCGGGAATTTGAACTTCTACACAATTGTGAGATAGGTGCCAGAGACTTTCACATCCACATGAATCATGTCCCACTCTAAAACTGAAAATCCCTTGTGCACCTCGGAATGAGGTATAGGACTCAGCATGTGCGACAGCTCCATCAAAGTAATACATTCATCAGCTTCATCAGACGCTTGTTGCCTGGACTATCATTCGTTTCAAAATTAGGTTGCTAGGAACTGGTTTCTGTACCAAAGGCTGGGCTTTTTTTTGCTTTAGCATTTTGTTGTCAGACATCAGCTTGACAGCATCATATTAGTATCACTCTATCAACGGAAACTAAGTTTAAAAGCTCATAATTACTGTTTAATGTTTAATATTAACATAGTGCTTTACAAATCTCAAAGCACGCTAAGGGAAAAATTACACAAACCAACAGTCAAGAGGAGGGAGAAAATGATGAGATGCAAGAGTGACATACAGTCAGAAGAAATGTGAAGAAAAGATGGACTAACCATTTAAGTGAGATTTACAATGTCAGGAAATCTGCAAACTGAAATTTGTAGTCCTTTGTAGCAAGTCATTAATCTGTAATGAATGTGTATTTTCCTCAGCGTGAAAGATGCTGTAAAAGCCAAATATCTTTCCCTGAGATAAGCAAACACAGACATCTGGATTCTGAAAGGGAGCAGACAACGTGGGCAGAACCCTTCCCTCAACGCACCCAAAGGGAGAGCTGACAGTGAAACAGATTGTCACCTTCATGAAGAAAAGGCTTAATTGTTCAAACCCCAGCACTAGCTTACTCCTCCCACCTCCTCCTCAAACCTCTCACTCCCTCCTCACAAAAGCCTTGGCAAACACTGAAGGATGGGAGGGAAAGTCTTTCAAGTATGGAGAGGCAAAATGTTTAAAGGAACAAGGCAATAGGATAGCTTTAAGTGTGCTGGTTCACAGATGGCTTAGGCTGGTCTAAGACAGAACTACTGCTGGATGGAGAAACCCTGCACTCCTATCTGCTCTCATCAGTGTATTTTCACCACTTTCCTCTTGCCCAGATACCACAACATGTGGCTGCAAAGTGTGTCAGATTAGCTTCCTCATGAAAAGAAAAATCTGTGTCTGTCTGTCTGTCTGTCTACCCATTTATTCATCTATCTGAGCTTTCAGTCATGACAGCAGAACTATGGGGACTATGTGGAAGATGGACAACTAAGATTTGTGTTGCAATACATCCAATGAAGAGATTGCAGAGCAGCTCTTTACCAGTGAGGTGCATATAGCATAGACTAGTGAGAATCCCATGAACAGAATTTACAGTGTTTTTTCAGAAGAGATATTTTTGCCTTTTGAGTTTCTCTGCACAAGAAAACAGTGTGACAAAGTTGTACGTATGGAAACGTAACAAAGCAGCTGTGTGAAGATGGATATGCTTAGGAAAAAAAACTAGCAAATTTTTCTGAAAATGCCTACTTGATGTTTGTCCCTCTTGGCTAAGTATCAGCATTACAGAGAGGAATACAAACAAAATTGAAAAGAAGTGAGTCAGCATGGAGGCATGCTTAGCTGTCAAGTTCTCAGTCCTGCAACTGGCTGCACCAGGGCTACAGTGCTGCCTAGAGAAAGAAAGGCTGTTTTCTTACTCTTCCACAGGATTCTGCAGACTGGAAATTTTGCTAACAGTGCATTAAGCTTTGGATTTGCCTATTTTGTGTTTATTAGCTCTTGTTTTAGAATCCTTGCCTCAATCTCTTCTCAATCTCAATCTCTCTCAATGTCTGCTTTAATGAGTTTCATACAAAAAAGATTTTTCAAAATTTTCATGTTACATGTTCAAATGAGATATATTTTTTCCCCAAGTGCCAACGAAATGCTGTATCTTATAAATAAACCAATCTGAAGAAAAAAAGTAATTCCTCCCTGTGCTTTGTAGTAAGCACAGTGTTGCAATTAGGAATAACAGGAGGGACACAATTACAACAATTCAGTTCCAATTGCTTGAAAAGTGCAAGCATTTATCATCTGGCTTTCATAGCTTGAAAAGAGTCCTCAGAAAAATGAGATTATGTATTTTTCCATCCGTAGGTATTTCCTCATATTTGTGGTACTATTTACACTGCTATGAGAGGTTCATTCTGACAGCAGAGGTGACTAAATGAGTCCTAAATGGTATTATCAAAGGAAGGTGCTCTCAGGCAATTCCCTTACATGCTGTTAAAAGAAATTGAATCAAAGCAAATCCCAAAAGACCTTTTAGAAACAGGTTTTGCATTTGTTTCTTGATGTCTCCAAGCATAAAACTAAAGAAGCTCTGACTCATCAAAGGACAAAAGATAAGACGGCTGCTCTGAAAGTAATGCAATGGACAAGGGAAGAACCACTGATGTCATCTATCTGGACTTCAGCAAGGCCTTTGACACGGTCCCCCACAACATACTTCTCTCCAAACTGGAAAAAAATGGATTTGATGGGTGGACTGTTCGATGGACGAGAAACTGGCTGCAGGGTCGAACCCAGAGAGTGATGGTCAATGGCACAATGTCTGGATGGAGATCAGTGACGAGTGGGGTCCCTCAGGAGTCAGTGCTGAGACCAGCTGATTTAACTCCATTGATCACTACCGTCTGGGCCTGGCCCTCTAGCCAGTTCTTTAGCCAGTGAAGAGTGAACCTGCCCAGGCCACAGGCTGCCAGTTTCCCCAGGAGAATACTGTGGGAGACCATGTCAAAGGCTTTGCTAAAGTCTAGGCAGACTATGTCAACAGCCTTTCCCTCACCCACCAGTCTGGTCACCCAGTCGTAGAAGATGAGGTTTGTCAAGCATGGTCTGCCTTTCATGAACTCATCTCTCATGCTACTAATTCTGTATTTGCCACTTGACAGCATCTGTTCAAACTACAGCTCTCCCTTAGCACTTCATCAGTTCCTCCATGTTTCTGGATTTATGGTTTCTCTGCTCCAAATCCCTCTATCATTTGCATCTTCCTGCAGCCAACACAATCTGACTTTCCCAGGGCCAAAACATTTCTATCAGTGTCAAATATTGCTGGATGGACATAGGAAAAAGACTTGGGTTAATTGATGGAAAAAATGCATGAAAAGTATACTTTTTACAGAAATTACTGAGAAGAAAAGAATGTAGCAATAATTGTAGACGTTTGGTTTTTTTATTTGCTTGTCTGTTTAAAACAGACAAACAAACACCCTATAGCATTTTGGTAATTTTTCACCAGAACTTAAAAAAATTGTTCTGATTTCACCCAGGGCTGAGGGCTGACCACCAGCAGAGACTTAGTACTGGCTCAGGTCCAGCCCCGACTGGCAATTCCATCTGTTCTGCTGGGAAGACCATGCTTAGCAAATGTATATATCCACAGTAAAATTACAGACTGTCAAGTTTATGGTGCTATAGAAATTCCCCAAAGAGAAACAAGGTCTTAACAAGCCATTCTAGCTGTGACCTGCATCCTGACCTAAAAGTCTTGTAAAATATAGTCACTTGCTCCATGTACTCTCTTAGCTCACATTATCACATAGAAAATACCCTTTTCCTTTAGATCCAAAGAAGCATTTGCCCAGAAATCTACTACAAGTGTCAACTGGCACTTCATATCAGATCCTGCAGTGTATATGTGAACACAGAAGAATTCTCATCAAAATCAACCAGAGTCATATTCCAACCAGCTTTTTCTCCTCTCCCTTTTTTTTCACTCCTTGGATTAGTAATAGTTGTTTTTTAATGCCTGGGACCTAATTGCTTTCTCACATAAACCAGATTCGTGGTGGTGAGTCTCCAGTGATTGCCTTGATATCCTTATCTGTGTACATAGGAATACTTTTGACCTTTTCAGTTCAGTGACAACACTCCTCAATCATGCTGGCCCTTCTACATAGGAAAATGCCACCCATACCTTGGAAAATATGCAGTCCGCAAGGACCAGAACACAGGAAGAAGAGATAGAATTAGAATCAGCCTATAGTGGTGGCAGGAATAGAACTGAGGTACAAATGACCATGAAACAGCTTAGATGACGGCGTTTTTCTTTCAAAATTTTCATTTTTGCATGTCAATAATGAAGTGGCTTGGAAAGGTTTTTTAAACATCTGAAAAGGAGCTTTCAGCTCACAAGAACACACATTTAAAAAAAAATCCATAAAATAACATAAAAAAAAATTAGCCATTGTTAGCCATTACATACCCACCTAGCATAAGAGTTGTAATGAATTCAGTGAAGCCAATTTGCATACAGTGCACAGAATAAGGGCATGCAATATCATAGAATCATAGAA
>WBMW01005868.1:0-145286 GCA_013396635.1 Penelope pileata
AGACCAAGGGGAGGCCTCACAGCAGCCAACAGCTCCCTCGCAAGGAGAGCACAGGGGCAGTGCTGATCTCTGCTCTCCGGTGACAGCAACAGGACCTGAGGCAACAGCATGGAGCTGTGTCAGGGGAGGGTCAGCCTGGGTGCTGGGAAAAGGTTCTTCACTGACAGGGTGGTCAGACACTGGAACACTCTCCCCAGGGCACTGGTCACGGCACCAGGCTTGGTGGAATTCAAGAAGTGTTTAGAGTACTCTCTCAGACAGGCAGCGTCCCACCTTGTTGTGGGGTGAGAGAGGCAGTGCCCGGCAGCGCATACAGGAATGGTATCTGGCATGCAGCCTCTGAACTACCTTCCCAGAGCAAAGAAGATGAGGCTCAACAGAGTGTGTTAGCCAGGTTATGTTGTGCAAGCAAGTCGCTTGTGCTCTCTAATGAGAGGCGTGTGCCCAAGCCATGCTTGTTGTCAAGACCTAGCTAGGCAAATCATGAGGCTGAGCGCTGGTGCCTGGGGGCAAAAAGGCAGGGACATGGAGGTGCCCATGGAGGTAGATCCTCCAGAATTTGCCTTGGCACCCAGCAGGATCCAGCTGGGAGAAAGAGGCGTGGGGCTAGTGATCCCCCCTCCAGCAGGGGAGGTCAAGCCTCGCCTTGAAGACACGTTTAGCTCATTTAAATGAGTAGTGAAGTCCACAAAAAATGCTAAATCTGTGAGCCATTTTTCATCTCTATGTTCTGGCGCAGATTTTCCTTTTTGTTTCAGAAATGACTTCATTTCATTTCACAAATCATAAAATCTTTTCCGCATTTTACCCCCACTTAAAACCACCTTGCTTCGGAAAGGTAAATTATGTCCCCGTGATCAGCATCCATACCTTTAAGGAATTCCTGGAATTGGCAATGATTCAATCCCTTGGACTTTGTGAAACTCACAGCTTTGACTACGATTTGCATGATATTATCCATTTTTAAAGCTTTCATACATAAATTTTCTTGATGCATGGTGCAGCGATATTTCATCAAATATGAGTTGCTAGTGAAAATTCCATCATGTTCTATTAATTTTCTAAGTCCCTCTTTTTTATCAACCATTGCTGGGGTGTCATCAGTAGCTATACCAGATACATAAACAAAGATTAAAGAAAATAAGTTTTATGTAATTTTTACTTCTTCATACAAATCAAGATATTTAGTTGTATCTTTTAATGGCACCAAAAAAGCCATTTCTTCCGTGACATTATATTAATAATCAATGCCTCTAATGAAAATGGCAAGTTGAGCTATTTCTGTAGCATCAGTACTTTCATCTATCGCCAAATCATAAAATTTGAAATTAGCAGCTTTACTCTCCATACTTCTTCTGATAGATTTTCCTGTTTTTTCAATTCACCTGGCTACAGTCTGGTGAGACAAACTGATTTTAGAAAAATCCACTTTCTTGTCAGGACAAATTATATCTTTCCAAACATTCCTTAATAAACCATCAGATCTACTGTCTCATTATCAGCACTCTGTCCTTTCACGTTCAGATGTATCGCTCTAGTCACACACCGTATTAATATCATTTAGGGCCATGATAACAAAAAATGCTGCTGAATCCATTAGCTAACAAACAGCAACTGCCCACATTGTATATGCATAGCTGAAGATCTCATTATCGGTTCTAAAACGCTTGCACTAGTAGAGCACTCCGAAATCTCCAGGAGTAGAAACTTCTCCCAGAATTTTGTCAAAAGTCTCTAATATGGGACACTGGTACAATGCAGTACATTTTTGTGGGTATCTATGATTCAAAATACGAGTTTTAATTTCAAATGGCTCACATGACAGGGTAGTGACATGCATTTGAAATACTTCCTGTTCCTGGACTGATGCTGACCCACTTCAAATGCTAAGGAAAGCAGTTTCTGTTATACAATACTCAATCATATCTATTGCAAAAACCTGAAAAAGTGGAACCAGTATCTCCCATCTGTTAAAGCAGTTGCAGCATTAGGACTCTAGTCCATATTTAAGATGCCCAAATATTTTAGTACTTTAAATAACAGAGAACAAAAATACAGGTACTTGTAAATCTGTAGGCTGTACTGCATGACAGATTCCTAGCAAATTATTCAAATTTGAAATATCATAAAAGATTCATTGAAATGCTAATTGAAAATCTTTAAAATCCAACTTTGTTCAATAAGCTGCCTGCAATATGTAAACACAAAAATCCACATTCAAAATCCCTCACTCCTGTTCAATGTTTGTGTTTGCAATGAGTCTGAAAGTTGCAGATCTTCAAAAGCGGTAATTGCTTGTATAATGCTAGAGTAAATAGGCAATACTCCTACATTTTAGAGCACAGAAAATATGTTAAAGAAACTCTGCATAGCTTTCAATACAATTTACATTCCGCTTTAGTTCCTCTATATACATTTATATTTCTTAATATTGGGACACTTTTGTCTTGTTTGTAAACTGATCTCCGTGGATCAGCACGGCCATCTGACTAAAGTGCCTTGGGAATCTGCTTCTCAGAGTTCACCCTGCAATGCTGCTTCTCCTTGGTCGTGGTTATTGGCTACGGCTGAATGCAGACAAATGCCATTGGACACTGGCACACCAGGGTTGGAACAGGCTTCAAAGGCTGTTGACTATTATGTTATGGATCTTTTTTAGAAGAATGTGTTCAGATTAATAGTTTTAATGTTTTGGAGAAGCACTGCTTCTGAATAACTGTATTCTTTAAGAAGCCGAGACATGAGGCAGTTGTAAGCAAGTGCTGGAATTATTCAGAGACTTAGCCCAGGCAGTGCTGATCAGACAGGATCAGATGTTGAAAGAAGCAGGGCTCTGTCAGGTACCTGGCTCTGAGCGGTGTTTGAACTATGGGATGTGATACCAGGAGTGGTGATACTAATGAGAAAAATAACCTCAGTGAAAGATGGAGCAGCTACAAGCTCTGCAGGAGAGGTGGAGTTCAGAGGACAGCTGGGGAAGGTTAAATTAATGGATGCCAGTGAAAACAGGTTGGTTGGTCAGAAGGTAGCTTTATTTTGGGTAACAGTGTGTCTGAAGCATTGCATGATTTGAATAGCTTCCAGTTAGCTCAAGCAGAACAGGCTAACTGTACAATTTTATAGAAACTGTGGCATCTAAAACTAAAACACATGGAAAAACTAAATTTTTGAACCTTTGGGGGTACTCATACTGCTTAAATTTAGGCTTGTAAATTAGGTAGGCAAATTAGAGGGATAGTCTTTGTAGATTATTAATGGAAAGAGAGGACGGGAGGTCTGGAGCAGGAGGCTCCTCTGAAGAGCAGTTCAGAGCAGGAGCCTAATTTAAATGCTGTAGTTGCCCTCGTAAGGAATTCCCCTCTCGCTTCACTTAGTCATCTGAAGTAAAGTATGTAAATATCCTCCGAAGAGAAGAGAAAGAGTTTAGAAAAACAGAGTCTGCAATCAAAAGGAGAAGAGACAAACTGGTACTCTGGGGAGGCTGACTCAGGCCCTAGTAAAAATCAAATTATAATGGGGACATGGGATAACTCTTGAGAGATCACATGCATTAGAAAAGAGCACAAGTGCGACAGGCAGGTTAAAGTTAATACCTGACAAAACAACCAGTTGTTGCTAGCAATACATTATGCTGTCCAGAGCAAGAGTCATAGAGAACAAGCAATGCTCAGATGTTAGAGCTGTGATAGAATATTGTGAGAAAAGAGACGTGAGGCAGGAAGACATGTGGAGGTCAAAATAAGCCTGCCAAAAAACCAGCACATCCTGTGTCGCATAACACAAGCTAAGCTTGCTGTGTTAGTCGGAACATAAGATAGAGGAACTCCAGTGAACTATGTCACTTTGTAAGAATTTGCAAGTACTAGCAGAGCATGCCAGTGTTTGTATGGTGAAACAGAATGTCAACAGCATCTTTAGTTCAGAAAAACTCCCCATTACAGCAAAAACCAGTCCTTACCGTAGAAGACAGAGACCTGACAGCAAATGAGACACTTCTCCTTTCTAATTAGACAAGGATGTACAAGATGGTGTAGTGCCTCCAAAAAATATTGAGTTCTTGCTCTCATCACAAGGCTGAGCTCAGCTGAAGTTCAAGGGAACAGAACAACTGAGGACAAGCTGAAGGATATCTTCCAAGGGAAAGGGCAGATCTTCGCAGAGTGAAGCTGGAAGGATTGTTCTGTCCCAGAGCTCATAACCGCAGCAAAAGGCCTTGGTAAAGCATATGCTGACATGTTGGCAGTGCTTTCTCCTCTGGGAACGATGGGACAACTTTGCACATTTAAAGAAAAGAAGATGAAATACTTCACTGAAATAATGCTTCAGATAACAAAAATAAACAAATATATAAAAAGGAATATTTCCCACTTTTACACATGAAGAAATTCCAGGCGAAATTCGCTGACGCCAAATATTTTTCTCTCCTTTTTGTGCCTGAAAGTTTCTGGTGGATTCTGTTAGCAAAACAGAGTGCAAATTAGCGTACACTAAAAGCGTGTTTTGTGAGTTTCACCTCACACCGCTGCACTCATTTTATTTGGAGTGAGGTGTTTCACAGCAAAGTGCCACAGATTGGATCTGATACAGAGTGTGAAAGTTTGTATAGGGGATGGCTTTGACGTAAGAAAACACTCGCATCAAAACTAAGGTAGCAGCATGGTTACTGGACCAAAGCAGAACAAACAGAAATGTCAATACGTGACTAATTGAACTAGCATGCTAAAAGGTTAAGTAAATGCCACAACACACATAGATGTTCCCTGAGCTACTGGTCTTTACCAATAATTCCTTTCAACAGAGGAGGGGTGCAAGTAGTCACTGGAAAAGGAATTGCTGTACAAAAACACATGCCTGACCTAGCTTGCTTGCACAAGCAGGGTGAAGGCAGTGCTCT
Source organism: Penelope pileata (assembly GCA_013396635.1). Lineage (NCBI taxonomy): Eukaryota > Metazoa > Chordata > Aves > Galliformes > Cracidae > Penelope > Penelope pileata. Next base: position 4,895 of record WBMW01005868.1, read on the forward strand.
GGTGCTGCAAGATGCCTAGAACAGAAATCTCAAAGGGAATTTAAGACATGGAAGGCTTGTTACAGATAAATGGCCATGGACAGTTCAAGCAGGATCTTAGAAGGGGTGCTCCAAAAGTAATGCCTCCTAGTTTATTATGTTGGCCCACAACACCAGAGGCAGATGTTGGTGGTATGGCAGTAGAGGTTGAACTCTCCCACCAATATGCCATTACATCTTGTTGTTGTGTGACAGATGGCAGCAGAGGGGCACTCTGACAAAATGGTGTCTGACATGGAAGTGTGTATGAAACAAAGGAATGGAATTGAATTCCTCATGTGGAAAAAATCACACCCACTGACATTCACCAACATTTGCTGAATGTTTATGGAGACCAAACAGTGGATGTGAGCACAGTGAGGTAGTGGATGGTGTGTTTCAGCAGTGGTGACAGTGACAGTGGGTCACCTTGACTGTTTTGAATATTTATGAGCATGGCATGCAAGTTCTTGTTCATTGCTGGTGAAAATGCACAGCTCATGGTGATGACTATGTTGAAAAAGAGTGTTTTGTAGCTGAGAATTTTCTCTGTCAAATAGTGTTCTTGTGCTTTTTGTTGTAGTTTCTATGGAAATAAATAGGATGCATTATTTTTGGAGCAAACTACTCAGAATCATAGAATGGTTTGGGTTGAAAGGGACCTTAAAGCCCATCCAGTTTCAACTCCCTCCCATGGGCAGGGTCGCCACCCACTGGGTCAGGCTGCCCAGGGCCCATCCAACCTGGCCTTGAACACCTCTGGGGATGGGACATCCACAACTTCTCTGGGCAGCCTGTGCCAGCACCTCACCACTCTCCAACTAAAGAATTCCTTCTTAGCATCTGATCTGAATCTCCCCTCTTTCAGTTTAAAATCATTCCCTCTTTTCCTGTCACTATCAGACTGTGTAAAAGGTTGCTCTCCCTCGTGTTTATAAGCTCCCTTTAAATACTGGAAGGCCGCAATGAGGTCTCCCTTGAGCCTTCTCCAGGCTGAACATGCCCAGCTCCCTCAGCCTTTCTTCATAGGATGCCAACACACTCCTGAAGACTACTAACTTACTCCTCAGTAACATAGACTTGAAGACTCTCATCATGGATGTAAAAAAAAAAAAAGACAAAAAGCGAAGCACTGAGCCTAGTTTTCTAAGGAAATACATTAATGTATTTCTCTTTCTGCTCATCCCTAACCCAGTAACTTCTGAAAGTGTTGACCAGTCTCAACTAAATCTGACAGAGGGACAGTTGTCTCAAAGATATCAAGTTGTTATAAAAGTTTTATGAAACTGGGCACTTGCGTGGAGAAGACAGACAGTATTTGTTCCTTCACTGAGGAAAGATTGCAGCATGAACTCAGGCCTAATTAGACACCAGAGAAACCACACAAGGGAGTTATTATGAATGCTTGAGTCGAAGGAAAATCTCCAGCGAGAGGCAGCAGCCTATGAAATATCTGAGAATTCAGCCACAAGCCAAATCCATGGGCTTCATCAGTTTTGATGCTCATGGAAGTAGTTGTTACATACAGGATGCCAGAATTCACCGAAACTGCTCATTAACGACTTCCTGCTGTAGACGAAAGCAGCTTCACTAACATATTTTTCTCCACCTATGAAAATACAATTTCAAATTGAATACAAAGTTGTGAGTGTCTTAATGTTAAAAAACAGCCACAAATCAACTTTTCTGAACATTTAATAAAGGGGTCACAGAACAAGATCCAGGGCTATGTTAACTACTTGCTAAAAACTTTAAAAAAAAGGATCTAGGTTCTTACAAAATGTAGGCTTTAACTGACAGAGTTACTCCTGTAAATGAGTTTCCATAAAAGTAAGTAAGACTAATGCACAGAACAACGTATTTCCACTTGCCAATTAATGTGACAGGCTCGATAATAAGAGGTGGGAGATATTTAAAGGCAGCAGGTTGGTGACTCTAAAGACACTACAGAGAAAAGCAAAAAACTTCCTAAAACTGTCTGGACACCATTTAGGGATTTAAAAATCTATAGAAAGAGACAGATGGTTTTATACTGGCCTTAAATGAACCTTGACATTAAAGGACTTGTTAGAGCTCTATGAAAAATACAGAACAAGTCGAGTGAAAGAGCCCATACTGATGGCACGTGAAAAATGGGTTAACTCAAGCAAGACACACATTCCTGTGCTTTTTCATGGTCATGTCACTTCTTTTTTTTATAGCTTGATTCTGTTTTCTCCTTAATCTGAAATAGTAATTCATGTAAAGTGTGTATGATCCTCTCTGCAAATGAGTTTTTTTAATCTCTAAGACTTTCTGCAGAGAGAGAGAAATGCTATTTTATGTGCTGAAAGTTAGAGTTTTTCATGTGCTATTTTGTAGATACTCTTCTTCTTTTCTTCAAACTCCTGAGAGAGCCTACAGATGTAAACATAATATTTTAGCCAAGAAAGACTTCAGGGAGATGCTATCTAATGGATCTTGAACTGAGTTTTTGGAAATTGAAAAGAATTGTTGGTTCTCAAGCACTTTTTTTCTGGCTACAAGTAGAATTGATATAGAACTAGAAGAGTGAGTGGAATCATAAACCAGACATTTTCTTTTTAACCTTGGCCTACACAATAATGATGAGTTTGCAATGGAGAGGCTCTGGTTTTAATGACTTACACATGAGTCACACAGACTTCTATAAAACACATCAGAATTCTTTCAGAGTAGTACTACTTTCCAAAAAGAAAACATAGGTACAAAAACAGTCTATTAATTTTTTTCATGCTAGCCTGTAGAACATATAAAGTAGTCTCTGAAAGTAAGGGTAGTTTATCTGGCTTTTACTTTTGTTGTATATATTTTATAGAGAACTTTACTGTTTGCTTTTTACTCTCTTCCTAGCCGTGGTTGACTCTAAATCAACCATAATTTTGAGTTTTTCACACAGGAATACCCACTTCTGCATATAGATTTTGCCCTTATGAGAAATGTGATTTTTTTGTTAATAAGGTTAAAAGCACTATTCTGGCCCACTTTTCTTTTNTTACATGCTGTCACTTGTGGTACTAACGGATGTTAAGATATTTTTGTTATCTAGAGGTAGGCATTCTCAAGCACTCTTCAAGCATGAAATCAAATTCAAAGGAAGGAAATTGCAGAGAAAATGAGATAATTGAAAAGTCTTTTTCCGTGTGTGTGTTTCTGATGGTCCTGAATCAAGAGATTATGTTGTCTGTAAAGTATTGCAGGAACATATATATTTTGTGGTTAATGTACAGAGCTCTCCCGTAAGAGTCTCGAGATACCTTTTTTCTTCATAGTTTCAGCTTTATCCTCTTTCTTGCTCCAATCTTTCACTAGGAAAGGAAATAAAATTCTAGTTATTTTCTTTCATTACCACGGAGATAACATTTTTGTTACATCTCTTTCTACTCCGAAACTTGCATGTATTCTCCTCTTTGTTTTGTCACCTCTACACTGCCTTCATTTCACAGATCCTTAGCTCACTACTGACTGCTCCAACTACTTTCCCACAGAGCACCAAGCAAACACCTCTCTCTCTTCCTACAAATACACTTTGTGTGCTGATTTTTGCTCTTCACTAATGTTCTTTTCATGCTTCACGTTAGATTCATGCTGTGCTATTGAACCACTGCAGTGCCCAGGAGCTGAAACTGTGGCTATTGGAGCCTTCCACATATATCAGATATATATCCTTAAAGAGGCATAACACTTGTGACTTCTGTTTTGATTACTTACTAGTTTGATCAAATAACACATTACATTATTCTGGCCAGCTCTGTTAGAACTTTAAAGCTTCAAAGACAACTACAGCTATATTTGCAAGTTCATCAGCTTATTAAAAATATTTGTAATAAGCAGTTTACCTATCAGATCACAGCTTTCAGAAAATTAGTATTGTGTTTCTTCTGCACTCAAGAATACACAACAAAGTGTAAGTTTTGGGAACCGATTCGTGAAAACAAATTCATGCGCAGTACAGTCAGTATCATGAGCCTTGCCTCTGTCTAACAAGCTCCTGACCCTGCTAAGAATGCGTCATGTAACTGTGAGACAAATGCTTCAGGAAATCAATAGTACTTCATTTCATGAAGCTGGCAATTTCTTCATTGACCTGATGAAACAATTGGTATCATCCATTTGGGGAAATGACCTTCCGCACTCAGAAGGTATTATTCAAAGTATATATATATATGCGTGCACACATATATGCATGTATGCACGTTTAGCAGGAAACATTTTTTTCCTTATATTGCAAAATGATTAAAAAAAAAAAAAAATGATGCTCAGTGTGCTGTCTTTGATACACATCCACGCACCATACAGATAGGCATGAGCGAGTTTCCTGTCAGGGCTGTGAAAGAGGTCATTCCCTATCCTATACTGCAGCACAGAGAAATGCTCTGTGGCATAATTCCTTGTCACTCATATTCTCCGTTTTTGCTGCAACGATAAGTACTGGATCTGTCAAGTGACAAAATTGCCAAGCTTGGCCTAAATTCTGCCTGAAATGTGGCCTGAAAACCACCAGGCTCTGCATTAACTCCTCCAGGCCTACTCAGTGCTTACTTTGCTTACTTTGACATTTTTTAGGAACAGATAAGCTTATTCACAGAAAGAAATGATCACATTTATAAAAGTTTGACTTTCCTTTTATGGCAGATGTAGAAGTTTCAGATCTATCTCAATTTACTTATTGTATTTCTCTGTAACTGAAATTGCCACAATTTTGTATCTGTTCCTCTTTTGTTCACAAAAAAATTCCACACACAATACAAGCAATTAAATAGAGGAAATTTTCTTATGTTGTCTTGGTTTTGGTTTTGTCAAAAATAATTAGCATTACCTGAAAATGATGGAAATATTAATCTCTCTACTTAGGATTTACAGCTTTCAAGATCACAGTGAAGAGCTTGTAAGCTAAGCTTTTGCTAGTTATGAAATAGGAAATGAGTACACTGAAGTTACTGAAGTTAGATGACTTTGAAGGTACAGTAAAACATAAAAAATTAGTAAAGGTGGTGAGTTATTGCAGTTCTAAGGATAACCAGTTTTTCTTCTGTTTTGTTGCCAATCTCGTTGCTTGATGTTGATAATAAGGTTCATAATTGTCTCATCTCCAAAGAGCTTCAGTTGAAAGATAATACTCCATCAAAACGCCTTCCTGAAAAGCAATCTCATAAAATTGTGCAACTGGATTGCTGTTATGTCAGTGTGCATTTGTTTCAACCTTTTATTTGCTAAATATCAGGGCACTAATTCCTAAATACAGCAGTTTTTAGAGAAAATACAACTGAGAGCCATCAAATGCTGTCTTCTCAAACGAGCTGTTTTTTAATAATAATGCTAGGAAAACCTGGTATTTGCCAGCAATCAGTACTGCTCAGTATGTATCAGAAGACAAGAGATATAATCAAGTAATTCTTACTTCTCCTTTTTAGACTGTGAATGATGCCGGTTCTTAACAAGAATGATGTGAACTGTATTTATACCAATTGCAGCTGACATACTACAGCCTAGAATAAAAGACATAATAAAATAATATTTCAAAGATAGGAATCCTTAAAGCATTCCTGCTAGGTTACAGAATATGATTATGTTTCTGTAAATTCTAAATGAAACAAAAACATAAACTGAACTGATAGTAGTAACCGCATCGATCTTTTTTTTTTTCTTTTTTTTTCTTTTTTATCAGAATGAATGTTTAAAAGAAGCCGGGGAAAACCTGCTGTTAAATTTCCTGTCAGAAAATGACCCTTTCTGATTTTTTGTGCATGATTCATAAGGTAGGGTATTTTTAAAATTTGATGTCAAGTTTTTTGTCCTGCTCACATATCAATGAAGTCTGGCAAGATGCTCTAAAGGCAGAACAGACGATTGTTACAGGACAGTAGAAATATAAATAGATCTTTTTGTCTAATCAAAATTCTGGAAGAATGCCCTCATGTAATTTCAATTTCTGCAGTCAAATGCGTGACATCATCTGAACACTGAGTACCCTCAGAAGCTTGTATTTTCCTATCATGAATGGACAACATGATTTTTTCATCATGTACTACTGCTATTAATAACTTTTTTGCTTCAGTTATGCCAATGTGGTGGAGCTAATAGTTCCTCAGTACGTGAGAACGTTGCACTGAAGCTATTTAATAGGACAAAATCTAGAAAGGGAAAGAAGACGCAGGAATGGAGATAATTTTTCCTTTCAAAAATAGTTTCAGCTATTTTAAGTATACTTTGTTGAATAGTTACTGTGTTCACAAAGTCATGAACTCAAAATTTTATAAATGTTGCATTTAAGACCATCCTTGCTGTTTGTAATCACTGTGGTTACTTATATGCCTTTTTGTACGTGATTTTGATTACCCAGACAGGTACTTGAAAAATGAGAATTAATCCGAGTTCAGAATGTACAAGGTCTGTGAAACAAGGGAAGCTGTTCTCTTAGGTTTTGCCATTACAGATGTTAGAAAAATTTATTATTTGCACTCAACATAATTTCTTGAAATTGAGAATTTTTTAAATTTTAATTTCTATATGTGTAAGAGAAAATGAAATTAGTAAGGCAACATAAGACAACAGCAAACCAAAAAAATAAAAATAAACCATAAGTAAATAAATAAGCAAGACAAGTATGGTAGATTATAGCCTTAATTCAGCAGAATTGCAGTGAATTGCTGAAGCTAATGAATTGTATTAGTGACAAAGGACATTAAAACCCACTCCCAATGTGTTTTGTTGCTGTAATTATATGGATTTATGTGAGAAGCAGAAGCAGATCAATCTCTCTCATTTCATGAGTATTAGAAAAATATTGCGTGGTGCAAATTATAAACATAACTTTTTTCATGACACTTTACATCAGAAAACTGTTTCAGTAACTAATGCTTATTTTATTTAGAAGTACATATTCATCACAGAAAGTTAAAAAGTCAGTCTATACCAATACAATCTAGTTTATCATAGATTGAGCCACTGACAAGGTACATACATCTCTTTGGTAGGCTTATATTTATTAGCAAATGCCACACTGAATGTAGGTCCAACTCAGTTTTAAAAACTGTTCATGTCCTTCCATCCCTTGAGAACAAATGGTGTGAAAATTCAGCTGTCACTGAAAGCTTTGTGCCTTACTGCTGGAAAATCACAGAGATTAAAAATCTACCTTGAGGAGAAGGAAAAGAACAGTAAAAGAATTGATTATGAGCATTTACCTTATATTGCTATTTTATAGTCTCCGTTATCAGATAAAGCCTTGATGACACTGGTGTATTTCTTTTCTCTCATCATTGATTGTGTGCTGAATTTTCTGCAGACAAACAACTGATGGGTTGCACTAGAGAAACAGTGGAAATGATTGTAGGCGAAGTTAGGTCAAATGGACAAATGAAATCAACCAAAAATAGAGGAATATGTGTTTTGTCCAGTCTTTCCATTAGGTGTTCTTTGCACTAACAGTACAGTAAAAGGGTTATATTGATTGAGTGATAGAGGCAAAAACACAAGGCTTATACTAAAAGATTTATGAAATCAGTGTTCACCAGCTCTGGTAGTGGAGAATAAAAAAATACCTATCATATATCTATATATAAATTTTCTATATATGTGTGTATTTTGTGGACCTGACTTTTATAGCTTCCTCAATAGCTATAGTTTTCTTTTTAATTCTGGTTATTGATTGCATGACCCATACAAAAATAACTATTATGCCAACCCTTTCTTGGTATTTTAATCTATTTTATGTCCAACCATTTTTTCTCATTGTCCCGGCAGTTCTGAGAGTGGTGTGGGGAAAGGGAAACAACTAAAATATATGTGTTTATAGGGACAGTAGCAGGAACAAGTATAAGTGAGAATTTCTTTTTTGAAGGCTTTGATTCTAGACCACAAGAGCACATTGTAACAACTTGAAAATAATCAATCATAACTCCATTTTAGGAACACTAAAGGAAGTAAAATGCTCGAAAATTGAATCGATGACCTGGAAAACAATCTCACATTCAATGGAGATTTGATGTTGGGAGTTTCTGAAAAAGTGCAGAAACTGAGGGATTTCTTTCTGTAATTCATTATTAATAAATCGGTTATGAAATCGAGTTAATAGATTTCACAACAGCTGATACATGTCCCAACAGCCAGAAGAAGGTTTCTATGTTGAGTCTAGCCTGAAACTGGAAAGGGTTTTGAGTAGGACATGTGGTTCTACTTCACATTTGTATTTACCCAGCACAAAAATAGACTGGAGCTGCACATTAGTGGAAGTTGGGAGGAAGTTCTGGGGAGTAGAAATAATTTCTTATACTCTTCTATACGGCATCAGGTGTTGGTCTTTGCAACATACAAGCATCAACAAGCACATCTTGCTTTTCAGCCTGCAGTCTACCACTAGACTCAATCCCCAAGCAGTAGGATTTGGGTCTATGTGGACCCACGGTCTGGTCTTGTGGGATTGTTTTTACACTCTTAAAATGTCCCAGACCAGGTTCCCCAAAACTGAACTGACATCCCCAGCTTTTTTTTTTTTCCTTCATGTAATGAGAGTCTTGGGTGTGATCACCAGATGTTTATAAACAGTAAACAGGGACAATCTCAGCACATTAGTCTGTGTTTGTGATGTTGGCCATGCTGAGCCAGCATGGTGGGAGGCATTTTTCCCATAGAAGCTGACTATGCGCTAGAGGATGATGTAAAGCAGAGGAATGTTTTCCTAAAAGTTAAGACAAAGGCGTGATATATACGAGAACACTTAAAGGATATTTCACATAGGAAAAAAAAAAGCGTTTGTGTGTTTATGGATGGATAACAGTGTTTCCCTTAAGCAGCCATCCGTGTCAGAACAGCTCCTCGTTTCTATGCGTCCCTCCGTGCTGCTCAGCCGGCAGATCATCACCCACGTGAGTGATGTGCATTCGCAGCATGACCAGCAGCCCTGACAGTGACAAGAAAGAAGCCAGACACTGCGGTTGTGTTCACGCACAAAGCGATTTCACCCAGGGAGGAGATGGCAGAAGAGACTGACTACAATCATGTGATCCCGCTCAGCTTCATTTCAAATCATCCTGAAATGCATTTATGCTGAACCAGTCCTAGGCTACCCAGTTTGATACAGAATACAGACAGACAGTCAGAAAAAAAATAAAAAAGGACAGCAGAACTAAAGTAGTAATGGTGCAGTATGTGCTTTCCAGCGCTTTTCTCTCAGGATTAATGTTAGAGGAAAATATATCACACCAACTCCATCAGCCTGCGAGCAGCGAGGTTACCGCTGCTCTGTGACTCCAGGTCCAACCAGTAACAAGGCTGAAAATGCATCTGTAGTAGACAGAGGCACACAGAGCACACATATACACCCCATCCAAACACATACAGACACGGCTGGACATAAAGACCACAGGCACAGAGCACCAATGTTCCTCTGAGTCCTTAGTTTGGGTTTCCTGCCCTCATACCCCTGTGGTCCTCTGGGCGTGTGGGGATGGGCCCTTCACAGTTCTGCTGTGAGCTGGGGGTAGCCTGCCAATCTGTCAATAGCCCAACAATCTGTATTTATTTAAATCTACTCCATCTTTTTTATTTCAGCTGAAAGGAATGAGCTGGCAATAAATCAGAACAGGAAGAAAGCATAAACAAGGTGCAAGAATAGGGAAGCAAAAGGCAAGGTCTAACATCCTCATACTGGTTCTGATTACTATAGGAAGTGGGAGCGTAACACCCTGTAGCAGTGAAGTGAATTTCATAGAATCATAAAATCAAAGAATGGCTTGGGTTGGAAAGAACTTCAAAGATCACCCAGTTCCAACCCCCTGCCATGGGCAGGGCTGCCACCCACCAGATCAGGCTGCCCAGGGCCCATTCAACCTGGCCTTGAATGCCTCCAGGGATGGGGCATCCACAGCTTCTCGGGGCAGCTGTGCCAGTGCCTCACTGTCCTCTGAGTAAAGAATTTCCTCCTAATACCTAACCTAAAGTCTGCCTTGCCCTATCACTATCTGGCCACGTAAAAAGTCGGTCCCTCTCCTCTTTATATGCTCCCTTTAAGCTCTGAATTTGACCTGAGTCAGTACTATGGGCAACAAGCAACACAGGAGAGGACTTTACAGAAGATCTTGTGTAAGCCTCTGGGTAGCGAGATCATTACTACATCACTGGATTCCTCATCGGATGGAGCATCAAGGGTCCAGCTTGGAGTCAACTGCCCTGTGAGCAAAAACCTGCACAGGGAGAGAGGCGTTAGCCTTTACTGGAAACCAGAGCAAATACTGCTGTGCTAGGCTCTAAGTCCAAGGGTCTGGAGCTCACCTTTCCCACACAAGTTGTTTCTCACAGGCTTTCCATTTCGAGGTCAGAGCAGGAGGCACTACAACTAACATGTGCTGTTTTTTGGACATGATGTGACCAAAAAGAACCTCATGTAGGGATTACAGCTGGGCAAAGTACTCAACAAGGGGTTAGGCAAGGAGCTTGAGCTATGGTAACATAAATAAGGTGAGCTTTTACACAAATTTGTGCAATGCTTACACAGTTTGTACACAAGTTAGTAAAGTAGCAGAAAAGTGATCCATCCTGGAGGTGCTGTGGTACAGCACACGGTGTTTATGAGGTACAGCACTGAGGTGGTGAGCGGTTTTTCTCTCCGCACCCGGGGGGTGAACATGTATTTGCATCTCAGTGTTGTTTACCCACACCACCGGGCCGGCAGGGGGCGCTCCACAATCCGCTCCCCCCCGTCTCCAGCCGCCGCCGTTCTCCCGGCGACGGCGGCGCTGATTGGCGGCGGAGCGGCCCGCAGCGCTGAGCGACGCCTCACGATTGGTCCGCAGGTGCCGCGGGAGGGGTGGCGAAGGGTATATGAGGAGGGAGCGGCGGCAGCGGAGCGCATAGTGGGAGGGTTTTGGCTGTGCGAGGAGTGGGCGGCGGGGACGCGAGCCGCAGCCTCAGCCGCCCTTCCCCGCCGGCGACTGCAGCAGCCGCTCGGTGTGCCCGCGGTGGCGGTGCCGGCTGGCCCCAGCCATGCTGTGCTATGTGACCAGGCCGGACGCGGTGGTGATGGAGGTGGAGGTAGAGGCGAAAGCCAACGGCGAGGACTGCCTCAACCAGGTGAGGGGCCGCGGCCTCCCGCTCCGCCGCTGCGTGGGGGCGGATGGCGGCGACCGTTGGGTTCTGGGGACCGTTGGGAACGGCGGTGACCGTTGGCGCCTGAGGGGTGCGCGCGAGGGCAGGGGGCGCGCGCCCCGCTCCGCGGGCGGTGATGGCGGGGGGGGGGCCGAGGCGATGTCACCCCGCGCGGGAGCGACCCCTCGCTGCGATCTCCCCGCGTTCTCCTTCTATTTTCTCCCCTCTATTTTCCTCCCCTCCATGTTGGATGCAGGGGTTGCCGCATCTCCCACCCCGCAGCTCTCCGGCCCGGCGATGGTTATCGCCTTTCTCCTACGCTTCTGTGAGAAGGGCGGGCGGGGGGAGCCTCGGGAGGCCTCGGCCTCGCTGCTGCAGCCTTGTCCAATTCCCCCTCCCGGGGTGGGGGTGCCAGGGGGACCCGTCGGACTGGGGGGGCCGCCCGGGCGGGGCGCGCGGTGGCCGAGGCAGCGGTCCAGGTGCTGCGGGAGGGAGCCGAGAGCAGCTGCCTGCTCTGTTGGTGGCACCTGGGTACAACTTGTGGGGTGCTCCTGGTGCCCGGAGAGTGCCACTGGCTGTGGTGGCAGCGGATGCTGTGCTGGAAACTGGCTGGGCTCAAGCATCTGTCCCTAGGGGTGGAGGGGACAGCACTGGGCTGTGGAGCCTGTGTTGCTTTTGACCGGTGGGGAAATTCCTGGCTTGCTGTCTGTGTTTGTTTACATACCATTTTTATGCTGCTTTTAAAAAAAATCTGTTAAATAAACTCTAAAGGTGCTTACTAACAGGATTTATCTTGTTTCAGAGAGCTCACGCATAACTCAATTCTTGAGTCAAGGTGTTTTTGTCTAGTTGTGCAGTTGGTTCATTATAAAGGACCTCTTTCTTCCAGGTTTGCAGAAGGCTGGGAATTATAGAAGTTGATTACTTTGGACTGCAGTTCACTGGCAGCAAAGGGGAGAACCTGTGGCTGAATTTGAGGAACAGGATTTCCCAGCAGATGGATGGTTTAGCTCCTTATCGGTTGAAATTGAGAGTCAAGTTCTTTGTAGAGCCGCATCTTATCTTACAGGAACAGACGAGGTAAGGTAAAGATGGCTGTAAGTAAAATTAATTTATTACTTTGTTTTCAGTTTTATTAACTTATGAAAATGGTTATGCAGCGACTGTTGCATCTTTTGATATTCCTTACTCAAATCCGGAGGTTGAAAGTATTCTTCTGTTTTTGGAAATAAGGACAGTACCGGTGTAAGTATTATGTAGCTAGCAGTAAGTGATATGTAGCTAATTCCATGAGAAGTTGGTGCTGGAAGAAACTAAGCTTGCAGTAACAACTTATTTACATGGTGTTGGTGTGTCCGATAGTAACCCCAGCTCAGTGGTGTTACTGTAGGTCGTTCTGAAGGCAGGAAACAATTCCTCCCACAGAGCAAAAACTTGCTGAATTCCTTTTTGTCTGGTATCGTGTTACAGTAACTTTCAAACAGCTACAGGCCCTCTGTGGCTACAAAAGAAACAGCTGTTATGCTTCTGTGTCCTCCTTAACTAAGTTGATATACTGTTACCCAGTCTTAAGATTTAGTCTCCGAAGATGAGTAGGGACTGCTTGCTTTTGCTCCGAGCTTGATTACTGCTTTACCACTTGACTTGCAGTCAGGTTCTCCTTCAGAAAAGCATTTAATAGTGACTTCTTGGCTAATTTTTTCACTTTATTTTTAGGTAGTACAGTATCAGTGGCACAGTTAGAAATCTAGTGTCTAGATGGTAACGCCAAAATGAGTTTTCACTCCTTGCCTTAGCTTGGTTCTTTCAGAATTAAGGCCATAGGTACAACACTCTCGTTCTGCACAGAGTATTTGTCTAATGAGCTTGGTCAGAGACTCACAACTTGTGTATTTCATGGGGAAAAAAAGGTTTTGAGTTAACAAGTCAAAATGTATACATGCTCCTTCTTTCAAAGTAACATGTAGGATGAGGCTTTAGGGGGGACAGTTGTCACCCAGACTGAATGCAGTTTTCACAGTGTTATTTGTAGGACTGTATTTGCCCTGCATAATAGATTTAGCTAGGCAAATACAGCCTAACAAACCCAGGGTCTGTGGTATACCTTTGGGCTCTTTGAATGTTTTTCCTTAATGATATGTCTTAAACATCCTCAGTGAGAGTGAGTATAAAATGCAGTAAAGAAGGATTTTTTTTTATGTATAACAAAACCAACAAGGTTTCATACCTGACGAGACAGATGAGGTTACCCAAAATGTGTTGGGTGTGCCTCCTCACTCAAACCAAATCTGGGAGAGTCGGAGGAGACATAAAGCGCAGCTATGATTGGCATTTTGCTGTTGCTGCTGAATGTTTGTTCCACTTTACAAGGCTTTTGCAGACACCTGTCTTCCTACCTTCAACACCATCAATGCAAGACTTGGCAGGCTGCGTAAGCTAACAGGGAGCTTGAAGTGGCGAAACATACCCCAAGGGCCTCAAAGACAGGTTTTGTAGCTAGAGCTTGTATGTACATACATCAAAGTCATGAGAATCCTCCACTCTAAAGATCACTTGAAAAGGTTGTAGGTGGGATGAGGTTTTTTATGTACGAATTAAGGCTGTTCTAAAATATTTTTAACAAACTCTAAAATTGAGACTCAGTCATCAAGAGATGTATTAAAATTAGGCTGCGGAGAAAATGATGTGAAGTTTTGGAGAGAAACAGATGTCGAAATTAGTATTTCATGATGTTTTCTGGCAAATACAAATACTGAGGCTCCGTGTAAGCTGTTTAGTCCAAGTCCTGAACATTTTGAATGTTAGTGCTAAGGGCTTAATCCAAGTTGCAAAATAGCTTGTTAGCTGCATTTTAGTTGTGTATACTCACTAGTCTACATGTAGCAGATGTGGAATTTCATAGTGGCTGTGGTTAACACATAGTTCTGTCGTGTTGGCACTGAGTAAATTGACTATTTCTTCCTTCTCGGGTCTGCCCAAGGACTTAAATAGGAGTGCATGGCTGTGTGCATATTTTAGTTTGTATGCAAGCTTGTGTAGGATCAAGGGGAAGACAAAAACTTGTTGAACTTGTCTCTAAACTTTAAATGAGTGGGTATATCATAGGATTAAAAAGAGCTGTACTGTTATAACTGACACCTTGTTTCTTACTTGCATAGTCAGTGTTCTGGATGACAAGTAGCAATGGGTATTCTTGGTTTCCTTGAGCGTAGTTATGTCCACAGCTGATACATCAGGAGGGCATTTCTGGCACCGTGTGAGGAAAGCAGAGGAAATCTCAGTCCTTCATGCTCTGCCTCTGAAGTTGATTTTCCTTATAAACTGTAGATGCATGCTAAGACTGCATTTGAAATCTGGAAAGTTGCAAGTAATACTAAAATCCTCTGGCTGATGTGCTTTTCTGTGACTAATAGTGAATGTTGTGACTGAGTTGTTCTGTTTTTTCATATGCTTTGTAAGCTTTGACCCCAATTTTACCACTTCATTAAAGAGATCCTTGTCTTGCCCTTTAAATTTATGACTTGGCTGTGCATTTGTCTGTAGCATTTCATCATTCAGGTTCCTGTGTGCTGTGCAAAAAGCTGATCTGGCTACTGAACATCATCAGCCTGTGCTCCTGTTATCTTTAATCAATGTGCAATCTAGTGGAAGATTGCAACTTCGTGCCTTCATGTTCTGATGCAGGGAAGCCTTCTTGCTACGGAATACAAGGCTATAAGTGCATCTCTGACTGCTGTGGCAACTCACTACCTTCCCTGAGTGCTTTATGAATGGGGGAGCCATGTGGGGAAAAGCCCTTTCACTGCTTTCCTTTAACATGGGTTGCGCATTCTGTTTCTATTGTTCTGTGGGTCTCAGTTCATACTTTGTGCTTTGACTGCCTGGTACTGAATTTCACCATGGGGCATTGTAGTTCACAACTGTTTCCAGTGGAATGGAAGCGCTCCAGTGCAAGAACGCTGCTCAAATGCATCGCGCTGCTGTCGGCTGCGGTCTTAAGCAAGTCTGAAATGTGAGCAGTGTGCTTGTTGAGAGCAGTTGGAACAGATGTACATTTTTTTTAATGGAAGATCACATTGGCTTACAAAGAGCTTGTGCCTTTTGCTCATTTTTGAGCAAAAGTTGGTTAAAGTGGTGGTTTTGTCTGTAAGTTAGAAGTTGCTGGGTAGTTTTCTTACCAAATTCTGAGCCCTTGAGCTCCAGTGGGGAGCTGGAACGCCAAGGAGTGGTTGTGTTTTGGTGGTGGGGATTTCCACGAGCTGTGCCCAGGGCATGGAGCCGGGCTCCCGAGGCTCGGGGGCAGCCCGCGCGCTCGCTGGGCGCGGCCCCGCGCCGCAGTCACTCGGGGGCACTGACCGCGAGTAACCTCGGCGGAGCGGCGGCTNGCGGGACGCAGCTCCCCATTGGTGCGCGCAGCTCCCCGGTCTCCGGGCAGAAAGGCGCTGCGCAGCCCGCGGGCACGGGAGGCTCGGGGCTGGCCCCGGGGCGGGCGGCGGGGTGTTTGCCCAGCTGTGCGCAACGCAGGGCGAGCTGAGGGCTGTCCGGGAGCACAGCGGCCTTCTGAGGCCATGTGTGGTAAAGTCAACATCTCGGTGGCTGCACGAAAGTAGAAATAATTTCAAAGTGAGGGTTCTTTGAGCAACATAAGATTTACCACATGTTTCAAAATGGGCCAAGTTGCTTGTCTTGTGTAACACGACTGAAAGCCATTGAATACTGAGAGTATTCTTATGTAAGCCGTGGCAATGTAGGCATGTCAGCATCTGACAAGTCGCAGAGCCTCGTGAAGCATTCAAATAACTGTTTTTTGCCAACTTCTAGATCAGTAATTAGTGCACTGGGGGCCGTTGTGTGTGCTGTTTCCAAGTACTGAAATTACACTAGTTAAAATTAAGAGCAGGCTTGTAAAAGTCTTGAGTGGTTAGATGTGTGTGGTAGCTAGAAAATAAGAGAAATAGCCTATTGTCCTGTGCTGTCGGTATTTGTTGCAGTGCAATAAAATCTGCTGCAATAGACACCAGGGTGAGTTTGGATCTGTTTCTGCAACCAGAGCTGAATTGCAGCTGGTAACCTTTCACCCACTCTGCTGAGAGCAAATAAAAATAAAGGTACTGAGGAAGGGACAGAACTGTGCAGGGCTTATCTTTTTTTCCTGTGGCTTATATCTGCTTTTAAAAATAGAATGATGATCTGTTGCTTCAGCAATATATTTTTTGGGATAAAAATTATGCCTTTGGTTTCTTTAGACTCTGCAGTTGTAAATTACTGCACAGTAGGAAAGAGCTTACCCTGTGGTGAGGAGTGCCATAACCCAGCGAGGACAGGCAGTTTCTTGGGACGTGTTGTAAGATATTTGCCAGAGGTGTCCCAAGAGGATGGGCTCCCCTTGTTTGGGGGCTGTTAGTCATACAGACGCTTCTATTGGTGAAGGATTGGCTTTTGGCATCTCTTCTACAGACAGCTGAGTTTAGAACTTACCTTCGAGTATAAACGTATCTCTATTTGCTCTGCTTTCCTTTGAGTTAAACAAGAACAAAAAGCTGTAGTAGGAACCGAGTGATCAGTGCAGAATTTTGAATCCCAATGTATGTAATTGTCTTCTGTGAGCTTTTATGAAAGAAATGAATCTTCTATTGCATATACTCTTTTAATAGCACTTATTTTGTGCAGTCTTTGGTTTTCATCCAGCTGATTTGGCAATAGGTTGATTTTTCTTTTCCACAGAAATTTCATTGCAGTGAAGTATTGACATTTCTGGTAGTAGCAAGTCCATATAGTCAGCCTGCATAAGTTTCTTTCTGAGACGAAGGAAGCACTTGCTTTGGTATCTGGGTTTGTGATTAGGTCAAAATAATATTCAATATCAAGTTATGTGCAACTAACAAATACATTTATCATTGCTACATATTTAAGTGCTTTATTATGCCCATAGAACTTACAAGGTATGGAAAGTTCTGGGGTGGTATTATGATGATGGAACATAAAATCATCAGTGTGACCAGTGCTTGAGGAAAGTGTGTAGTCACATTCTAATCCTGGGACTGATTTCTATTTGTCAAAGCCATACTTTGTTATTCACTGCCCAGCCAGAATTCTCTCTTCCCAAAGTTGTTGCTTCATCCTCTAATCACTATTTCTATGTACCAAACTCAGAGAAGGTGTTCTATAATTGAACATAAAGGAATGAGGTCTAGGGGGGTGGAACTAAGGCTCTTTTAGGTTATATAGGCTTCTGGACAAATGCTGTCCTGTATAGAATTAAGAATACGGGTGACTCTGTCACTGCAGTGGGAAGTTCTGTTTGTTCTTAAAGCTACCATTAGTTGTTCAGTGTCCCAATGTGTCTGGCAAATGTTGAGGTGACTAGCAGCCACAGGAAGGAACTGATGTATTTCTGAGTTGTGAAGATCCACAGGTTACATGGAACTTTGGCAAGAGTAGTCCCGAAGTTGCATGATGTGCTGAAAGAATATTGAGGGAAGGCTGAGAAAAGTGCCTTTTGTTTCAGCTATTTCTCAACCTTTTAACAGGTAATAAATATTAATGTACCATGGACAACTGAGGTGGTGAATGGTGCAGAAACAAAAGTAATTACTGTCTTAAGTGGGGGTCAAAATAAGGCATCCTATCAGCAGTGTTGGAAGCTTAACCTTTAACAAGCTTCAGTTTAAAACAGCTCACTGTTAGAAACTCGTTGGGTAAAAATTCCATTAAGCATAAAATACTGAAATAATTCCTTGAAAAAATGAGTGCCCTTCTACTGCGCAGTTTGAGCATCTGTAAAAGTGGTGAAAGCCCACCACAAATTTTTACATCTAGAAATTCCTGGAGGTGGATTAAGGGTTATCTAATGATTTCAGTAAAATCTTGGCTTAGGTCAGAATTTAATTTACAAAAGCTGAAATACTTTGTGGCAAGTAACAGTATCTGTAACACAACCAGCTTTTCTACAGGTGATGTTAGGCCCTTTATGCTCAGCAGAACTGGATGTCTAACTGCCTCTGGGCTCCTGTGTTTTTGATTTGCTTGACTGTATTCAGCAATAAAAGCACATTCTTTTGCATTTCTGTTTGAAGATAAAAAGGTTTTTTTTGTGTGTAAAAAGAAATCCTTTTATAATCACAGAATTTGACTGGTGTAATGTTTTTAACCTTGAAAGGTGTTGATTTTGAATGGATATGAGTATATTTTTGGAAAAGTACAATCTTAAAAAGCCGGATGGGCTGACAGCACTAATTAGAATCAGTTTTTCAGATGTATAAAACACTTGCACCCTCATTCTTTCAATTTTTGATGTTCTTCCATCCTCTAACACATTTCACATGTAAAAACAAAAAACAGCAGTGAATTTGCTGCCTGAACTTTGGTTCAGGGCAAGTGCTGGAGCAGGTCATTGAGGAGGAAGAGAACAGTGGCCTTCAAGAACTAGTTTCAGTGGCAAGCCTTAGGTTTGCCTTGCTGGGGGTGTGGTGTAGCAGTGGGCTGGGGCTATCTGGTTTTATGTGCAGGCCAGGGACTTGAGTTGGACTGTTAAATGCAGGTGGCTTTGTCTCCTGGCTCAAATAGCTTACTGTGGGGTAAGCCAGAATGTGATCTTGCGTCGCTTCAGTTACTTTGCAGTAACCGTCTCCTATACGCGTCCTACCTTTCTTTCATTTTTTCCATAAAAATGCTAAGTAGCTTAGTCAGATGTTTTCCCATGCATGGTTTGAGGCAGAGGAGTTACTGCATACTAATTGATGTGTTGCTATGTCAGAGCATTTTTAAACTGTTACCTACCTGTGCCACTACTGGCTTCTCAGTGAATGCAATGAGTGATGCCTCTACTGTAGCTATAACTGTAATGCATCTGTACCTGCAGGAGCAGCTTCTTGTTTCTTCAGCTCCCCCCTTGGTGTCAATCAGTAAGGTTCACCCCTCAGGAGGAGAATGCTGACTTTTCCTTGTGTAGTCAGTGCTGTCACGCATGTAAAGTACACAGAATGAAGACACGAGTATTAGGGTGTGGTAGTTGAAAACATGTCAGCTAATGAGAATAAAATTGTCAGTTTCTTCATTGAAATACTGTAGGTGTAATTAGTACGTAGTTACAATAACTGGAAAACCTGCTCTCATACTAACAGGATCAGAAGTGCGTGGAAAACCCCTTTATTTCATGAAATGTTGATTGGAATTAAGGAAATGCCTACTGTTTGGATTTATTTTGACCACAGATTTTAATAATTAAATAATTTGATTGGATTAATGGATAAATTTGAGTTGAGCTCCAAAAGGAGTGTGCACAACATACTCATTCTAAAAGCCCCTGCTATATGCCTTCCTGTGGCCCAGACCAAAGGAATTCTGAGTTGTCAGGGTAGGAGAAAGAGATGGCAGTAGATTTCAAACCTCTGCTCCAAGAGGATCCTAAACAAGGAATAACCTGCTAGCAGGAGAGACGGTTGTACTGTTGAGTTCTTATCCTCACACCACTTAAATCTGCATCCTGCAGGGGGGAATGCTAACGTCCCTCGGGCCCCCATTAAACTGCTGAAGTTTAGATTTGTGTCTAGACATCAGAGGGCTGCAGTTTGAGCACTTGCATGGCAACCACAGTGTTGTTGTAAGTGTGCTTCCTGCTGCTTGCAAAGGGAATACTGAAGCTGTGACTCACTGCTTTAAAAAAAAAAAAAAAATTGTGGGGCAGCTTAAGGGGTGATATTAAATATTTTTCTCCTTGCAGAAGTTCTGGATGTGGGCTATTTTTTGGGGCCAATGTTTTGTATTTTCTGAGCTTGATTATTTACCATAATAGAACAAAGGATGAACACAAATTTTCCAAGTTATGTAATGGTTTTGCTTACACAGTGAAATTGTAGTGTTACAATTGGAGTTGCATAAGATATCCAAATTCCTGTTGGAAGGAAAACTAATCACTAACCAGCATTTGAACTTCAGTAGTGAATACTTTGGTGAATGATTCAATGTGACTTTAAAAAAAAAAAAATTACACTTAATTTTAATGAAGATAGCTTCTACTATGATGGGACATCTACATTTTACTATGATATATCCTTGTGGGTACTAGGCTTGATTTATTGAGAGCTTTTTTAGTGATACCTAATGACTTCTACATCTGGCATCCATGAACATGCTGAGTCTTAAGAAAATGTGGAAAGGTGTATTTTTTTCCCTGAGGGAAGATAAGGATTAATATGTAGAAGTTAAGGTAGACAATAGGGGGAATTAACAGGCTGCTGTTAGTGTTGGTGGAAAATTTGTTTTGCCTAACTGACCTATTAGATAATTAACAACAGCTTTGTCAGTTCTCCAGCTCATGTCAAGCTAGCCTTGATACCAAGTTACTCTCTTAATCATGTTACTGGCAGAAGTACCATCTTTCCTTTGGTGGCAGAGCTATTTCATCTGTATGGAGGAAGTATTTTTGTCTCCTGTTGCATGATAAAATATGCTGTGTGTGCTGCTCTTCAGATTTCCTTTTGTGATTTTGTAAATAAGCAAAGAAAATGAAACGTAGTAAACTAACTAGATGTCTCACTGGTATTTTACTTAATGAATTGAAGTTAGTAAGTGGCTTTAAAAGTTAAAGCAGCTTTTAGGACTGATGTTAAAGGGCTTGTTTATTTTAATAGCACTTTTAGATGCTGTTTTTTAGATGTGTCCTCATTTTTTAGTGCATAATAAGATGGGGACCCTTTTCTCTTGTGCCAGACTATTTGATGTAATCATTGCAAATTCTTGATTACCAAAATGATTACCAAGCATATTTGGTATGTATTTGATACCTACCTTTATTAACAAACATGTTTCAACATCTTGTGTAAGCAAACATTTCTGATTCCATTGCAGGCACATGTTTTTCTTGCATATAAAAGAAGATCTTCTGGCTGGTAATCTTCAATGTTCTTCAGAGCATGCAATTGAAATTAGTGCGTTGTTGGCTCAGATGAAGTTTGGAGATTATAACCAGAATACTGCCAAGTACAATTATGAAGAGTTGTGTGCAAAAGAGCTCACCACTACCATTCTGGAGAGGTAAAAAGAGTGAATTAATGCAATGATACAGAAAGCAAGTGCATAACATTCTTGTAATGCCCTAAGCTGCTGATGCCACAGCATGTCTTGCAGTGTTAAAATGCTTTCCTGTGGATTTTTTCATTATGTACTTTATTCTGATTCAGGTAAATACTTGGGGAACAAGTAGTATTTTTTTTTTTTTAAAAAAAAAAAGTCTTGATTACATGTACCTTTTATGATTTCTGAGTAAATGTTCGGTATTGTCTTGAATATTCTCAACGTTTTGAAAAAATCTCTATTAAATGCTGCTGACCTGTTTTATCTGGCTATAGATTTCCAGTCATCATAGACCCAAAAGAGGAGTAGTCTGTTTAACCAGGTCATTCAAAGCCCATGTTGCACCAAGCTGCTGACAGTAACAGCAATAACAGCAAGCGCTTGAGTTATTTCACCTATCCTTCACCTTTTTATCAACAGCATTATTGCAAAGCACAAGGAGCTGGAAGGTCTAAGTCAAGCTTCTGCTGAATACCAGGTTCTACAGATTGTGACAACACTGGAGAACTATGGGGTAGAGTGGCACTCGGTTAGAGACAGCGAAGGGCAAAAGCTCCTTATTGGTGTTGGACCTGAAGGCATATCCATCTGTAAAGATGACTTCAGTCCTATCAACAGGTATGCGTTCTGTGGAACCTATTCTCCATGTCTCAGAACTGAGTGTGCCTCAGGTTCTTACATAAATAGACAAAACTGTTCTGAATTACTAAAAGAAGCTATTGCAATGCAGTGTGTGAGGGCACTATCTGCTTACCAAGATGACTGGTCTTATTAATCTTGGGTTTTATATACTTTTAAAGCAGTGTCTTTAATCCAGCATTATAGGCAAAGGTCAGAGGTCATGGTAACTTCTTATAAAAGTTCATTTTCAGGTTGTGGAAAATGTCCTTTAAATCTAAATAACACTAGTTTTTTTCTTAGGATTGCTTATCCTGTTGTTCAAATGGCAACTCAGTCTGGGAAGAACGTGTATCTGACCGTTACTAAGGAGTCTGGTAACAGTGTAGTTCTCCTGTTTAAGATGATCAGTACAAGGGCAGCAAGTGGGCTCTACAGAGCAATTACAGAGACGCATGCGTTTTACAGGTTAGTACTGCCCCTTGGATCAACTTGGCTCTTCTCGCAAGGCCAGAAGCTGAACGGGTTTTTGTTCTTTTCCATTTTGTGGGGTGGGAGCAAGACTTCTTAGTACACCACACGTTGGGGATACAAACTTGATGTTTTCTTTATTTCATAATACATACTTTGTGTGTGGGTCAAGGTGAGAGCAAAGGAGTAGAAGAGAGCTTCTTTTTCAGAATATGTAGGTGTAGCTCATATGCATGTGTACTTGATGTGTCCTTGTGTGTCCTTTATCCTTTATTAGGCCCTTCCTGTTGCCAGAAGTTCTCTTCCTACAGTTCCTACAGTCTTCCTACAATTCCTCTTGCCCTTGCTCGCATGCTTAAGATTGTTTCATGCCAGGATCTATCAGTTGTCTTTTTCCTTCTGTTCTTTGAGGCAGAGCTGCTATAATTGTTTTGATGGCTTATTTTTTTGAAATTAATCTTCACTCC
Source organism: Penelope pileata (assembly GCA_013396635.1). Classification (NCBI taxonomy): domain Eukaryota; kingdom Metazoa; phylum Chordata; class Aves; order Galliformes; family Cracidae; genus Penelope; species Penelope pileata. The sequence goes on from WBMW01005868.1 coordinate 27,646, forward strand.
TATGTGAGGTCCAACAACATTCAGTAGAGGTAACCATCAAAGAAATTTAGTGGTGTTTCTTTCCTAAATTAGCTACTACATATCAATCTCAAGAAAAGAACTGGACTTCAGCAGAGGAAGATACATACGCTAGGCAAAGGCCTGTCCAGCTTCTCAAATCAGATTAATTTAATACAGTTACAGCAATTAACATCAGTTAGTTGCCTTTCTAACCACTGCAGCTAATCAGCAGCTAACCACTACTTATTTTGTCAGCATGATATTAAGCATGGCTTGTTCCTCCCCAGTTATCAGTCCTTGTACTCCTATGTTGTACTCTTCATACTTTCTAGGCAGTTAAGACTGTCCAGAAAGTTATTTAAGGCTTTAACTGTCTGGTCTTCCTCTGCTTGTCATTTCTGCTGTCCTTTGCAGTTTCTGATTTTAATTTCAGCAGAATTCTGACTAGTAAATAGCATTTGTCCATAAGCTTAGATTTTGGTCCTTAGACCCTCTGAGGCTATAGTCCTTGTTCTGTTTGTTCTTATCCTGCATTGTCTAGAGAAATGACAATGTCTTCAGCTTCTGCAGGTTTAGCTTATCACTGCAATCTGTGACAGGTGTGGTTAGGCTGGCTGAAGCACTCTGGCAAATGGAAATGGTTTAATTTAATGCTCTAATGCATTCACACTGGTTCACTTCAGGTGATACAGTGGTAGTGTATAAGGTACTTAGTGTCAAGTAATGCTTTTAACCAAATTTTCCCTACACTAAAACATTTTGAGAGCCTGTTTAGAGAAAGAGGTGGTGTTATGCCAAAGGCTATTAATTATAGTTAATGTAGCATCAGGGAATTACCATGTAAAGAGGTGCTGCCAGGCAGAACTGTGGATTGAGTGTTTGCTGTTCATATTATAATACCTTAACTCCTTTCAGTAGGTGGACTGTTTTACCAGATACTTTGTTTTTGAAGATGTAGAATGTGTCACCTATTCTGTTACATTTTAAAAGTAATTTTGAAAGTATTGTGCAAACAGCATTATAGATCTTAAATATTTCAGAATGATTTTTGCTTTAATTTCACTGCTGTTATTTCAGCTTTGGAAAAATAATTGTAGAGATACTTAGAAGTCTTAGCTAAAATTTGCATTTGTCTGCCTTTTCATAGGTGTGACACTGTCACTAGTGCTGTCATGATGCAGTATAGTCGAGACTTAAAGGGCCACCTAGCATCTCTATTCCTGAATGAAAACATTAACCTTGGGAAAAAATATGTCTTTGACATTAAAAGAACATCAAAAGAAGTGTACGATCATGCAAGAAGAGCTCTCTATAATGCTGGCATTGTGGATCTTGTTTCAAGAAGTGACCAAACCCCACCAAGTTCTCCCCTGAAGTCTTCAGAGAGTAGCATGAACTGTGACAACTGTGAGGGCCTTAGCTGCCAGCAAACAAAAGCTCTGCAAGAGAAGCTACGGAAGCTGAAGGAGTCCATGCTTTGCATGGTATGTTGTGAAGAAGAAATAAATTCAACTTTCTGTCCCTGTGGCCATACAGTATGCTGCAAGACCTGTGCTGCCCAGTTACAGGTAATTATAGTGTCTTCAAGGTGTGAGTTATCAAATATGTGGACGTTTGGGTTTTCTGAATACTCAGTCTTTGATTAACATGTGTACATTGCTGCTAGTAAAACAGAATCTTAAAATTGTTTTCAGTGAACTAGTTCTAAAGGCTGCTCTGCTCACATGAGCCTGAAAGATAAGTTTTAGCTGTGCTAAGTTCTCCTGCAGTGAGACTAAGGGTTAGCTGCATCTTTCTTGATGTTCTGTTTAAAATATGGAGATTATAGAAAAGTGCTGTTTTGTGTAAGTGTAGAAATTATCAAAAGATGAAGTAAACTAATCTCTTAATTCTTCCTTTCCAGTCATGTCCTGTTTGCAGATCTCGCGTAGAGCATGTCCAGCACGTGTACTTGCCAACCCACACCAGTCTTCTCAATCTGACTGTGATATGATCTACAAATACACTTTAAACCCATCATGTCCTTTCTAAACTGCACTAATATGAATTGCAACCATTGATTGTGAAGAAGGCAATCCCTTTGGCACCAATCCACGGTCAGATGCAAAAAATACTGCATTTTTGAACATAAATATTCTTTTCTCAGCATGCCCAGGATGGTTTGGGGCATCTTTTGAGAGCTGAGCTGTAAACTGATTCATTTTACAAAAAAGGAGAATGATGCATAAGTTTGTAGCATGGCAGTGTTGCCAAAAAGCTAGGGAGCCCTGGAGAAATGTGGTATACTCGTTGTTATACCCAGCAAGAGCAATGCACCCTTTTATTTTACTCTTCCAATTCTTTTTTAGTTCAGTCATTCCATTTTATTTTAATAGTAAAACTAGTTTTTACAAACATCAGCTTAGTATGTCTCATAGCTTCTGCTTTTAGTAAATAGCTTGAAAGCGAGGAGAACTACTGGAAGAACTTTTTAAGCTGAAGTTAAAAGGGTTTGTCAGGCAGCTGTGTTCGGTTTCCTTAAATAGAAAGTTTGGATAGCACAGCTTTTGAGGTAGAACAAGTTGGTTGATTTCCAAGTGCCGAGGGTAGATCAGGAGAGTCTTTTAGTTCAGAAGGATGTCCTATGGAAGCGCTGTTACAGGACTTCATCCACAGCTCTCGGTAGGTAAGGTGTTTCCTACATCCAGCTTGACTGGTGACCTTGGGTGCTGCACTCAGCTGCCCTCAAGCTGGCTTTATTTTTGGAGATTGATATTAAGCTGTTAATTATGTACCATTATTTTCTAAAATAAGGGTTATGCGTAATTTTAAATGCTTTCTTCATTTAATGTCTTTATTGGCTAGGTTCTTTCTTGCTAAAAATGTTTTTAATTTCCACCCCCCTACTTGGGCATTTGGGACTCCGGTTTCCTAGTATATTCTCCAGGATACAGTGGGAACTAGAGACCATGTTTGGGTGCAATACTGGCTTAATCAAAGCTAGAAAAGTACACTGTCACTTTACTGAAACTTTCTGACTATACTTTTCATATTGCCTTAATGTAGCAGTAATGTGTGTTTATGCATCTGTTTCTTTGCACAGACATTTTGTCAAAATATTAAAACTCTACTTTTTTATGACACATTAGCATATAAACCTTACTCTAAGAGGGTATTTATTTTTTCACTTTGTAAAGAAAATTTTGTTTCCTCATGAAGCAAGAGCTTTGTCCTATATTGTAGGCAACTTCTGTCTTTTTATATTCAGATTAATAAAGGACTTAAAATCTATGTTGTGTTATAAGACTCTTATTCTGAAATTCTTCTGCAGTGTTACTGAACTGAAAATATTAAGTATTCTTGTTTGTCAGCTGAATGTTGTGGGTCAAGTTTTGAGATGGAATAGTTTCCCTGGGTGCATCCAAATTCGGAGGGAGTGAAGAAAGCAATGAGTAGCCACTTTTAAGGAACATGGTCTGACTTTGTGGAGAAGTTTCCTACAATAACTTATCCTAATACATGTGGTATATTCCAGTGAGAAGTGGGAAAAATGCAAATGGAGTAGAGTTCTGGAGTTCCTAAGCATAACTGCTGAAAAGTTGCTTTTTTCCTGAAGCTATTCCTTTCATTCACCGTTTACTTTGGACTCCCATTCTTTTGCACTCTGACAGAGTGGTCATATGGCTCACCCACTGGCAAGCTGTTATGTGTAAGACGGGTTGTTGGGGTCAAAGCTTTCTGGAATCCACGGAGATACTTTCTGGAGGGTGTGAACTGATGTCACTTAACCTTCAAATGTGCTTATTGCTTTTAAAAACCAGAGCAGAGTAGTAGCCTATTGTCAAGACAGTTCATCAGCAATTGAAGCTTGAGGGCATTGGACTTGATTTGTTTCAGAGCCAACCTACAGTTAAAGCTTCAACCTTCAGTAAGTGGGTGCTACTGCATTCACTTTCTAGGATGAAAGTTGTGGAGAAAAGTTATCCTTCCTGTATGCTGTTTAGAGGACAGAGCAGGCATGGAAGTATTTTCTCTGTCCAACTGTTGTACTAGTGTACAATAATAGTTTGCTAAAGCAGACCTTCCTCTTTTCCCAAATACTCTGTACAGTGCTAATACAATCACAGTAATATCTAGTCCGTCATTTTATGGCAGCTGGCTGAAATATACTGTAAATTAATCTAAATAGATGCTAATATATGCAACTTATCTAAAGCATTCAAATGAATCCAACTGTTAAAATAGGCAAGCATAACTCTAGGTACTTCCAATTGCATTTGTTGTGCAATTAGACACCCCTAATAAAAACAATACCAGTAGTTAGAGCTCCAAGTAAGGTAGGGTTTGACAGATCTAGGTGAAATTCCAGCAGAGCCTGTGACTTTTCTGTAAATATTTTCTGTGTAGTCTTGAAAAGCTCTGCAGAGGATCAGGTACGAGAGCTGAAGGACAGGTTCAGGCAAGGGTCTGGCAAGTGCTGGTTGTATTTGAGGCTGTTGGAAATCTAGTTCTGGATTGGCAAATGGAAGTGTGGAGCACGAGCAGAGGCTAGCAGCTTGTTGTGGTTAAGAGAGATGGGTGGGTTCAGTATCTCAGTATGCTCCACAACCAGTGCGAGTTTAGTGAAAGCTGGGAAAAACTGCTGTCCTTTGAGACAGCCCGACTTGCTGGGAGCCCTGTGAGTGGCAGCAGGACAGCGCTCAGAAGCAGCCATGCAAGGGGAGGGTTGTGACTTTGACCTGTAAGAGAGGCATTTTTAAAACAATAGTTTTAAAAAAATAGTTACACATGGATGCTGTCTATTAATAAAGAAGTTGGGGGTTTAGCTATAGCTACACCTGCGCTACTAGGTTCCCAGCCCTCTCTGGTATCTGCCTGGCTTTCATCCACTCTGCTCCAGGGAAAGCTCAGTCTGCAAGGGGCTGCAAAGGCAGGATGTTGATGTTTCAAGATGCAATCGTCATAAAAGCATGGCTCTCCTAGCATGTAGTTGCTAATTTCAAGGCTCACATAAATGTTAAAAAGTCCAGGAACTGTAGAATAAAGGCTTCTGTATTTTTAAAGCATTTTGAGTTCTTCCCCGAGTGCCACATAAGCATTTACACTGCAGCGTTCATATATTTTAAGATTTATTTCCTTGTTAAGTCAGCACTGTTGTGTTCCCAATAGAATGCCCCTGGGGAGAATTCTCATCTGCCAGCCTACGCAGTTTCACTTCACAGCAGCACACTGGCACATTGATCAAAGATAGGGGAAATTTACAGCTCAGATTTCCTGTATTTGCTTTTAAACAACAAATGCTCTGCAGAGTGTTAAAATAATGAATTGTCTAATCTAAGCTTCAGCAATGCCCAGTCAAAGATCCTTCTTGAATTTTCCTCAGAGCTCTTCTATCTTCCACTGTAAGGGCCCCAGCGCCTCCTGGGAACCTGCTGCCATTTTACAGCCCTGGCAGCCGCAGCCAGACCTTCCCGTCTGCAAGGACCTCATAGCACCAAATGGCCTTGGGGCAGGCAGCCATCTGGCTCAACAGTTTGTTCAGTAGTAGTGGGTGGTGAAAGTGATCACGGTTTTGGTGTCCTTTTGTTTCCTGTGGAGGGTGGTGTGATCTAGGAAGAGGTGCCAGGACACTGTTGAGAAAGGGCTTTTGGAGCCCTGGCTGAAAGAATCACTGTCTGGTGCAGTGGCAGAGAAACACAGACTGTGCTAAGTGTGAAAACTTGGTGGGCATCACATTTTCTCCCTGTGAAGGGCTTCGAGGGGAGGTGACTGGCTCAGGTCCTGGCGCTGCCTTAGGTGCAGGCCAGTGGGCCTACCTGGGGCTGCTGGCCAGGGGCTTTCTGGGGCTGCCCAGCAGCTGGCTTTCAGAGCACTCATGCATGCACCAAGTTTCTGAAAGAGAAAGGTCAGACAGACAGACCGCACAGGCTTTCCCAGATCTTAACAATGGGTCACTTGCTGATTCCTTGCCAACTGCAATGGAGAATGCTTGCCAGCTGCTTGGAGCCTGGGGGAGGGAAGACGTAAAGTGGGAAGGGAATCAACCTGCCCTTGAAATCTGGTGGCTTTCTCTGCCTTCGCTTTGACCCTCTCCTGAGTGACCTGATTGAGCCTCCCCACTCTTTGCTGGCCCTTCCTTATTCCTGAAGACTTTTCTGTTCTCTCAGCAGTGATGACCGGGATCCATCACCAGGCAGAGCAAGAACAAAATGAGTAGAACTGAATCTTTCCCCTTACCACTGGGGTGCCTGGACAAAAATGTCTGTAGCTTCCCTTTCAGGATCCCTTAGTGGTTGGGATGGGATTCACTGGGTGTATGTGCAAAGGTGTTCACCATCTCTATTTGAATCCTGTAGGTGGTGTCTAGCTTCTCTGCTTCTTCAAAGCAAATCACTGCAGGTAATGATAGACGCTAACATGGGAACGCTTTACATAAACAGGCTTTCCAGAGCCAGATCTTCCTCTCCTGCCAGAAAGCTGTTTGTCGGAGGAATCCATGCATCTGGCACCAAACTCCAATCATAGCACTACAACTGTGGGGATTACAGAGACATTGGCAGCGTGTCTGAAGGAACAGTATTTGTTTTCCTTGTTTAGAACTATAAATAGTCAATAGAGGACTCTCATTCAAACAGTATCAATGATTGAAGTAATCCAGGCACAGAGACGTGGCCAAAACTTTGACTTCCACTCCAAAGCCGGCCCACCTCTTGCTTCAGAAGCCAAAGTTCCAATGTGGCAATACAGCAAACACATGCCCAGCAGCAAACAAGCCCTCAGGATACACTGACACGCTCAGTGTTTGTGTTTGGCCTTAACGCTGTTTGCCTGTGCCCCAACCTGACCTGGAATTCTTGTAAACTCCTTCAGCTCTGCCGCGGTTTGAGCAGCTGACTGCCACCCCAACCTCTCCAAGAGCCACAAAGTGACCTGAGAGCACCCAGCCAGCCTGGGTGATAGACTCAGTGCCAGGGTGTGCTGACAGCGTGTGATTCCTAAGGGCAGTGACAAGGTCTTTACATTTAGTGCACTGAAAGTGTTTCACCGCCTTGTTATTGGGGCTCTTCTGCCCTGCGGAAGATGTGTATGTGAACCTCGCCTGGGGATGATGTGTAACTACAGAGTCTCTGTTCTGTATTCCCTGAATGAACAATCCCTCTGCTGCGATAGGAGGTAGATGAGACCTAATATTCTCTCTTTAAACAACAAAAAAAAAGAAAGAAAAAAAAGATTTCTCTGTTTCTGCTTTTAAGAATGACTGCAAGCACCTTATTGGAGGAGACATTTGAGAGTGGTAGGAAAGATCTGTGCAGAAAAACGCTTGTAAGGACAGAGACACAAATGTACTCACAGAATCATAGAATCACAGAATGGCTTGGATTGGAAGGGGTTTTAAAGACCATCCAGTTCCAACCCCCTGCCATGGGCAGGGCTGCCACCCAATAGATCAGGCTGCCCGCGCCCCATCCAACCTGGCCTTGAACGCCTTCAGGGATGGGGCATCCACAGCTTCTCTGGGCAGCTCTGCCAGTGCCTCACCACCCTCTGAGTAAAGAATTTCCTCCTAATATCTAATCTAAACCTCCCCTCTTAGTTTAAAACCATTCCCCCTTGTCCTACCACTATCAGATCATGTAAAAAGTCAGTCCCCTTCCCGTTTATAAACTCCCTTTAAACACCCAAAATCTGCAATGAAGCTCCCAGGAGCTTTCTCTTTGCCAGGCTGAACAAGCCCAGCTCCCTCAACCTTTCTTTGTCGAAGTGCTCCAGCCCTCTGACCATCTTCATGGCCCTCCCCTGCACCCACTCCAACAGCTCCACCTCTTTCCTGTGCCCCTGGCCCCAGGATACTGTTGCCCCGAAGTCTGTGATCTGAAGCAGGTTCCGAAGCGCTCAAGTACTGGCCCTTTGTCCCTCACGCGTGTTCCTACCTGAAGGGTTTTCCCTCAAAATCAACTCTCATGTCCTGCAAACCAAGACCATTGTTGCAGACATTTTCTCTGTGTAGCAGGAAGCTCTGTAGCAATGGAAAAAGGAAGAATAACACCAAAATATGAGTGCGGTCTGCTGAGTGTAAAATCAGCAGCATAGTTGTAACTCAACTTGAAAATCATGTCCGTGAGCTAGAGGGGAACGTGACTGTGGAAAGCAGAACCAGCAAGGGTAAGGAACAAGTGACAGGAAGATAAAGAACAACTCCCCAACAGCCAAATACATTTATGTGGGTTTTTTTTTTGAAAAAAAAAATAGATGGAACTATGTCATATGCTTCTTTTCCAACTCTTAGCTATGCAGACGCAAAATTAGCAACCCCAGGCTGCCGAAACCTTTGTGACCTAACACCAGTCACAGCCACACAGGATGTTGCATTGGTGGTGCAGAGACAGCCCCACAACTAATCCTACTCTGCCAAGTGCTGTCTCCCCAGATATCTTACGAAGATTCAAGTCCTTTGTGGTTTCACTGATGCACATTTTCCCCAGAGCAGCGGTGCCTGTTCTTGCCCAGCACATTTTGGAAGTGATACAGCAGCACTGTCAAAAGACCAACACCTTACTGGACACCTCCTAAGAGTATTATCCGTGCTCAGAGTGGAATGGTCAATCTCTTGGGAGTTTTTCCTCACTGTTGCAAACTCCCTGTTCTACTTCCACTGCAGCCCTACTGAAATGCTTTTCTGCTAAATAAGGTTTATTCGCATGCAAAGAATCACTTTGGGATGGTGTTCTGTTCTAGTAAAACACCTGTTCAAAGGGAAAAAGCTGGGTATGTTGGTGAAAGGATATTTTAGTTTGTAGTTCTGTCCAGCTTAAGAAAATTGTCATAAGAATGATGTCTTCAAGCTTTACATACTCTCAAAATAGACACCGAGACAGGCATACATACTTTTAGCTTCTGTGAAGCACTAAGTTTCAGTCATCGGAAAAGGCATTTTCATAAAGTTTAGCAAGTTGTTAAACAAGGAGCTGTAAGTTAAACTGTTCTGCTAATTCAGTGATAATTTTTTCTATCACCAAATGATCACCAGACCGAAATTTCACCTCCAGCATCCAGTGTAAAGCTTTTCACCCCAGAATTATGGCTGCTGCCACGTGTTGCCCCTCGCATCCCACACTGCATTCATTGCCTGGCTCGTGAAGGTGTGATGCTCTGCCTTCACCATCGTCTTCTCTCTGCGGTCCCCAGTTTGTTCACCTGTAATCCTCTTGCTGCCGCTCCCTACACCAAGCCCTGCCCACCTCCTCTGGCTCTGCCTCATGCTGCACGTTGTCCTTCTCCACACTCTCGATGCTTTGAACCCAAACACCATGAGCACACTCGCCCCCTCAGCTCCAAATCGCCCTCTGTCCACATGCTGCTCTATTCCTTGCTGCACAGCAGTATTTCCCCCACTCTTCTGTCAGGCCAAGCCCCCGCAGACAGCCATCACCTTCTGGTTCTTTCTACATCTCTCTCCCCACTGCTCTGTTGCCTTCTTTCCAAACAATATTGCCACGTTTCTTAAAATATGAGACACCGATGTGCAGGCACTTGGATCTCTGATGAGCTGAGCATCAAAGAAGCAGCAGACAGCTGGCCCTGCAGGAGACGTGTAGCCCCAAGACGGTGAGAATCCTCTCTCCTTTTGAGGAAAAAGCAAAACAGGGGCCTACATACTGTCTGTGATTCTGGGATTTTGCTGGTGGTTTTCTTGAATTTACAGAGGCTTTGAGAAGAAATGTACGTGTGGCTAACCCATCCCAGACAAGAATTTAAGAAAATACGATGTTCCCTGTACAGTCTCCAATAAATGAGAGTTGCTAATTGTTTAATAGTGCTCGACATTTATTTGTCTGTGCTGTGTCTTAGCCTGCAGCAGGCTCCAGTCTGGACAGGAATTTTTGGTTCTTATCCATCCAACTAACAGCTTCGTTGTGGCGTTTCTTCTTAGAAATCATCTCAGCAGGTACCTCAGTTTGCCACAGAGACAGGCTCAAGTCCGAGGCCAGCATGCAGACTTTGAACCTGGATTTCATCTGTAAGGAGAGGAATGAAATCAGGTAAAGCTCCAATTTTTGAGTTCAGCTCTGGGTTCAGCCACCTCGGTCAGGACCTCAGCAGCGCGGTCTGGGCATGCCTCTCTTTTCTGTTAAATACCAAGATGAGTTCCTCCCCCTGGCTGTCTGCTCCTGATGCTCATTCCATCCCTCTGGTTTGTAGGTTGAAGAACCAGGTAATTACTGCCCTGGGGTTTCCATCCTTTGGAAAATGCCACGTGCTCCTCCAAAATTTAGGTCTTTCTGCCTAAACAGAAGTGCTCATGGTGGGCGGGTTAGCTTTGCCTGTTGCTCTGTGTTTGCTTCTCTGCAAAACAAACATTTTCTCCAGACTTGCCAAGGGCCGAAAGAGGTGACTCATAAGCCCCACTTCAGCCTGCAAGTCTGTACATGGTTATTAATTAGGATGAGATATCAGTTACTCTCTGAGCGTGGTCTTCCTTATCGCACCAAGCCATACATCGCCATCAATTCTGCTACGACCAGCTGGGTTCCCAGTTCTTCAGACTGCTGCTAAACCAGCTGGACTGTAAAAGGGCATGTCTGAGGCACAATTTCATGCTGACAGTGGCACAATAGGAGCTTCACTTCAAACACGCAGATTGATGCAGGCATGTCCTTGTCTGGACGTGGCTGGTGCTGGCCTTTTCCTTGGCACAAATGAGGTGTGATGCTGGCAGAGACAGAGTGTGGCGGCCTCCTGGACGGTCGTGCTTCTTTTGCTGGGCAATGGGAGCAGAAAAATGAAAGGACTGGTGAAAGGCATAGCAAGGGGACTACAGACCACGTGCACACAGGTGCACATATATATATATATGTGGCTGTTACTGCTGGTGCTACAAAGGAAATTTCGTAGTGCTTGGAGACAACAATGCCCTAGAAAATGGAGCAGCCATCAAGGAACAAGTGAGACGGAAAGAATCTGATCCTCCTCATTAAACTGCTCACTCTCCAGCAACAGATGGTGTGCTTGGGAGTGTTTGCTGTTAAGAAAGTTAGAGCCCTGGACCAAAGGGAAAATATAATCCACATTTAACTGCTTGCATATGTTGACTTTTGGAATCATTTCCAGCCAGGATAATGTCAGACATCCATACACCGACCCCTGGTTTTTGTCTGCCTCTGCTCTCCCATTTGCTCGCATTTTGTTTGTCCTGTGACCCAATGTGACAGCAAATGTTCGGTGTTGCTTTGCCATAAACAGTAAACTAATTTGGAAAGCTGTTTAAAAGAAAGGAGAGCTATGGCTCGTGGTGGGTTTTGTATAGCAGAGAAATGTTAATATAGGCAGGCAGGAACAATTATTATGTCTGTCTCGAACGCTATTCAAATAGCTCTGCCAATTTGCATCACTCAAAATCTATTTTACTGTGTCGCTTGTCTGATTCAGATTGTTGGAGGTTTTTTTAAACCCCAGCCAAAGCATTCTAAGAATGGCACTGAAAAAAATATATATATCATTTTGCCATCTTAAAAATTATTGCCCATGCAAGTCCCTTCGGTACCACCTTGCTCACATAAATACATGCATTCGCTTATACCTATGCATCTATGCATATAGGTACATGTATTTTATTAGGTTGAGGTTATTTTTCTTCCTACCCCACCTCATTCAAATGGCTCTGGCTTGGAGAACATGTTAGTGCTGGAGGGGGAGTAGAAGAAGGCCTTTATGTTTACAGCATCAGCTCTCAGCACTGGAGAGCCGGATTTGAGTTTGGCCTTTACGTGAAGTTCCCGCACGAAGCCAGCCATGTGACGCAGCCACAACTTCCCCATCCAGGCTGCAGACACGCATCCCACCGACGGGCTTGGAGCTATCAGCCCCATGGCACCCTGGGCCCTCTGCCCCCAGGCCCTCTCTAGCAGCTGTGCAACGCTGATGGCCAAAAGCTGCCATTCCCAGTTACGTTGGTTGGGCTGCACCACCAAAACGCTTTTCCTAACATTCGCTGAATCCCTAAGGTGCTCCTGAAAAGGAAAAAAAATCAACTGTGTGAGGTGATGGATGTGCTGTCTTACTGGAAGCAGCAAAGTGATTTCCATTAAAGTATAACATTAAATCTCGCTCTTCTATTCCACTGTGAAGCAATGGGAAAATTATCTCATAAGCAGAATATTTCCAAGATTCTGACAGAGCTTCAGAGCCTCGCCCCTGTCACTGATACTGCCGGAGTGGCACACCGTGTGCCTTGAAATCCTGCAGGGATTTATGCAGCAGGCTCAGTGCCGTCAGCCCTGCTACGACGGGCTGCAGCGCTGAGGGAGCCCATAATTTGGCAGAGGTCACACAAGGTAGCAAGGCCTCGCAAGAGATCACAGGCTGCACAACAGCCTCGTGTTACCCGAGCGCTGCTGGGCGAGCAGCCTGGATGCCACACTCTGTCTGTATCATTTGGTTTTGCCAACAACTGTTTCTATCGAGGATGCATCTGTGCAACATTCTGGGAAGCAGAAACATTTATCAGGCGTTTTGTTGTCGTGTTTTCTGACCCCCTGAAAGCTACCTGTCATTTCCAAGAGCCAATGCCAAATCTCAGTGTGGCTGTTTTGAACATTTGCAATAGTGGTGCTAGCACGTTTGCTGAGCGAGCTCGCCTAGCCGGGGCTGACCTCTCAGAATTCAAAATTAGCACAGTAATTATATTTCACAGGCTACAGGCCGATGGGAAATTTCACCTCGCTTGTGAATTTGCATGCTCTGAAATAGGTCGGAGAAGCAGATGGCTTTGAAAGAAGAGAAAAACAAAAAGAGCTGGGAGTCAGCCTCCCGTTTGGCTCTTTGGATGAAGCCCTTTCTGGCAGGCTGAGGGCTCACACTCAGCTAGGTGCTCGCTGGCACTGAGTGAACCACTGAGGGCATCCTGGGAATATTCCCGAGGTGGCTTCTGGGTGGCTTCCGGGTGGCTTCCAGGAGAGTTTTAGCTGTGTACGGAAGTGCCAGCTCCTCAGCGGCTCCAGTGGGGACTTCACAAAGAGCAGCAGAAGGAGCCTGACACCTACAAGTCTGAGGGCAGGGGAAAAAGTTTCCATTAGCGTGATGCTGAAGCCATAATTCAACATAGGTGCTGCCAACTGCAACATCTTTTAGATAACTGAGCAAGAACATCTCTGGGGAAGCACCTTGGCCTGAGGTATTTTTGTCACTTCTGTTGACACAAGGAAAACTGTTACACCCATACACTAGCCCTTCTTTGATTATGACTTCAATGCCAGCAGTTAAGGGCAGTCTCCGTACACTGAAGTCCCCCAAGGAACTCAAAGAGGAGCCCATCACATTCCTGTGGTGTTTCAGCGTGTTACGAGGCCTATTTTCCCCATGCACTATGGCAAGGTGACAGACAAAAACACTGCAGGGACACACAACCTACTTCTGCGAGTGCTCTCATGTTGCGTGTTGTACAGACTTGCTTCCTACTGGCTTCACATTTTCCCTTTTCCTTGCCTTCCTCCCCACGTGCCCACAAACACCTGATTTCTCTCCCAGTGCTTCACGTATCTCTCAGTTTAATAACAGCAGCACAGGGAGAACAGAGTGGCAGTGACCACCAGCTGTGTCTGACCACGGTCATGCAGGGGTGAAGAGGCAGCACCACGTGGAAACCTGTTGTGAATTCTCCTGCTCGCTCGTTGTGCTCCTGCTCGTATGCAACAGGCACAGCACACACCAACAAACATCCATATGTAAAGAAGTTCCTGGGAAAAACCCAACCCAAGGACGGGATTTAGCTTGTCAGTCAGAAAGCAATTAGCATTAACACCATTTTCTCCTCTTGGGAAACGAGCTCCACTGCCTAAGTTGAACACCTGCAGCAGGTCTGAATGCAACATTGAGAGATCTCTGCCTTTCAGGAGCAACTCAGTCTCACCTGAGCTCAGCCAAAAGCCCGAGGCTTTTACGTGTGCTGGTTTATCTGTGCCCTAGTTTTATGTTAACCACTGCAAAAATCGCGAACTGATTGTTTATTTATAATTAATGATGGTTTTTTTCCAACGCCAAGCAATGAATTTCTTAATCAGCTGCACATGGAGATGGAACTGGATGATTACTTTCATAAAGAAACCAACAAGCCTTGTTAGTGGCAGCCTCGTCTTGCCTTGTCTGACAATCCTTTCAGTGCATGCTTTCCTGTTTTTTTAATTTTGATTCCCGTTTGATTTATAGAGAAAAAATAGTGTATCAACGTGCAAAGAATGTATCCATGCCAAATGATTAAATCATGAGTTCAATACGAACTGCAGAACAACAGAGTCGTTCATCTTATCACCAACCCTGAAGGACGGATAAAAACACCTTACAGAATCCACAACAAAAGTTATCTAGGAGAAATGTGACATAATGCTGTCAGCAAAGTACCTGTACAGAAAAACTAAAAGCAGTGCTAAGAAAGGAAGAAAAAATCACAGGCCTCCCTCCACAGCAGCAATATTGTAGCAACATTTATTTGTTTATAATAAATTATTTGTTTATTTTGGTTTATCAAATGTCACAGAAAAAGGGAATCAGTCAGTCAGCAAGACTGACACACATCAAATAATCTCTCCAGGGAAGACAGTCATCCGTACCATTACGTTTGACCTCATTTGTCTGACTCGATTTGACAATTGAGGCTGCTATTTTTCCTTTCTGCCTTTTGCACAAGGAGCATCTACAGCTTGAATTCACCTGGTTTCACACAAGATCCCATCTGATCATCCCCAGGGATGTGATTTGGAGCTGTCTGATGGACAGGTCACCGGTCCAGAGCCTTTAATCCTCATTATGAGCTGGGGGATGTTTGATGTGTACGGTGGTGTTTCTTTCAAAGGGCGCCTGCTTCCCACATGCCAAGGCGCTCTGAAAACCAGCTCTGTGTGCCAGAAATTGGAATGACCAGGGGGATCATTTCAGCACTCTGCTACTGTACCACGTAAAACACAATTGCAGCCGCAGCCGCAGCCGCAGATAAGGCACTTTCTGTTACTCACCATCCATATTAACCACGTGTGAGATCACATTGCTCAATCTTACTTGTCTGAAACAACAGCGAGCAGCACAGAAGCACTCAGGCTAAGGACTGTGCTCTTTGGAGATGTCTTTATTTTCCTCGGATGACATCTGTGACATGGGTGATTTGGAAATACTGCGGAGCAACCTGAACGAATAACATTTAGAAAAAGCAGGAAAAGTACCTTGGTGACAAAGCAGACAAAAATCTTTCCAGAGCCTCTTGAAATGTGTTGGTATTAACGGATTTTGTAAATTTTATTATGTTTTACAGACTGCAGCCTCTTTGTGTGTGAGAAGCCCTTGCTCTAGAAGCAATTAGGGTTAAAGAGGCAAGAGAACGGAATGTTGCCTTCCTTTGCAAAACCCCTGACACAGCTGTCTGTTCCCAGACTGCACAGGGACTTTCTCAGAGAGGACATGGACCAGAGGCACATTCACCTTCACTCTCTTAAAATGAAGATACAGCCTGCTTCCCACACTATCCCAGCAGAGCACGGCTTTCTCCTGTATGGGAGCATCCAGTACCTGGAGGAGATGGTGCACTGAAAAAAAAAACCACATTTAAAGAACTTTTGTGATCACAAAAGTCATAGATTGAGGTGATACTCTGAGGTGGTTCAAGAAATACCGTCCTCATCAACGGGCTGTCACTTCAAATAGATTTCATTCAGCAGGCCTAGGATCCAGTGAGTCACTTCTCTGGCTCCTTGTTCCTTAACCAAATTTTTCAAATAAATACTTATCCAGCTGAACACTACAAGGCAAAAACAGGGTGACTGCTGCAAAATCCTCCAGCTACTTCCATTTGTACTTCTGAGCAGTAATTTCTAAATCATGCTAATCATTCTCGACCAGCCTGGCAGCCTTCTGTGATGTCACCACTGGCTGGGTAGATGGGGGAGAGCAGTGGGTGTTGTCTACCTTGACTTCAGTAAGGCTTCTGGTACTGTCTCCCACAACGTCCTGATAATGAAGCTGAGGCAGTGTGGGATGGATGAGTGGACAGTGAGGTGGGCTGAGAACTGGCTGACTGGCCGAGCTCAGAGGTTGTGATCAGTGGTGCAGAGTTCGGTTGGAGGCCTGTAACTAGCGGTGTTCCCCAGGGGTCGGTGCTGGGCCCGGTCTTGTTTGCTATCTTCATCAACGACCTGGACGAGGGGATAGTGTCCACCCTCAGCAAGTTTGCTGATGACACAAAACTGGGAGGAGTGGCTGACACGCCAGAAGGCTGTGCTGCCATTCAGCAAGACCCGGACAGGCTGGAGAGCTGAGCAGGAAGAAATCAGATGAGGTTCAACAAAAGCAAGAGTAGAGTCTTGCACCTGGGGAGGAACAACCGCACGCATCAGTACAGGTTGGGGGATGACCTGCTGGAGAGGAGCTCTACAGAGAGGGACCTGGGGGTCCTGGTGGACAACAGGTTGGCCATGAGCCAGCAGTGTGCCCTGGTGGCCAAGAAGGCCAATGGGATCCCAGGGTCCATTAAAAAGAGCATGGCCAGCAGGTCGAGGGAGGTGATCCTACCCCTCTACTCTGTCCAGGCCAGGCCTCACCTGGAGTGCTGTGTCCAGTTCTGGGCTCCCCAGTACAAAAAGGACAGGGATCTCCTGGAAAGAGTCCAGTGGAGGGCCACAAAGATGATAAAGGGCGTGGAGCATCTCCCTTATGAGGAGAGGCTGGGTAAACTGGGTCTGTTCAGCCTGGAGAAAAGAAGACTGAGAGGGGATCTGATCAATGTCTATAAATACCTAAAGTGTGGGAGGCAAAGGGACATGGCCAGCCTCTTTTCAGTGGTGTGTGGTGACAGGACAAGGGGAAATGGCCACAAACTGGAACACAGGAAGTACCAATATGCGTAAGAACTTCTTCACAGTGCGGGTGATGAAGCACTGGCACAGGCTGCCCAGGGAGGTTGTGGAGTCTCCTTCCCTGGAGATATTCAAGACCCATCTGGATGCCTACCTGTGTAACCTGCGCTAGGGAACCTGCTCTGGCAGGGGGGTTGGATTCAATGGTCTCTGGAGGTCCCTTCCAACCCTTGAGATTCTGTGATTCTGTGATTCTATGGGGAGGAGCAGGTCTATGGTACTCTCTTCACTTTTTTTCTGTGCTCTCACTGCAGCTGGCTCTGAAATGAGTTGGGAGTTGGGTTTGGCAGAAATCTTCAAAAAACAAACAAATAAACTAAAGACTTACAGATTTCCATGCAGTTTTTAAAACTCAGAAATATTTTGGTGAAAAGTTGTGCAAGACAAAAATAGACGACAGAAAATAGTTTTATCCTTAGTGAGTGAGCACAAATAAAGATGCCCACTTGATAAATCATTTGGCTTTCAGAGTTTTGACAACCTCTGTACAAAATCTCTTAATAAACAGATGCTTCCTTCTGTAGCTGACTTTGCTGGTGTTTTATAAACATTTATTTGTTTAACATGAAAGCCCCTTTGGAATGAAAATTTCATCTGCATCTTTCATAACATTTTTGCATCCCAGAACAGCAGGTGGGTGCTGCAGCCCATTTCCACACTCAGGTGTCAGAGCAGCTGGTTCCTCACCTGGGCCTTTCACCACAGAGCCCACCTGGGAAGAGAGGAAAGCACCTTGCTAGGAAATTGAGATAACAGGCAGTTTCTTCACAAAAATCTCAAGATTTTATTGCAAGGTAAGAGGAAGCAGATGATTTTTCAACATCTCTGTTTCTCATCACAGTGAAAAGCCTGTTCATTTCTAAGTTATTCATTAGATTCTTGTAAGAATGCCCCCTAATGGGTAACTGACCTCTGCAAAAAAAAAGAATTGGTTTTGCAGAGGGATTTATTCTGTGCTGTTGCATTGGCTGTGCTGTGCCCAAATTCCCAAGCACACATGGTACCTACCTACTGGCTTGCTGCCTGCCCCTGACCTTGAGCGAGGCAGCTGGCTTTCCAGGCAAGAACACAGGTATATATAACCCCCACAATTCAAGACTTTCCTCTAGATTTACAGGAAGGCGGCAGTCCAGCTGAACAGGCACTGTTTGGGGTGAGAGGTCTGAAGGAAATAGGGGAAGCTATCCTGGTGCCCAGTGTGAGCTCTGCAGCACTACAGCTGCTTGCTGAAATGAATGAGAACAGTCAAGTCCAGCTCATTGCCTTTGACCTTCCTTTGCAGGTAATTTAGAAGAGTGTTTCTGGCGTTTTGTGTGCTCCTGAGCATGGCACCGATGGGCAAAGTTCACACCACACACGGACCTTTTACGCCACAGAAGACAAAGAAAGCTCCAAAAAAGCTCCAGGTAAGACCAGAAAATCCAACATGTGTAAAATGGAAGAGGATAGATAGCTGAAATATATGACCTTTAAAACTCATTTCCAGTGCTCCGTGGTCCCTGCTGTGTTTGGTATAGAACAGATGGAGGCATGCAGGAATTTGGGAGGATTGAGCTTGATTCAAGGATAGTGAGCACCACGTAAACCCTGTACCCTTCTGCATCCCTTTGCAGGATCTGGCCCTGGTGCTCACAGCCAGGGCATGAATCTGCAGACAGACTGAATTTAATATACACTCTTCCAAATCAAATCAATACACTTTTGTGACATTTCAGAAAAAAAAAAAAAAAAGTACTCATTTTAGAGCTAAATCCCTGACTTTTCTGTCCTTCTCTTTTCTTAGAGGGCCTGACATGTCACAGTCCCTTGTGAGGACAACTGTGCTTTGCAAAATGAGTATCAGATGCTGGTCCTGATACAACTGTGGTTTGTGTTAGCAGCTCCGCAGGGTTGTTGTAAGCATGGTGCTGAACTTGGAAGTGCTGGCTTTGCCCTAATTTGTCTTTTTTACTTCAGGGCAATTCCTCCCTTCATGTTGCCTTTCTTTTTTTCTCCAATTATTTATTCATTTCACCCCATTTGGACTATGAAGCTCTCAGGAAAAAGCTGTCTCTTATCATGTTTGTAAAACCAGGCCATCAGCTGACCTATTGTCCTTACAAGCTTTCAAAATAGCAGTAAGAATAAAAATTAAAATATTTGCACATCATGGAAAAAACAGTAGTAAATCCAATTTGTGAAGTTTAACTCTTCTGAAACCTACAATTCTGTGTTGCTTCAGTTTTGTGGTGCTACCTTCTTCTATGCAGTTTTAACGCGCACATCCCGGCACAAGAAGTTTCCTTCCAAACCCAGCAGCCCCCAGCTCTTCCCCTTTCAGGATGTACCCTATCGGTACTGAGCAACATCCCAAAGCTGCACACGACACCGACTGCCTGGGAACCAGCAAAATCGCATCTCCCTAATCCTCAAAGCTTGCTTGAACAGATTTGCTGGCACCGTGCCTGTGCTAGAGGACAGGAACATTTAAAATCACATAATTTTTTTGGCTCATTGAAACCATTCTGTTGCCTTGTTTTTTCATCACCATTCAGCCTGATTTGCAAGCAATTTTCTCAATGGAGCGCTTTGCAGAGGTTGAGAGTACACTGTGCTCAATACGGCATCCTAACCGTAAGCCTCGTTGGTGCTGGTTTATTTGCTGGCACTGTCATCTTGTGAGTAACGCTTACCTTCCCAGTTCTGGCACAAACCCCTTCCTCCTCGGTCATCAGATGCCCAGTGAAGCTTACTCCATTCAGACAGATTCTCAACTTCTTTTTTACAGCTCACTTTCAGGATCCGTTTCTGCTTGTTAATGCAAGCCTCCGAGCATGCTGCTGCTGTGCATTTTTAAACACTTACCCAAATGTCATCTCTATTATTTCCAAACTCTCAGACTCTTTGGGGATAGCTTAGATGCAAATGAGCTGTCAAAGAAAGATTACTTGAACCAACATTCAGAATGACAAAAGGCTTACAGACTGCATGTACGGCTCACGGCTTCCAGCTTCCCAGTCAGCTGCTATTTGCCAAAATCAAGGGTTTATACACAGTCCAAAAAACTGCTCAGCTTTGTTAGAGCAGGTCACAGTTTCTTTTCTATCAAGAGACTTAAATCTCTTAGATCTAGAAAAACTGTGATTTCCACGGCTTCCCAGAGGTTGCTCAGCTACCCATTCGCCCCACACATTCCTCGTACCTAAAAATCCACTTTGGAGGCTGCCATCCTATGCACGGTGGGGTTGCTTTTCCCCATCCCATGCTATTTGGGGTTGTTACATGGGTGGGTTAAAAGAAAACTGGTATTAATCTTACCCTGTGCAGCAGCCTGAGAAAGAAAGAGCACTGCTCAGGCAGAACAAGCCAGGAGCCCTCTTCCCAAAGGTAGGCCCAAATTCAGCAGGCTCCATGAGGAGCTGCAGTGCTGCTGCTGCAAGCAAAGGCACAGTTTTGCAGAGCCCAGCTTTGTAACTGCAGGTGGCACCCGTGCTTTTGCTGTGGTGACATATTTTACTAAAAGCTGGTTTCTTCAGTAGGAAATAAGAGAGCCCAGAGGCTGAGGAATTGAAAGCAAATCCTGACCTGCTTTAACAGTGAGTGTTACACACAGGAGATGCATTCGCTCATGCACTCAATTAAAATGGGCTAGCAAGCCAAATTCGTCTGTCATACAACCACTGACGTCAACAGAAGGCCCTCTGTGCTTGAACAGCAGCTGTCACAATTTGTTCTGAGTAACACTTAGCCAAAATCAAACCTGGGTAGAGACAGCAGGTATGCTGCAGACATTCTGGTCTTGCAGTGAGCGGGTCCTGGAAGAGCAGGGTTTGGGGTGCACAAGACATGCTTAGCTCTGACTTGCTGTGTGTGCTAAGAAACCCTCCCTGCCCACACTGGCAGTGGTCCACAGGATGTGTTTTTCAGCAAGATAATCAAATACGATTTAAAAAGTAAATACATACATTGCACTTTTCATCATGAAAGCCTAAAAAATGCACCTGGGTGCTAATTAATCTGCATGGCATCTCTGCAAGGTAAAGGAATATTTTTTCTCTCTTGTGGAAATTGAGGCACAATGAAGTGGATAGGTCAAAAGAAGTCCATCACAGGAGAAAAGAGTTTTCCTAATTGGTTAAAGCTGTGGGCTAATGAATACTCCCCGTAATTGATGAAGATGTGTTCTGTGCATTTCATGGTTTACTCCTGCTGAGAGATGCTCTGCGCCCACAAACTGCTGCACCAAGGCTGAGTATTAATCAGCATGTCATACTCTGTTGGTTCTCAGCCCAAATCACTGCAGTCGGTAACACTTGCCAGCATATTTTTTAGCTTTATGGAGTAAGAGCTTCAGGTTTTATAATAGCCAAGGCTCTGTCCCACAGCACCTTTGGAGATAACAAGGGAAAGATACAGCACGGTCAAATCTGCATGTTATTCAATGCTGTCTGCGGGAAAGTATTGCTCAATGGGATAAAGGGGAGCCATGCGCCAACTGCTGATGCTGTTGTTCACAGCATATGGAAAGAACATTGTTTTCATGTGTGTGTCGCTCCTTGAATGTGTCTAGAGGGGAGAGCCTTAGTACTTCCAAGCTCGCGGATTCCTGCTCATGTCCCACTCCACATGGGGAGAGACGAGGCTGTATATCAGCGCTGCTGCTCCTCCAGGCACTTGGCTTTGAGATCTGCCTCTCATTTTGAGCAGTGTTTCCCACTCAAAGACTGAAATTGCTTTATTCTCCCATTTTAATCTGTATTTGGTCAGCGAGGTCCCAGCAACGGGATGCTTGTGACCAGACTCCTTGGTGGTCTCGCCCTCAGTAGCACAGCAGGGGTGTGCAGCACCCCGAGAGGTGGGGAGGGCACGGGGACTGCATCACCCTGACCCACCTTACGCCACAAAAGCACAAACCTCCCCTTGGGCTGTGCTGGCCAGAGACAGGGGATTGTGTGGTAGTTACAGTCCTTTCAACCTGCCCACTTAAATCTGCTCCCTTAAGAATGAATCACGCTGACCTAGAAAATGTAGCAGGAATGGATATGTTGGTTACCAGGTTACTGCTGTGCCTTGCAAAATCACAGCAAGCTCTTTCCGAAGGGATGAACTTTTGCTTCCTGCCCCAAGAGATAACGTCCTCCACAAGCACAGGGGTAACTGCAGTTTAAGTGGATTTAGTCACGACAGGGTTGAGACTGTGTCACGGGGTGGACAGGACAGTAACAACTGTGGAAATAAAAGACTCCTCTGCAAAAGATCCAAAGAAAGATTTCTGCAGGAGGTCAGACTATACCCCTCCAGCACAGCACTGGAGAAAAGTCTCAGTGGTCTCCCAACACCCCCAGAAACTTCTGCAACCACATCACCAAATCTATAAACATTTTTATGCGTTGCATTGAATTAAATGTCAGAATTTTATCTTTAAAGAATGAGAAAATGCCCTGGGTCCCATGGTAGTGATTATTCTTGACTTCAGTGACCAAATAGTCACTAGCATAGAACACTGTATTCCCAGGCAACTCAGAACAATAGCTTAGGCGGATTGTGAAGCTCGCCCATTTGCTTACAAAGTCATGGTAGCTCTGAGAGTCAAAAGGGACATTATGGATCTATAATCTATTGCTTGGTCCACTGCCAGAACTTCTGGCCTTTTGTCCTAAATTCATCCCTTTCTAGAGGTTTATATTATTCTGGTTCAAAAGCACTTCAGCATAGCAGAAGTATAAAATTTGAGAACGAGCAGAAGAAAGAAGAATTTTTGATCTCAAATAAGTATTACTAAAGCTGCAACGCTGGATGTATTTTCTCTTTCCATACTTCTAAATACTAAATTTTCTCTTTCCATACTTCCATAGAATTCTAAAGAGGGATTTTCTAACTAATCTGCATTTGTTACAGAACTTGCTATATTTCTGTCATTGTGCTACAGACCTATGAGATCATGTGGCAGAATTTAGGCTTCCCTCCCTGCAGAGTACACCAGTTCTTTGTTACAACTGTGAAACAGTAAAAGGGTGAAAGAAAAGGCTGAACATAGGCCAAGAAAGGCTATATACCCTGGGAGCCCGGGAGAGTCATTTGCGGCACAGGTTTATTTACCTTTGTTCAGTTAACTTGTGCTAGCAAAAAAAAATTGCCAGGTCTGCAGGGAGTGGCGTAGCATCTAATTACATGACTAACGATGCTACTAGCTGGACAAAGTATATCCTTTTCTTTTCAGCTGGAATGGCATATACCCCCCCCCCCAGCGAGCACCTATGGAAGGGCTGAGCTTTAAGAGTGTGACACTTCTGATCTCTGGGCTGCTGTGTACAAAAATGACAGAAACTGGTTGTGTCTGGGAAACATGGCAGCAGAGCATTTCGTATGTGAGCTCAAGGATCTGGATGTATTTTTATTTTCTGATTCTACCAAAACTAGCATTGCATATCCTGAGATCCTATCTGAGGATTTAAACACTGAAAAGAATATGTAGATATAAAACAACAGATATTTCACAAAGCTGCTGGATTTTTTTCTCATTTAGGTTGTTTTGATACTGACTCAGAAGTCTGACTTTTCAGGCCACTTGGTATTTTGTTTACCAGAAAAGCTTCTTAGTACTTTGGACAACGTATGTACAATGTTTTGAGAGCTGTTTCAGCAGCAATAGGTACACCGAGGCCTGCAAACAGCACATTTTTAGTCATTACTGGCAGTGTCCCTACTGTATTTAAGGCATTCACGCCATGCTTAAGAGGAGCTGGAACTGGTCAGCTTGCAGGTGAGCAGACTTGTAGCGTGCTTGGCCATGCACAGTCCCAGTCCATGCACTGCTCATGCATAGGGACTTGGTTCCGTGCATGCGATCAGGCTCTTCGCTAGCAGCGTTCATGCAGAACACAGATGAAAAGTCAATCTAGTCATGTACATAAGGTCAGACTTGCATTTCCCAGCGCATCCTGGCTCTCATTTGAAACCAAGACACAAGCAGTACTCACGTTGTTTGTCCTAAAAGACATTGAGTTAATACTACCACACAAACTCAGGGGTTTGCAAATGCTCAGCACATCTGAAAATCAGGCGCTTTATTTCGGTGCTTGTACACATCTGCCTGAGGGGTCTCATCTCAGAAAAAGCCAATTGCAAATTTAGTTCTAAATATTTTATCACATCTATTCCCATCAGAAGGAACTGCGCAGATTAAATACAAAATGCTTGTAGAGTCCTCAGATAAGACGCACTGCTGACACAGAACGTATTGTTAATTATGATTAATTATTATTATTCTGCTGGCTGACAGGCATCTGACTGATGGATACTTCCTAATCCCTATTCTCTCCCCAGATTTACTTCTTAATTAGTGTCTTCTAGAACCTTGTAATCACATGCCATGCAAATGAACTGTGTGTTATCTAGCCAGATAGATTACAGTAGATTGGCTGGCTTCCTCTGTCACAAACAGGCTAGAGAAAAAGACAGAGAGAAATTATACAATATAAATTGCTATTTTCTGTTGCGGGAAAGAAAGAAACGGGGGGGGTGGGGTGTGCTCTGAGCAGTGCTAAAGACACAAAGCAAGTGGCTGAGCGCTGCGATGTAAGAGTAAAGCTGCCCTCTGCAGGTTTCTCTGTCACACAGAATAAATAAGTCACAGCACCTATAGGGCAAGATGAAGTGGCTCAGTATGTGGAATAAATTGCTTCCTGCTGTGGTGCTAACAGTTTGTCTTAACTGGGGGAAAAAAAAAATCAGAGGATAAGATGCTCATTCCCAAATGCTCTAAAGTCCACAGGTCTGGGCAATACTTAAAGTTCTCTTCCAAGCCTTGCATGTCAAGGTGTGTGGTCCATGTGCCTGTGTATGTAACAGAAATGCAAAATGGTTGAGGTCAGAAGGGACCTCAGGAGGCCATCTTGTCCAACCCTCCTGCTCAAGTTGGTGACTCAGAACCATGCCCTAATGTTTTTTGAAGATCTGAGACTTCTCTTTGATATCCCCATCCAGCGGCTTAGGTGCTAGAAGCAGCAATGTTTCCCTCAAGTCCCCATTTCTCCTGAAGGTCACCTCTTCAGGAAGTGTAGTGTGTTACACAAAAATGCAGGACTCACTTCAAGAGGCTTCACTGCAGGATTTTCAGCACTGATGCAACTCCCTTAAGAGAGAGGGCACAAAAGATGAGTGAGTCAGAAAATAGACAGCATCCCAAATCTTCACCAGTCTTTCTTATCAGAGTTTGTTGGGTCAGCTCTAATACCAGCCTTCTGCACTGAGGGTGCTAAACCCAGTGACCAACATGGAATAGTGCCTGCTTTATCAAGTACCAGGCCTCCCAGCAGATGGTTTGCATGCTCAATGAGCACTCTCCCACAAAGCTGTCCAGGGGCAGGAGCCAGCTTGTTGCCTGGAAGAAAGCAGCTCAGGAACCTGCCATCAGGACAGTCTGGTGTCCAGTGCTTGAGATTCCAGTCCAACGTAGGAGAAAACCAGCAGCAGATATCCCAAATGACTCCAGTTCAATCAGTGCTTATGCATAAGGAGCTCCCAGGATAAGACTGAACTTATAAACTGTACATAGATTGCTTCCCCAAATCACCCCATGGGCACAGATTTTGTGGGGGAGCTATGCAGCAGACTCTCCTAGTAGCGCTGCCTGGACATGATGCCATGTACTCACCTGGTACCTGTGCCATGTAATGAAGGACTGACACACAGCCATGCATGCACTCCTGCTCCTTAATCCTCCCGACCCACCCTAAACAAAATACCAGACTTAGACTCACCCAGGGTGACGGGCTCACAGCACTCACCGCTGTTGCCAGCAGGGAGATACGGAACATACTATGCATGCTGGAAATGTTGGTTCTGATCGCTCAGTTCAGCTGCAGAAATTCACAAGAATTGAAGTGTGCCAGTAAGAGGAGATGAAATTCTAGACAAGCTATAATTGGCAAACCTGAATGAGAACAAGGAGTGAGCTAAGATCTCCTTCACCTGATTAAGTGATACCTGGACGTGTTTCAACGACGCAACAGGAATTTTTAAGTACCAGCCATATATACTTGTCAAGATTGCTTTGTTACGGAAAAACAACGCCAAGATTTCTGATCTGCCTGCCCCTGCAATAGCATTTCACTCATTCAAAGGCACTTGATCAATTATTAAATACAAGGTCTAATGTCAGCTGAGGTTTAGCCCATATTTCCCAGGAACTGGAGTCCCAC
Source organism: Penelope pileata (assembly GCA_013396635.1). NCBI lineage: Eukaryota > Metazoa > Chordata > Aves > Galliformes > Cracidae > Penelope > Penelope pileata. The sequence continues at coordinate 53,702 of WBMW01005868.1, forward strand.
TCTGTCCTTTTTATATGTACTGGTTCCTAATAATTTCCTCAATTTGCAGGCCTGCAGCAACAGGAGTGTTTGTGATGCATAGTTTTTGTATATATATATATATTCTGTGTTTGTCTATGTCCCTACTGCTCTCCTAAACACAAGTTTAAACCCACACAAAGCTCCAGCATCAGAGGACTAGAAGGGAATGAGCACTGTGTGTGTTGTGGTGTTTTCCCTGCCCTGTGACCTCCATATTACAGTCATTCAGGACAGAAACAACACCGTACCCTTGCCCTCCCCTTTTGACTCACAGCTGTGTTCAGTCCTGCCCAGCTGAGATTTAGAAACAAACTCCAGCTTCTCTCTATTAAATAAGGAAATCATCACCAACATTTTATCCCAGTCTTTTCCCCAGACTTTCTGTTAGCAGCCAACTATAAAATGAGATTGGAGGGGAGGGTTGGGGGGGGCTTAACATCACAGAAACAGAAATCAAATTTTATAGTAATGCCTGATGACTCAGTAATTGATGCAATTTTTTCAAACATGCACTCTTGTCATGACAACTGGATCTGTAGTCTAAGCACTTCTAGACTTCTTGCCAGGAAAGAACAGGGAAACGAATGAAGGCAAATTATTTGTCCTCACAGTTTCTGATGTAACAATACTGCTGTTTTATCAGTATAATTTATTATTAATGTTTCCCAAAGCTCAGTTCAGATATATGCCCATGTTCTTCACATGCCACACTTCTGTTCTGATTAAATATCAAATGGCTTTTAAATATCAAAATGGTTCTGTATTTCTGAGCTCTGTTCTGAGTTGTGGAAAAAGAAAAACAAGGACTTATTTTGATCGTATGCACGAGTTTTACATGATGACGCCACCAATGGCTTCTATGGATTTGGTCCCAATTCATTCTTATGTAAGCGAGGGAAGGTGGACTCTATGCCACAGAACAATCTGCTATTCCATAGCTCACATGTAGGCTTAGGAAGGTAATCAGGAGTAAAGAAAGATGTCTTTTTTACCAAATTTGGCACCAGACACAGTGATACGAGAGTGGATCCATTTCAATGATTAGGAAATCAAATGTTTACAGCCCTTTATTTATTCCTGTCCTTTACCTCACATGACAGTGCAGCCCCACATATCTCATTTAGCAAATTCCACAAGACTTGCCTGCCTGGTCCCAAAGGGACATTGCAGCTCCTTGATTTTCTTGACAAGGTCTTGTTCTGGCAAGCGGTGTACTACCACCTGACAGCAGTGTGTCAGGGTGAAAAGAAAAGCAGCTTGCAGTTGAATGCAAGAAGCTCCAGAAACATAAGAGCAAAAATAATTGAGCTAAAATAATGAGGAGTGAAAGGTGGGGAGGAAAGGGCCCCCTGGGTTCTGCATTCATCACGTGAGCTCTCGAAGGGCCAGCTGTGCAGCCCAGGGCAGTGCCACAGCAGCACAGGAGCAGCAAGGTGGGCAGAGCAGGCAGCAACTTCATGGCTCAGCTCTATTCATTGTGGGACTGACTGCAGCCCTAACACAGTGGGGTCAAGTGAGGGGACTGCAGGGAAGGCGAGCGGCTGCTGGCCCCAGAGCTTAACGAGGCTAATTATTCCCTTTCCCACAGAGCCAGGCAGAAGGGCTCAGAAAAGCGATTGTGCTTTGCCTCTTTCTTTCCAAAGGGAGAACGAGCAGCTGCTTAGGTAGCCAGGAGAAGCTGATTATTGCTCTCCTTTAGGCTCTACCTAAAGAGGAAGAGCTTTTGCCATCCAAACACAGTGGAAGGAAGAAAGACAGGCACAGGACTCAGAAGTCCAAAGAAATACCCTTCCACTGGTCTTTTTAGCTCAGGATACAGGATCAGCACAGGCTTTACAATGCACTGCAGGCGAACTGACATGGCAAATGGGAAATGAGACCTGAATGAGATCCAGAGGAATCTCAAGGGAAATTGTAAGAGAAGCTATTAAGGATGATAAAAATAAAGAGGCATGTGGTAGTAGGAGAGTCAATTGTGTGCCAGGAGAATAGCCATCCTTTTGTAAGGTGGAGCTAGCAGAACGGTGATTATGAGTATGCCTGCAGCAAACGCTCATGGTATTACTGAGATGTTTGACAATTTAGTCAGGGGAGCTCCAGATAAAAGCAAAACCTATTAGCACTGTGTGTGCCGGGGAAAAATGGAATGAATGGTATCTTATATTTATATCACACCTTTCACCCTGAAGGATCCCAAAGCTCTCCATGAACCACATACAGAAGTGACTTCTGCCTTTGCTGAAATAGGGACAACAGCTAACATGCTAACTCTTCTAAGTTCAAGAAACAGCACTGCTGCATAGCAGCTTGGGACAAACGGAGAGACAGGCAAAAATCAATTTGCTGAGCAAGGACATGCAGTAACAGAATGAAAATATGCAGTATTTTCCAGAAGAATTCATTATAGCAATGCAAACAGATTTCAGTCAGAACTGGTGCCTTACTCACTCTGGGTGCTGCCTACCCACCGGAACGAATAATGTTCTTGCTCCAGAGAGCTTCCCAGCAAAGGTATTGTACACAACACTAAAATCCAAGCAAAGATGTGATCTTGAATTTAGCCCTTTGTTCTCTTACAAGAACAAAACCATTTAAACGTATTTTTATTTTATTTACAAAATGCATATGTCTAGCTACCGCTTTTAAGGACTATTTCATGACAGTTCATCACTGGTGAATAGATTTTTAAATATAGTTGTCCACAAGAACAAGAGAACAGGTAAAGAGGATCTGTTGTCTTCCTAAAAAGAAGGGCAATCAACGCAGTTTGATCCACAAGTTTCACAACATGCTTGTCCTATTCGATTACTGAAGTCTCATGGACACCCAGCAGTGTGTTAGACACAAACCAACAGCTACAGACATACATCGAGTCTGGCCTCACTAGCTAATAATCTTCACTTTTCAAACAGCCTTGCCAAACTGCTGCATATTTTACAAGCTCATGCATTACATTTTCCCTTCCCGTTTTATCACAATGATATATGAGAATATTTAGCAAGGTTTTATTTGCTGTGGGAGAGAGGCAGCATTTTCTAGGTCACTTTAAGAATATCTTTAACGTTAGTCGGTGAGGAACTATGGGTAAGAAAGGCACAGCGATGACAGCGTAGTTGGTGTTTATCATAATCCCTGTGTCGGTGTGTTAATGAAATAGCATGTGACAGCTGATGAATGCAGCAGCTTTTATCTACTTCACATTAAATTCTTAGTGTGCAATCAAGGTCTAAGTCAGCCACGTCTTCTATTTTCCCATGATAAGAGGTAAATTATTACATGTTCTGCAGAAGCAAAACTCCCTGCACAAAGGGAATATGCACATACATACAACGGGTAATTTAAGTTCTGGGAAATGTAAAGTTAATTCAAAAGACATAAGAATACAGCCAGTTCAGAATAAAATTTCTACTTTCATTTACTGTTTGCAGCAATTAAGATAGTGTTTAATACAGCCCAAACATTCCGTAAGACTATGAGCAATGTGCCTTTTTTTTTGCCTGTAGATGGTGCAGTTGGGCAGTAAAGTGTCAAAGATTTTCTTCAAATAAAGATTAAACTGGGATCAAGAGCTAGGCATCACCAGATGTTCACAGTTTAGAAACATTTTTTCTGTTCAAAACTTGCAGCAAGATTTTCACCCAGCACAAAAACGTCAAGGAAAGCCCAGAAGACAAAGAAAATATCATTTGGCTATAGACTGCACCATGAATGCTGTGCCTTTCATTTCTCTCATAGAGCAATGGCACTGTGCTTATTGAAACAGCCTTTGGGCATCAAACCAAAGAAAACATTTACCAGGGTTAAAAGAGACAATGTCCTGACCCTTCTTGATAAGCAGGAAACGGACTTTCAGGACACTAGCTTGTCTTACTCCCAAGGGGCTGACCAAACCCATGGTGTTAAGCATAAAAGAACTATTTTTTTCTTTTCAATGCACAACAGTATCTGTGTTAACCATCTTAACCCCGAGTAACAGAAACTCCAGGATAAACCTAGAGCTCACCAATTCCATGAGAAACAAACGCACGCAAGGGAAGCAGCATATTGATACGGCTACTGTATAGACTTAAAAACAAACAACAACAACAAAAATACAAAAAACACAGACAAAAAACCAACCAATCAAAAAAAAATCCAGACCAAGCCAAACAGCAATGCTAGTATTTGTGCTGCCCCAGCTTTACTTTGACTTCTCTAGTGAGTACTGTAAAATCAACTGCTTGCAAGACAAAAATAAAACTGTTTCTTGAATTATCCTCTCTTTGCGTGAGCAGGTTGAATCAACGCTGGATTCCTGGGGGGTTCCAGGCTAAAAATGATGGATGAAGTTCAGCTGCAAGCTTATATTAAAGTTTGAATGCAAACTGAGGGAGAGAGGCATTGCCAGCAGATTCTGGCTTGTCGCAGTGAAATTCTCATGCACTGTCATGACAGTAGGTGATTTGCTGACAGGAAGCCATCAGCTGCTAGGCAGGCAACAGGAGAAATTCATTTTTGCTGAGTTCTTCTCAGCCCAAATCCTTCTGCATTGTGCATTATTACTTTTCTTCATTTATTTGAAAACATAATTTGTTATTTACGGAGGCGGTTTTGCTAGCTCACTTAACTTGCTGTTAAAAGAACGTGGACTATCTTGTGTTTCAGCTTGTGCTCACTGCCTCTCCTGTCAGTAGTCAGCACCACTGAGCAGAGGCTGGCTCCAGACACAGAGCTCCCTCCGTAGCATCAAGAGAATCCCTCTTCCATCCTCGGAGATGGCTGAAAATTTCCATGGAAATAATCTCATTTTCTTTTACAGTACGTGGGTGTTGGATGTGATTTACAGAAACATCAGTTCGCAATGGATAGTACACAACAGGCTTTGTTCCTTTTCAATAAAATCTACAGACCTTTTCAAAACAATAAAGCCTTTTAGTACACCAAACCGGACTGCTGCATGGCCATAAGCTCCACCACGCAATGGTCCATACTCCTTAATTTGTATCACACTCCCTTGGGCATCCAGGTCAGCCAGCGCTTCCAGCACTCTGCCAGGTAGTCTGAGTACAGTTCAGGGAATAGCACTGGCCTGTTTCCAATACGTAGTATGAGTGAAACCCCTAGGGCATCTAAACAGATGCTGTAACTGCATCCTTGCAAGGACAGAGAACTGGTTTGGTTCATTTCATTTATCAGCACAGACAGACTGTAAATGTATTTCAAAGCCAAGGAAGGCCAGAGTCTCACTAATTATTAATTGCCCTGAATACTTGTAACTAGCATTTTAAACCTGCTGAAATCAAAAGGTATGGGCACTGCCACTCGATCATAAGAAAACTGTACCTAGAATGAAAAGCACTGAATTCAGAGTGGGCCTGTGATCCTGATTAGTAGGCTACCTTAAGACCTTTGAATTTAATGAAAGTACCTATGGCATGGCTCTCTTCATGACAAGTGATCTTCATGCAAGTGGCTGAAGTCTGCTTGGCACAGCTATGCAGGTCAGGGGTGTCAGCCCTGCTCCTCCCATTTCTGGCAACTATCAGGGCCAGCAAAAGGCATAGTGTAGCTGCTGTAATACCAGTGATAGCTCAGAGAAATTCCCTTATCTCCACAGCCGAAAGAAATCTTCTGCTTGCATTTGCAGGGTTTGCTGAGCTAGGTTTCTTGATCCATCTATTGGCCAATGCTTTTCAGAGTTGCCAAGGCCAAAATTCAAACAGAAAAATAAAAACTATTTTAATTTCTCAGGAGAAAACCAAGGCTCTTTACCAAACATACTGTTTCTCCTTAACAGTGAAACATCTTCATCACACATCCTGCAGCATGTTGCTCTTTCCAGATGTGAGATTTTCCTAGCAAGTTGTGACACAGTTTGTGGGAGCACTTACACTTGTGGGAACAACACTTACACTGCTGCTCACCACACTCCTTAAAGATGCAGCTAACTTTATGGGCTGTCTGTATGGAGCTGCGTGGGGCTATAGTAGTTTACTGGGAATCATAGCAAAGAAGCCAGAACGTGCTTCAGTTGTCAGCTGTGCATCTGCTGTGGCCTCTTTCTGTTGATAAATAATGACCATCGCACTAAATATCGACCCTAGAGGTGTTTCTGGTGCTCAGAAATTATCTCTGATTGGCTCCTTCAGTATCAGGCAGTTGGTAAGAAAGTTATTATCTAAATTAGAACAAAAGCAAGTATGGATAAAAAGGGATGTTTTTAATGCCACATACAATTAACCTGGTAAACCATAAGTTACTGACCTCCGGCTAGACTTTGAGTCACTGATCACAAAAACCCTTTGAGCCCAAAACTTCAGTCAGTTTTCAGTCCATGACGCTGTCCTTTCATCTAGCCCACAGTTAAACAGTTTATCTATGAAGATGTTAAGGGAGTCTATCAAAAGCCTTGCTGAAGTCAAATAAACAACACCCATTGCTCACACCTCATCCACCAAACTAGTATTTTCATTGTAGAAGGTAAGCCAAACATGATTTTGTCTTGCTGAATTCATGACGACTAATTCCAGTTACTTCCTTGTCCTTCACGGCCTTGGAAATAGTTTCCAGGATAACGTCCTCCATCACCTTTCCAGGCATTGAGTTAAGGCTGTCGGGTCTGCAGTTTCCCACACCCTCTTGCTTGCTCTTCCTGAAGACAGGAGTGCCATTCACTTTTTCCAGTGCTCAAGAACCTGTCCCTGCCAATCATGATCTTTCAATGATGACAGAAGTGGTCTCACAGTGGCACTGGCCAGCTCCCCCAGTGGCACCCCATCAGATCCCATCAACTGGCACGTGCACAATTTGTTTAAATATTCCCTACCTCGATCCTGCTCTGCTGAGGGCAATTCTTCATGGCTCCTGACTTTCCCATGGGCCTCAGAGGCCTGACATTCCTGAAGGCAAATCTTACCAGGGAAGACCAAGGTAAAGAAGCCAATGAGTATCTTGGCCTTTTCTCTGTCTTGTGTCACCGGACCCCACTTTTGAACTCAGTTCTACTACAAAAGTACAACATCGTTTACAACAACAGGATGAAAATCACAAGGATAACAATAACCCTTAGGCTGAAGTCAGACAGGTATTTCATCTCGAGGCACGGTATTATGATTACTCCTCCTTTTTCTAGAACATCAAGTGCAGAAAACTGTCAGAAGGCCTACAGAGTGACACTTTCCACCTGTGGTGGCTGAAATGATCTCTTCAGAGTGCATTGTTCCCCCTGCTTTCAAGTATAAGTATAAAACAACTAAGTAGAGAAAAGAACAGCTCTGAAGAAAAGCAACTGGAATAATTTACATATGCTAATCTCTGAAATCAGCACTAGCTCATTTGCACTGACAGTATAAATACCAGAACTGCATGCAGCCTGGCTGAACAGTTTTGTCTTCCACAGCACAAAGAGATAACATGAGATGACTGCACATAAAAAGAGGAATAGTAGAGATACATAAAAAGGTGATATTCATTTCTGCCTCTGAAGTTAATGTGATTACTGATCATGTCCCTTCTGGCGTTCACTCTTCAGAAAGGACACTGAAAAAACAGAGGTGGTTCAGCAAATATATTTTTAATGGCAGAAAATATATCTTCAAGTAAGAAACTGGTAGTTTCCAAACTTTACATTTTCAAGAAGATCAGAGCTGATCTGAGGCCAGGCTAGTCTGTGTGCATAGGGATATTAGCAGATACTGTAATCTACAAGAAAATATCGTAGTCCTGCAAGTGGAAATTAAAATATTCCAAAAAAGACATAGCATCAGGCACGGATTTTCTGGGGTTTGCAGGTACCACTGATATTCTCCAAATCCTACTCACCACGACAGTGCTGACCTTTTGCATGCACAGTGCAGTGCATGGCTTCTTTCTCGCTTCTCAGCATCCCATCCTCTCCGTGAGGGGCAAAGACATGGTGCCAGGCAGGGACAGAAAGCCTGGGCCTCACGCTCAGTCCGGGACATTAGGGCTATCTGGGACACTGGGGCAAAGGGGTTTTGAAGAGCTTTGCTGGAGGCAGGGTGTTGAGTGGAAGTGTGCAACTTTAGATAAAAAACAGAGCACACCACCCTGCAATGTGTGCAAGGAAGGGCAGCCAGCAAGAATCCTCCCCTGCTTCAGTTTCCAGACACAGATCAGCTCATGTGCCTTGCAAAGAAGTCCAAACCTAACAACTGTGGACTCTGTCATTAAACAGACTTTAAAGCTCAAAGATCCCATGGAATATTTTGGTACTTTTGTATCGATCCCTGTGCCAGTGGATGTAGACTGGGCCCAGCACACCTCATTCTGTTGCTATGGGGTTTTTGTGACTTCTTGTCGCATTGACAAGACCACAGGAAGTCACAGATCAGGCTCCTCTATGAGGCAGATAGTAAAAAGAAGGTTCCTACCGCTTCACTATGTGAACTAAAATAAGAAATCACTGCGTGGAGGCAGCTGCAGCGGCCGGTGGTGTGACCACTCTCCTGTGACCAGCCAGCTGCCAACTTCTCGCTCCTAAGCGGGACACGTGCTCAACTGTCACATTCAGAGCCAGATCACAGGGTCCCCCACACTCTGGGGCACCCTCACCAGAGGATGACAGGCAGGGACTTGGGCAGGAGCGCTTGTGGAGCTTCCACCAGAAACCTGCCAGGCCAACAGCTGACCCTCTGTAACACCGCTAAGTTTGGGGACGCGCAGCAGTGCCCTGAAAGCCGCCCGGAAGCGGCGCGGCCGCCTCAGGGCCGAGCGGCGCGGGGAGGCGGCGGTTAGTGGCGGCCGTTGGCCCGCAGCCGTTACCCCGCAACCGTCGACCCGCAGCCGGGGCGGCCCCTCAGCGAGCTCCCGCAGCAGCCGGCGCGGCGCAGGGCAGCTCGGTCACATGGAGGCGCCATTTCCTCTGCCCTTGCTTCGCCCTTAAGTCGCTGTGCCGGCGTCTCGCCCCCCACGGGCGGCTGCGGGCGTCGCTCCTCGTCTCCGCTCCACGGGCGGGCACAGCGCCCAGAAGCGGGCGGGGGGAGAGGGGCACTGCGGCGGGAGAAGGGGCAGCGGGCGGCCGGCTGCGCGGCGAAACCCGGCCCGCTCCTAATAAAGGGATGGGGCCCGGGCAACCGCGCCGCGCTCCCCGCGCCCTATAAATAGGCTCCGTGCGCGGCCCGTGGGCTTTGGCCGCCGTGGCTTGGGAGGCGGCGCACCGCGGCTCAGCGGAGCGGAGGGGGGCCGCCGTCAGGATAGTCCCCGCTGTCCTCCGCCCAAGCAGGATGCCCCGGGTAGACGCAGACCTCAAGCTGGACTTTAAAGATGTCCTGCTCAGACCCAAAAGAAGCAGCCTCAAAAGCAGATCAGAGGTGGGGGCACTCCGACCCAGCATGCTTCCTCTCCTCAGCCCCTCGCTTCCCCCGTCCTCCTTCCTCCCCGCTTTCTTTTTATCCCCGGCTCTAACGCGGCGATGCCCTCCCCGATCGCAACGCCCTTCGCGTGGGGGGGGAGGGGGGTTGCGGTGCTGTGGGTGCGGGCCCCCCCGGGCGCTGCAAGCCGGCCCTGCCCCGCTCCTCGGCGGGAGAGGAGAAGCAGAAGGGGCGGGGGGCTGCCCGCTGCCGGCAGGGGCCGCTGCGGGGAGCGGGGCAGCGCCGCCGGGTGCGCGCCCCGGCTGCCTTCGCCCGGCGCCTGCGGGCTCGTGGGCAGTGCCCTGCCGCTGGCATCCTGACAGCCTTCTTGTTCTTTTTTTCTTTTCTTTTTTTTTTTTTTTTTTTTTTTTTTTTTTTTTTTTTTTTTTTTAATAAAAATAAAGCGAGAGCACCACCGATGGCTCAGCCTGCCCCGGGCAGGTGGGGCGGTGGGGTCAGTGCCTCCCGCAGCCGGTGTAGCACCCCCTCCACACCCCCTCCCCGGCCTCCTCCAGGCTCCGTAGGGCTCCGCGCCCGTTTTAGCTCGGGGCCGCTGTCAGCGGGGATATCCCCGGAATTGCTTCTCACCCCAGGTCGGGAAAGACCCCAGAAAACCCCGTGGGGATTGCCTCCACGGAAAGATGGCCGCCTCCAGAGCGAAGGTGCCTTCTCATTTACCTCGCGTAACCCCGAGGTTGAGAAAGGATTTGCTTTGACTGATGAAGGTTTTATGCTGGTGTGCTGGGGGATGGAAAGAGGATTAAGCTTTTCTCCAGGGGAAGTGGAGTCGTGAGAGAGACTGAGACAAATTGGGTGGGGTGGAAAGACAGCCCTGGAAGGGGACACAGGGGTGGTTGTATCTGTCAGGGGAATGCGGCTGGGGGCAACCACGGAGCCAAACGTTTCTGCCGCTGTGAAGGGGTAAGGTTGGAGGGGCTCTCTGAGTGCAAGGGTCACCTCAGATAAGTCCCTTTTAAATTACAAGGAACAGTGTCCAGGCTGAGCATCTAGCTCGTGATGTGCAGCCGCTGCTGTAAGGCTCGGAGGCCCCTTCTGGCCGCTTGCTTTGGGCGCCCGCAGCCCCTCTCCAGAAGTGACGGTGCTGGTCTGGCAAACAGGTGGAGCTGTGCTCCACCAAGTGGCACTTTGCTCCTTCCCGTGCGGTGCTGGGTATATTTAGCCACGAGCTGCTGCTGTGGAAAGAAGGGCTGCTGGGAAGGAAAAATGATAGGAGGAACATGAGCTGATACAGCAGGGTGGTGGCGGGCGGCTATGATGAACTGTTAAAAGCATTTCAGATGAGAAAAAGTGCATGTCATGAGGGGGGTCAGTGAAAACTGATGAAGGTTAAGAAATTGGACACCATCACTGAGACGGTAGCAACAGGAATAAACTGTCTGTGAGAGCCAGATCTGAAATGGACAGTCCCAGTCTGCCTCAAAACAAGAATATAAATAAATAGTGCTGGCAGAGGATCAGAGGCAGCATACTACAGTGCCTCTTACCCAGCAAGCTGCTGCTTTGAAGCTTTTATCAGCAAGCGCTTTGCTTTTTTGGTGTGAATGCCTCGTTTTGCGCAAGGCCAGCTTTTTGTGCAGTCAGCTTCTTCACCACTTTGGGCTCTTTGCAGCTCTTCTTGTAGGTCTGGGATGCTGCTACTTGGTTTTGATTCTTTGTGTTGTCTTTGTTTTCTAGCACTGCTTTCTCTTTGAAAAGGTACCAGAAATCTTGAAGTTTGAATCAGTGTAAAATTGGTGAAAGCAAGGATTGGAGTGGGAGACTGTAGGAGTACAGCGCTGGCGTACAGTGGTGTCTTGGTTCTCACGTAACGTGCTACTCTTGCTTTGCAGGACTTTGCCTCTGCAGGCCGTCCCATCTAAACTCTCCAGACAAGTGTCCTATAATCATTAATTTCAATTCGTAGATTTAAATATGTCCAGGGAGCTTTGGCAGGACAGTCAATGTCTCAGCACTTTCATATGCCAAAGGTCTAGTTAGGAGTTAAAAAATACATTTAATGGTTTGGTTTTTGTTCTCTGAAGGAACATTTACTGTTGTTGAATGATGGTGAGCAGTCCTAGCGTCTGAAGTTATTTTTTCGTAATGCACAGAACAATAAAGTATAAATTAGCTTTCACCACTCAGAAATAGATTTTATAGTTGTGGATCTCTGAAAGCATCAGCTTAGCAGCACCCAAAAAGACAAAGAGATCATCAGAAGTGTTACTAGGGGAACTTGGTATGCTCATCTTGAGTACACAAGAGTATTCTTCACAATGACAGCACACCATGCCAGAGTAGCTACAGAGAATAGCAGCAAGGGTGATCAGCAGTACTGGCTGCTTTCCAGATGAGGAAAAAAAAAAAAAACAAACCCTAGGACTATCCAGTGTGTAGAAGAAGCAGATGTGGTGGATATGCTGGAAGTCTGTGAAATGAGAAGTGGAATGGATAAGGTGAAACTGAGGAGTGGTGGCTGATTGCCTTTCACAAAACAAGATGTAGGAAGTACTGAATGTAGTTAGGAGGCAAAGGTCATGCTTTTTATGTAATGTATAATTCAGCTTTGGAATTTATTGCTATAGAATATCAGAGAGACTAAATATTTGAATGTGTTCAAAAAAGTACTGGGCAAGTTCTTTGTCCATAAGTGACTATTTAGCACAACTGATTGGAAAAGATCATTGTCTTCAGAGGTCTCTAAACACCAGCTTCTTGGGACCTGGGAAGGTAGGCTGAGGAAGGAGCCTTTCAAAATTTGCCTTGTTCTTTATATTTCCTTCCCAGACATCTAGTATTGGCTGTTTGGAGAACTAGAGCACCACATAAATGTCTCCAGCCCCGTGTGGCATTTCTCCTTTTCTTATGCAACAAAAGTCTCATTAGTGGAAGCCCTGCAATTATCCTACACAATGCATGTTGCTACAGTGTTACCAGTTGAGTGGATAATTGCATTACATCCATGAAAAGTTACAGTAGATGGAAGTTAGAATGGCTGAGACTAATGCCTTTGTGTTTCCTGTGTAGCTTTGCATCTTGCCTCAATCTTTTCTTAAGCTTACTATTCCATATTAAGTTCATTTGAAAGAGGCTTTTCCCTCTGTATTAATGTAAGGTTCTGGTACCGTTGCCTCTGTAGGAATGGTTGTGTGACACTCTTTTTTTCTTTGTTTCTAGTTAATAACTGCATTAAAAGTGAATGACATATATTAAATGCCTTCCTCAAACTACTTCCCCTTGTTAGCTGCTGCAGAAATTGACGTAAGAACGTTATGTCAGCAGAGATGGGTGTGGAGAGCTGGGCCTCTCTGATACTGAATTGGAAGAAGGGGAAGTCTCATTCAAGATAAATCTTAGGTTGTCCTCTGAAGTGACCCTTCCTGTAGGTGCTTATGCAAAATGAGGGCCTGTTCCAGGATGGGTCACTGGGGCACCAAGTTGTTTCTCTTAAATCAGTAATCAAAAAAAAGTCACTGTATAAATCAGTCAGTACATAGCTGCAAGATGACAGAGTTCAAAATACATTGCAAATATATGATCAAAGTCCTCTTTTTTATATTGCCTATTTTCAAGTGATGGACTTCAGGTCACTGGCTGAGTTAAGGAAGTGAGGAGTGATGAAAACTGTGCAAGAGCCTTAATTTTCACTGTGTCATTTCAGAAACTAAATTAGCATCCTACTGTTGAACATTTCTTAGATTTCTTTTCCCTTTTGCAAGATGCTAAGTAGACCAGTGGGATCAAACTTGGGTAATACCTCTTGTATTTGTACAAAATGCCTGACGTTACTGCGCTCGTTTGAGAATGCTGAAGAAGTAACTGTGAAGGTGAAGGCTGACACAGTTGTAAGAAATTAACTTATAAACTAGCTTGCCTTATGGTTTAATAAACAAAGGTACGATTGTTCCTATTATATAGTGAGAGTAGCTGGCAACTGTAGCCAAGAGTACGAACTTGGTTTTGAGTTATTATATTGTCATTTACATTACAGAATGGGGCAAAGTCATCTATGCCCTGGAGTCAGAGAGAATTCCAGCTCTGACTTCTGTGGAGCCAGGATTTCACCCTTGGTTTCTCAGGCACGCACACAAGCAGCTGAGGTTACTTCTGTATAAAATCACCCACAATTCCCATTGTCCTTTCTTTCCTCTTCTTGTCTATCTCTTCAAACACTTCTGCCTAGTGTTTGTTGTTGCTGTAGTTTTAAATATCAATCCTCTTTTTCTTCAGCAAGAACTCTCTTCAACACACAAAACAGTATTTCCTATTTGTATTATATTGGCAATTTGGAGTGCAGGAGTTGTAATAAATAAATAGAATTAAGTGAGTCAATAGTTGAATGAAGATGTGAGGTGGCTAGTTGAACCAGAAAATATGAGGAAAATTAAGCAGCATTATCCAAACATGCTGTCAGTGAAGTCAGGCACAAAACTCTGGTTAGGATGCAGTCAATTACTGAAAAGAATGTGTGCCTGTTTCTTGCAGGTTGACCTCAGGCGCAACTTCACCTTCCGCAACTCCAAGCAGTCATACACAGGAATTCCCATTATAGTGGCGAACATGGACACTGTGGGGACATTTGAAATGGCTGTGGTTATGGCTAAAGTAAGTCTTGGTTCTCATTTCTACAGCAGTTGGGAACCCAACTGGGTGGGTAAGAGTGAAAAGCCCTTATTAATTTTTAGCTATGATTGTTTAAAAATGGCGTGAGGGGTTATAAAATGAAGAAGGTGTGGTTTTGCTTCAAAGCAGCTGTATTTTTACAGCAACACGGTTGACTGGAGAGAAGGACTCCAATTTAAGAATGTTAGTGGGGATGTTTACTGGATGTAGCTGAGCTTCAGGTAGGGACCTCTAGAGCTTAGTTTTAGATATGTATATTGTACTCCAGCGCAGAAAGAAATTTGTTAGCTGACAAGGGTTTTGAAAGTGTAGATTGCTGAATAAAACTGCAGCAGTCAGGAGTCTGTAGTTAATTAGCCTCTGGCCTTAAGCCTTACCTTCATCTCTTGAAGTGCATAAGCACATGCAAAATATTTACCGTAACTTCATTGAATGTCAGAAACCTGATCCTGAAAGGCTGTCCAACTATGCTAAGCTACCTTTGGAGGGCCATTTGGAGTTGCCTGGTCCCTTATTCACTGTTATTCACTGTTGTTATTTCTTTCAAGCAAGATGAGCCTGTACTTAAAACAGAAATTTCTGATACCCTGTTATTCCACAGCTGAGGGAAAGATGACTAACTTGGACGTTAATATCAATTTTCTTGGTTTTGATAGCATGCAATGTTCACTGCAATTCACAAGCATTATTCTCTGGAAGAATGGAAACTGTTTGCTGCCAATCACCCAGAATGCCTTGAGGTAAATTTTCAGACTGTAAATGATTATGGTTTATTGCTTTGTTCTGAACTCGCATACCTTGAGGTGTCATGGGAATACTGTTGTCAAAAGTGAGGCTTCTCGGAATGAGGATATTTGCTCTTCTTAAATGCATATAGGGAAGTGGCTTGTCCTGGTTTAAAAAGAGTAGCTCTTTGAGTCCATTATGAAAGTGTTCATATTAAGATGGAAAAAGCAACAAATACATATTCCTAGAAAGGAAATGGAGAATTATCCTGAACAAACAAGATGGAAGCATCTGGGAATTGGTTTTAACTGCTGGCCTTCTGTTGCTACTGGGAGCTGTGGTAGCACTGGGGAGAGAGAAGCCCAAGTTCACAAATGTGAATAGCATTGAGTAACCCAACAGTGAACTGGCCCTGCATGCCCTTGTGCTAGCCAGAGTCTTTGCTATCATGTATGCAAGCAGACACAGAGCCTGTGGTCTGGAGTGGCCCAGGTGCTGGGCCCAGGCAGGGATGAGCTTTGAAAGTTGTCAGAGCATACCTGTCTTCCATTTACATCCTTGCACCAGTAGAAGAGCGTGTCTAGCTATTCCCACTCCTCCTTAGAGTTCAGCACAGTTTTGAAGTGTGTCCTATATAGAAAAGAAAACCACACAGATGTTTTGTATCTTTACCTTAGAATTATGTTGTAAAGACTATTGATTACAGAATTGTCCAAAAGCCAGCCTATCACTTAGGTTCATCAAGGTTCCTTGTACACCACTATAGGTAAGAAAGTGGTCCCAGGAATATCCTGTGCCTGAACACTTTGGCACTTAGATAGCTCTTTGTGGTTCGTAATCACCAGAGCAGGCTCTCCTAGTGATTAAATACTGACTTGCTGTGTGACCTTGGATCTCTGCAGAAGTTTTTTGAGCCAACAGCTGTGGAAGCTATTTTTCTGTTGGAAGGAACTCGTGCAAAGACAAAGGAGGAAGCAATCTGCTTGTTTTCAGTGGTAGCAGACCCTGCTTCAGCAAGGGGGTTGGACTGCCATCTCCAGAGGCTCCTTCCAAACTCAGGTGTCGTGTGATTCTGTAGATCGGGGAGGGTTTGGTGAACTCAAGGGTCCAAATCCTGCTTTCTGACGGTACTCCAGATTTTGCCACTGTTTTCCTGGACATACACCAAGTTAGAGCTTCTGTGTTCGTGTTAATCTAAATATAGCTGGACCTTCATCCATCTCAGGTGATAATATATGACTATGATAAGCCACTTGGGAATGAAGTGCTCATAAAACACTGATTTTGCTTTATTTTACATCATGTAAACAAAACAGAGGTAACAATTTGTATTTCCAGGAAGGTATTTATTTCATATAGTATGACTTTCACTGGTTTCCAGCAAAAATTTCCCTCAAAGCCTTCCCAAGACCATGCAAAAGAAGATATAGAAAGTGTGTATTTCCTGCAGATTTTACGAATTATGACTCTGTTTTGTTCTCCATCTTTCTAGCATGTCGCAGCAAGCTCAGGTAGTGGACAAGCTGATTTGGATAAGTTAACAAGCATTCTAGAGGCCATTCCACTTATCAGATACATCTGCCTGGATGTGGCAAACGGCTATTCAGAACACTTTGTGGCATTTGTGAAGTCTGTTCGTGACCTATTTCCAAATCACACCATTATGGTAAGTCTGCAGAAAGGTTGGAGGGTGTGTGTGTATTCTGTCTGGGAAAAGGGCCCAGAGTCTGGCCGGTAAACATCAGAAGTTCTGTAGTAGCTCCATCAATTTCTGAGTCTTCATTTAAAAAAAAAAAAGGAGAGAAAGAGACTGAGAAAAAAGCCTCCCTCAAACCTCTTGCTTTCCAGACAAATATATGTGGACAGATATCCTTCTGAGCATACAGAGGGCAGCTCCATTTATCTTTCAGTTCAGCAAGATGTTGACTGTGAGCCAAGTGACAACAGTTTAATAACGTGTCGGCATTGTCAGTCTTCCATTGCTGATAATTTATATGGGAATGTTCAATGTGTGCTCTGATACAGCAGTGTGATGTTGGCATTTCAGGCTGGGTGGATCCAATATTTCTACTATTCATATCCTTCTTCCCCCACCAGATGCAACATCTAATGATAAAGTATGTAGGTTTGTTCTGGTGATTCCAAGCTGAGGTTTGCTGCCAGAATGTGCTGGCATTTCTGGTCAACAGAGGGCAATATCTGTTTCCAGCTATTAGATCATTAGCTGAACATAGACTAAACCTTGCTTATGGTAAGAACCTTAGGGGTGTTGTGCAATTGTGAATGGGGCCATGAGGGAGCAAAACAGTCTCTGACAGAGCTTTTCATGCCCCTTCTGTGGTGTTTCTATCCCTTCTCAGAGTGCTGATGCCATGCTTGCTGTAGTCCTTTTGCACTAAGGGTAGGGTATTTGCATCAGCAATGGGAGTACTTGCAGCAGAGCCCTACTTCTGCTTGTTTCCCAGGGCTCTTGAAAGAATGAGTCTGAACTTATTTTTGCGAGAATAGCATAAATTCTCAAGCTGCAGATTACTACCAAACTTTCCTTGTGCCACTGCAGCAAAAAAGCTATGTGCTTAGGCAATGCATTCCCACTTGCTCATGCCAAGCATAAGTTTGCCCATAAAATAAACGTGGAGTAAAAATGATCATAAGCGTGCAGTCTGACTTGGTTCAATAGGGAACTGCATGTTCAAGCAGCTTGGGGAAGACTACATTCTTTCCTCCAGTGTCAGAAGACAGCATTTTTGCTTGCTGAGTGATGATGGCATTGGAAAATGGAAGTGATGGGGAATGCCTGGAGGGTTTTGGTTACCGTAGGCTAATAAATAGGCATCCTTGATCATCTCCCAGAAGCTTTGGGAACCTTTTTGGTATACCCTTAGTTCCCATGACTTTGAGGAGAGCCTTTGAAAGCTTGAAGTGATAACAAGTGCTTCTTGTTCACAGCAGCAAAGGAAGGAGCTGTTTCTTTGCTTCAGAAGTAGTGGCTCTGGTAATGCTGTTACTCCAGTGGCTTTGGCTTGAAGTGTTGTGGGAGGGAGGGAGCTTAAACAGAATTAAAAAAATAAATAGAAACACACCAAACCAAACCCCAAACCTCTTCCCTGTCAGGAGTGGAGAGAAGATTGTGTCATCCCCTCCTCCACCTCCCCACAGACTGCTGACTTTGCTGGCTGAGTAGGGAACTCAACCAAGATGAATTGCCCAGAAGGCATAGGTGTCAGTGCCAAAGTCATCAAGCCCAGATATCAAGTCCGAGGTCCTTATGCCAGTCTCACCCATCTTCCACATCTGTTAAGCTTTTTAGTTCCTCTCTTTCTGTAACTTAAGTTTATTCTGCTTCTGTAACTTAAGTTTCTTCTTCCTGTAAGTCTTGCCATGAGAGCACCCCGTTTGAACACGTATACAGCCGAGTTGTTCACTTGTCTTCTCTGATTGTGGTTCTTTTAACACGGGGGATGTTTTTCATCTCCTGCACAGAGATAAATTTCCTTTCCTAAAAGCGTGGTAAGAAACTTGGAATGTTCAAAAACCTTCTGTTTTCCAAGGCCTCCAGAGTCCTTGCAGTCCCTGAAAGTCTTGGATTCAGCTAGGGATGCACATTTATACCCCACCTCCAAAAGCATTTACTTCGCAGTCTGTACCAAAATGGCCTTTTGAATCTATTCCTGGCTGAAATGCTCATCTAGACTGTTTTGTGGTACTCTGGAAGACATGTCCTGCTGCTACCTGTTTTCTGGCTGCTTTGATGTTGTTGTGCTATGCCTGCAGTATGCTCTCTGCTGTTATGTCTTTCAAACAAAAGGGTTAGCAGTTAAATACAAGATATAAAAATAAAGAAGCTTTCTCACAGCTGAAAGTGATCTCCAGGACCTTGCAGGCTGTCTTGTTTGCTTTCCTCAGCATGACCATTCATTCCACAGTCAGCTGCAGTGCAGTACAAAACAGTAACCCAATCCCAGGTCTCAGAGAATATGTGCTCCCTGGGGCCAAGTAATGGGTTCAGCTCTGAGGCTGAAATGTGATGTGCAAGGCAACTGTGATTAACATAGTACTCTCTGGGGCTGATACTCCAGCGTAGATGAAGGATGTGTCTTGCATAACAGCTTTTCAAAAGCATGCTTTTCCTTTTCTTGCTTTTATAATCACATCACCTTGTTTTATTCTGCCTGGCTCTTTTCACTCCTGCTTTTTATACTGATTTATGAAAAGCAATTTATCCGTGAAAGACAAAGGATAGGGAACACAGTAGGGGCAAAAAAGGACAACATGACTTACCTTAAATTACTAATTAGATTGAGGATGGAGGAAAAAGCACATCTCCTGAGTGCCCCACAGATTTGTATTTGCTTCCCAGAATCAAGAGTAATGGTTCAGTGTAGTGTTCTGCTGTAGCATAGCATCACACTGAAGTCTAAAGCAAAGTTTCAATTGACATGCATGATGGAGGGACAGGAGCCTTTATTGCAGTAAGTGTAGTCCATATTTATTAGTGTAATTGTTGGTGTTAGGGTTCTTCCATTTTATTAGAGGTCTCTTTAGCAAGCTAAAATATCAGTGCCAGCAAGCTTTGTCAGCTATTTTTTCTGAATTTTTCCATTTTGTAGTTTTCTCTGTTAGTTATACAGAAGCCATGGTGAAGAGAGTGTAACAGGAATGAAAAGGCAGGAGCACACTTGCAGAAGGAGAAGCTCTCACAAGGTGTGGGCCAGAGAAGGAGGCAAGCACAATTGCAAAGCCAGAAGCAGAAGGAGACAGCAGTGGCCAGAAACTGTTGTTCCCTTTGAAGTCAGTAAGAGCGCTTCTCAGAGCCTCAGTGGTTGTAGAATTCAGTCAGAAGAAGCCATGCAGATGCCTCCCAGTTTTTCTCTGCAACAAGCAACAGAATCAGTCCAGTTACGGTGTTTCTTCCTGGGCTGGGGTCTGAAAGCAGAGGCCAGCTGGAATCCCAGGGTCAGAGACAGTGATGCTGCCAAAGCTGTATTGGATCAGACACTATACTGAGTGCAAACACCCACCTGACATGGGTCAGCCTAGCAAAGGGCATAATCTCTCTGTCTTACTGTAAAGCACCCCTTGCTTCGATGGGTGGGAAGTGTGCTTTGGCAGTGTTCCTGATAGTGTGGAAGCACAGACTGTGCTTTTTCCTCTAGGAAACAAGAAGAAAGTTTGAGAACTGTTGTAACAGACTCTTCTCCTCAGCTTGATCCATTGCCATTTGTCAGCAGCTTTCAATCAGTGCAGCAGTGTTCCTGTCTTAGTCAGTGTGAGTTGATATTTATAGCAGGCTTTTATGAGGCACAGTATCAAATGCCTGACTGAAATTCAGAGGCACTACCCTACTGTGTTCACTAATTTTATATCTGTGACAGAGAAGCTGTAGCTTTTATAATCCTGTTAGGTGAAATCTTGATCCCATTAAAGTCAGTAGTGTAACTTCCTTTGACTTCTCTGAGGCCAGGACTTCCCTCAGGATTGACCCCCACAGTTTGATCATCCTGGGTAGTGCTAGAATGAGCCAGGGTGACACTCACTGAAACCTCACGCTGTGGGATGGTACAGCTGAATGTCATCCTGAGTGTGTGAGGCCAGGCCCACAGCCAGAGTAATTTGCTGTACCTCCTAATGACTGACCGCACTGAAAGCATGCTGGTTAGCCTGAGCTGCAGGGACCTTGCAGTTGTTACTAATACTATTATTTTACTGCCAGATACAGCAAAGATGTATTAGTGGTAAGGTAACTACTAGGGTATATCTTTTTCAGGACAGTTCTGCAGCAGATGAGTAACACATTAGTTTGTTGAGTATGGTTTCTGCTGATACAATACATCCACCTATTATTATGTTCTCTGACTACTTCCCCAAATACATTATAAAAGATATTGTCCATAGTGACTTCTTTGTACAAGTTCCAATTATTTTGCTTACTTTATATCCTAAATTAATTTTAAGGGAGGTTCATCTCTTTAGTCTCAAGCTTTTTACATTAATCTTTTCATGTTTTTTTTTTGTTTTTGTTTTTGTTTTTTGTTGTTGTTTGGTTTTGTTTTGTTTTTCCACTTCAAGGGATCTGGTGACATCTTGGTGGTGGGCCTTTCCAAAGCCCTATTGCCTCTATTCAGCTGTCACGTTGGCATCAGTGATAAAACAGCCATTGGTTTCAGGGGAAGCAGAGTTCAGCTGGATGTGTGAAAACAGCTTTTCCTGCTCTTCAGCTGTGATATTGTGGTTCTTTCACATGCAGATAGCTGTATCTCTCTGGCAGTGTTTTTTGTCCTCTTTGAGGTCTTAAGAAGGTATCTAAGAGAAGCAAGCCTGTCATCAGCAGGTTGAAGTCTGCTGTGTAGAGATCCGCATCTTCCCTGAAGATTCAGAAATACTGAAACTGCTGGTGTGTGCACACGCATTCCAGGAAAAAAATGTGTGATGGAGACATAAGTGCTTTTCCCTGCTAGGATGAGCATTGTGAATCAATGTATGCAGTTACAACATTCTCTAGCGGTAACTTAGCATTAAACGTCTGGTTAACATTTCTGAAGAGACAGCTTGACAACCTGCTATGCGCTGCTAATAAGAAGACACTGCTGTTTAACTTAAATATAGATTTGATCCTTAATCTCATGGAGCCACTGGCTTTAGTATGCTTTTGTTCCTCTTTATGAGTCTGTTGCATGTACTCCAGTATTTCACCAAGTCATAATGTGCTGCACAGGTAATAATCTGCCTTCCCAATGCAGACTGCTCTCTGTCACCTCACCTTGGAGTGTACCACGCTTACTCTAACAAATTGCCACGTAGCAGAAAGGAAGCAGCACTTAGCTGGAAGTGCTGTACTTATTATATATTCTCTATTTCCCGACAATTCTCTTTTATTATTTCTAATTTTTTTAATCAATATCATGCAGTTTTGAGAAATGTTAAGTAGTCTTGTGTCATACACCACAAATTGCTGCCTAAATTTATTGTTGTTTTTTTTAAGTGCCTCAGGTCGTGGCTTGCCAGCTGTTTCAGGCTAATGAAAGGGGGGAGTAAAAGTCATTAAAAATAAATAAGTGGTGAATCAGAAGCCAAAAAACACTGAGTGGAGAATAGGCCTTGCCCAGCATTCCCTGGGCAGCTCCTGTTGACTTCAGCGGGTGTTTTGTTTCGATAAAAAACTAAGCAAATATTAAATAAGTCTTTTAGGATTTGCCTTCAGCTCTGCTTATATCAGTACTGACACTTGCTAAGTCCTGAAAAATTGTTACTTATGAAGTTTCTTAACATCTGAAAGTACTAAGTTCAGATCTCTACAAATGAATTGTCCATCTCAGTACAAGATTTAAATAGGAGATGTGAGCAACTGAAAGCCTGTTTCATCTAGGTTTGTTTTGTACAGTTTTTGCTAGTTAGAAACATGCTGTAGACATTTCACAGAGCTGAGATCCAAAGCAGACTTGGTATTCAAACATCTCTTGCAATGCAAGCTTACTGGACCAATCATGAAATTAGAGTGCAGATGATACCTCTATGATCTGTTTAATCTCAGTGGCATGCACAGTGAACAATATGGAGAACTAACTATATTCTTTCTGACTACATAGCTCGACGAGTAAAAAATGTGGATAAAACTCTACAGTATCACAATTAGTCTTTGCTACACTAGTCTTAAAATTTCCCATATGTGTGATATTGTTCCTTCTGTCTAGGCAGGCAATGTGGTGACAGGAGAGATGGTAGAAGAACTTCTTCTTTCTGGAGCAGATATTATTAAAGTGGGTATTGGACCAGGTAAGTCAAATCCAGTCCAGTAAGGGTGATTTATGGTAACGTCGGTGGGATAGTTGTCCAGGTGGAACGAGTGTATAATGCCACAGCTGTCTGCTTGTCTGTTAGAATTCCTCTGTTAGAGGTCAATAAAGTAACAATGCCTTTGCTGATAGTATATTTAAGAAGTACATGGGCAGGGCGGAAGTGTTAGGTACTGCAAAGTCTTGGATGTTGCGTTTTCAGGAAATGAAGATACCTCTTGTTGGAAGCTCTGAGTTCCTGAGTTGCTGACATAATCATTGATACGTGTTCTGTTTAGGAACGCTTTTTCCAGCCTGTTGAAAAAAGACTGAGTCATCCCAGATAAAGCTGAAATGATACTGTGCTCAGAATGTCTGCTTCTACCAACAAAAGACAGATTTCTATACAGCTTTACTCTATATTGCCAAATGGTTATGGTCCGTGACTGGGTAAATTGAGCACAGCAAATGATGTAGTGAAGGTTGCAATTTTTCCATAGGATGACAGCAAACAATAGTAAGTACTGCAGAATAGTTGAAAAGTAAGCAACAAATGTTGCAGTGCAAAGTCAAAGAAAAAATATTATGGTTGTAGCTTCAAAGTAGAAACAGTTAGGACTAAATGCTGTGTCCTCCTCCCTGGAGACCTGCCAGCACAGAACTTTGCAAGTTGACCAGCCAATGACACAGGTAACAGATGTTACTCTCAGAAGACCAGCTCTTGAGGCTCTCTCCCAGATAATGGTCCACTTTACGGATTACGGCAATCATTTACTATAAAGCATTAAGCATATAAGTATATACTTTCTCTGTGGAGATTATCTTAAAATCAATTTTCTTCTTACTGTACAGGAATACGTTTCAGTGTTTATACCTTGTCAGTTCTTTGAAAGATCGTTGGAAACTTTTACTTTCCTGACAGTTTGAGTGTCCCTCAATGTCAGTTGGGTAAAGAGATTAACTGCAGTTGGGTGAAGAGATTTTACTGCATGTGGTCTAGAATGTTTTCTTGTTATCATGAAGACCTTTATGGCCTGTATCCTAAATGATAAGACATGGACTGTTAAAAAGCAGTCTTCGTTTTGACACTTAATTTCTCTAGAAAAGTAGAGAAGGTATTCCAAAAGATCTGTAGCCACGTTATCATGTTAAGTTGTAATTGAAGTGGAATTTTTATATGTCTGCACGTACCTTTTTTAAAATATATATACACGTTTATTTATATCTATATATACACACCCACACCCACACACCATATATGTATACACACACCCCCACATATTTTTGGTGAGGATTATTTTTAAAAACATATGTAGGAAAGAGATAAATAGAAACATTTGTTGGAAGAAGTATTCAGGTACTGAAAGCTGCTGCTGAGCCCCATGGAAGCTGAGCCTCTGGTTCCTTTGTCCCTCTTCCCTTCTGGCATCTTGGTCAGGTTTTTTTTTCACTGTTATGCAGTAAATCCCTCAGCAGGAAACATGGATGAGACCTAAACTGGGAGTCAGGGCCCTAGAGAAGAAGGGGAAGTGTTAGTCACCTTAGTTACAGCTCCCTTTAAGTAATGTGGTAGTGTTTCAGAACTGAATTTCCTATGTGTTCTTTTTATCCACGAGAAACTAGCATTTGCAATAGAGAATTCATGAAAAATAATACTGATAGGAACACTTTTTTTTTTTTTCCCCCCTACAATTAAAAGAAAACAAGCTATTTCTTTTGGCCTAACTAGCTGTGTTTTTTCCTCTTGTTTTCATGTCTAGGTTCTGTGTGTACCACTCGGATTAAGACAGGGGTGGGCTATCCACAGCTAAGTGCTGTTATTGAGTGTGCAGACTCAGCACACGGCTTGAAAGGACATATCATCTCTGTAAGTAAATATCATCTGCTCTCAGATTCCCACTGTGCAAACCGTTGCGGAATAGGAGAATCAAACAGTCCAGTGCCCTGCATGTTAAAGGCTATCTTTCTGTCATCTCCAGTTGACCCCTATACTAGCTCCTAGGTAGTCAGCGAAGATTTAAAGGAACCAACTCGCTTTAATGTTTAAAAAGACTTCGGCATCTCACTCCTGTTTGTGCCTTTGGAAAGCTGCTGCTTACTCCCTAAATGGAATATGTTGTTACGTGTACAGAACAGGAAGCTTGATAGTTCTCATACTGAAAGAAAACAGTACTTCCCACTAGAGATTTCTGAAAAATGAGTGAAATGTAAACACGGCCTTCCCCAGAGAGTGGGACTGAGTGACAGGCAGGCAGCAGAGGAGAGGACAAGATAAGATGATACATGCCCATCTATGCCTTGATGGATTAAGATAGCATTCTCACAGAGCTCTTTGTGCAAAATCAGGAGCATTTTAGAGGTGGGTCTGGGTGAGCACAGTTCCCTGTTTGCCACTGATGTTCTCACAGAGCTCTGGGGAAATACTGATCCTGTGAAGAAAAGAGAAGATACATCTGCATTGTCTGCTAATGGCAGCTTCCAGTCTACCAGCAAGATCTGACTCACCTCACGTGAAAATAATACTTCTGTAAGCACGGTCTCAGATTGTGCTAGACTGGAACCTGCAGCACCTGAAGATCCTATGTGCTTAGGCATGCCCAGCCAGTCAGTGTGCCCCTGACTGTGCCAGGCTTGCAGAATCTTGCAGGCTGTCTGTAAGGCAGCTGGTAACCAGGAATGTGCAAGAGCTAGCTAGTGTGCTGTTATCACAGGTACCCTTATGGTCAACAATCTTCTTGTGTGGCCCTAGGAGAGACCACACGACTGCCATGTGAAATCACTGGAAGGCCCAGTTTTGTTTGACTGGTTCGTGACTAGTATCCTTGTGAGGACACGTGTGTGTCTTTGAGGGAGGAGCGGAGGGGAGAGGAGAGGAGAACAAAATGAAGCTGGGTAGGCAAAGGGCCTGACTGTATTTCTTGGAGCTATAGGTACAATACAGCAGGAAAAAAGCATGTGGTACAGTCAGATCTCTTCTCTCTAACGTTAATGCATATACATTCACTCCTCTTCCTGACTCTCCTACATGAATTCTGCAGAAAAAAAAGGAAAGCAGTCTGTGATTTTATGACTTGGGCAGTATTACAAATGTTTATGCCTGTAGCAGACAGCTGAATGTGTGCAATAGAGTATGAAAGACTGACTCATTACTATGAAGGCTGGATAACTATGTGTTGTCCTAGTTGTGGTGCTCAGAAACAGCAGCTCTCAGAAGAATGTTACTATCCCGATTTCCCAAGAAAACATGGAGTATGTGTCAGATGGTTCTGTGCTGTTTGTTGTCACATGTCTTGCTTTGCATATGGATGAGTTCCTGACCTGCTTATATTATATGGGCTTCAGTGAGCCCGCACTTGATGACTCCCTAGCCATTACATGGGGAGTGTAGGAGGGCAATTTAATTCCTGTCTGCTACAATTTTTGGGCCAAGATAATTACCCCATAACTGGGGTGTCCAGCACCTCTGCAACTCATCTCTCACTCAAGCTAATGAGATGAGAGCAAGGGTTGAAGGTATTCTGCCTTAATTACACTGTCTGCAGATAGATATTAATGTGTTTATTGGAGAGGCTGGACTGTGTGGTCATTGCTGGAGCTCTGTAAAGGGTGTTACAAAAGAGAGGTACCCTTCTGAGAGGAGGATAAGAGTGTGTGTATGCATGTGTCAGGGGAGGAACAGCAGAGGTAGAAAGAGGGGTCATTTGCTCCAAATGGGAGCGAATCTAAGTACATAACCGTGGCTAGAGGCAAGAAGTAAAGTCAGCGTCCTTCAAAATGTCTTCCTACTGCCATTTTGTAGATTCAGGAAGGAGTACGCCTTGCCTGAGTCAAAAGGGATCTGTACAGGAGAGAATTACCACAGCCATCTACATCAATTAGGCAGGAGAAAATATGCCTGGCTGTTTTTGTTATATTGATATCGAAGTGGCAGGAAGTATATGCAGGTTTCAAAGCCTACCAGCGATCTTCATGTGGATTATAGCTGGTGGTGTGATATGAGTTTGTCCCTTAGGGTCCTTTATTGCATTTTCTTCTGTCATGTCCAGTACCTTCATCGAATTGCTCCTTTTTAATATTATTCATGGAATGAGACAGCAACAGTGCTGAGCACAGTACGGGCACTGTGAGGGACACAACACACTTGAAGCCCATTCTCCAGCAGCTCTGCTAGGATGGCAGCACAAACTGGGATATTAAACCCATCTGTATTACTGAAGTGATCATGTATGACATTCGGAGCTGACAAGGTGACAATTTTTAGGCAAATGTGATAGTTTACAGTTACACAGAGAAGGGCAAGGTGAAATTGTACTAGTTACTTTCCTCATGCTGAGTTATCTTTAAGACTCAAAGCTCACCTCAGAAATGAATCTTTCATGGCTCACTGAAAGAGGAGAGGAAACCCTGCCTAAGATAGAGTCACTGTTTCTATCCTGGACCATTTGTCTTGGAGCCAATAGTCTCATTTTTCATTGGCTTTGAGAAAGTGCAGCAGTGAGTTACAGTGGAGAGGCCATTTAGCAGGAAAGCTCCTTCAGAAATGCCCTACTTGAGATAAAGTTTCTGTTTCTTGTAGGTCAGAGAACTGCTCTGCTGGATAGAGAGGCAGTCACGTATTTTAGTAAGCCAGCAATGTGGGGAATGGAAAGCGGCCTTGCATGTGTCCTCTATCACTTGGCCATCATTTGATAGAGATCCCCATGTCCCCTTTACCCTGCCTGGGTGATAGGTCATCGATGTTCAGGGAAGAGGATGACTAAGGGGTTCTTCACCCAGCTACTGCCATACCATCTCTTCCTCCACACAGAACGCTTTCCATACGTATGCCGAGCATATGTAGTTCAGAATAAAGCACCGTATGTATTGTTTCTACTGCTGTATGTACCACATACTTTATATATCTTCTGCATGATAAATAGCTCTCTGCTGATGCTGTAGGAACGACTAATTATACTGTTTATTATAAAGGTTGCTTGAAACATACAAGTCATAGTTATACATTTATTATGAGTTGCATTATAATATTCAACCAGTTCATACTGGTTTTTTCATCTTAAATTTCTCCCCAGACTAAATTTTTTTTGTTGTAAAATTTCCTGTCTGTTCTGAGAAAAAGACTGAGGAAAACAAAATAATTTTAGCCGTATTAAAATAATTCTGTTGACTGGAAGGCTTTCTCCTCTCCTTCGGCTTAGCAGGCCTTTGCCTCAGAAGCATGCCCTCTACAGGTCCCATGGAAACCTTTTCCAGTAGGCCTACTTCAGAATATCACCAGTTCTCCTGAATTCACGGGGATTTGTACAGTTAAGTTTCCCCTGGGCTCTAAGTTAGAGGCTGAGTTTGGAACAAGCCCCATGATGGTAGCCCAGCAGTTTTACAGGTCATTTTGAGTCTAGACCTAGGCTCTTGCTGGAACTAGCTGAACTGCAAGGGGGAGATTCCTAGACTGAATACAGCAAAAGCATGGTCTTATTTTCTAAACAGCACTTGATTTTTCATATGTAATGAAGTGTTTTAATGCATATAGCTTTATTACAGCATCCTCCAGCATAACTGCTTAGTATGTCTCCTTTTTGTTTTCCTTTCTTTGAAACAATGTCATTTAATTTACCTGCTTATGTGGAGACATTACAGATAAAGAAGTGCTGTGAATCATCATCATTGGTTCCTTTTATCTTAAATGGTAACCCTTGAGCTGTTGGGAAAGTTTCTTAATTCTGTAACTTGGTGATATTATAAGTGATTTTTTTGAAGCCAGTGATTAGCCCAGTAAGACCCTCTATCCTCGTGAAAGCATAAAGCCTGTATCACTGCCACCACTAGGTTAATTACAAAAGTCAGACACTGAGCCACACAACAAGAACAGACAGAAATCCATCAACCAGAGAGCATTTATAGCCAGGCTGTCTCAGTCAGACAGTAAAAGTCAGGCAAATTCTTGACGCTATTCTTTGAAGATTATTAGATCCCTCTTTCTACCTCTGCTGTTCCTCCCCTGACACATGCATACACACACTCTCACCCTCCTCCAGGCTCTGACAGACTTGTCAGAGGGAGAGAATTGCACAAGCACAGCCCTTAGCAGGAGAGAGAGAGAAATTCAGCTGTCAACCCAGCACTCATTTCTGGAGCTGACAGCAAGAGTGTCTAGCTCAACAAAAAGCATAATGTGCTAGAGGTTATCAGCAAATGGAATAAAAGCCTTTAAACTTCTGCCAGGCACTGTTTCCAGTGGGATGCCCTTTGAAAAGCCACTCATTTTTGGATCCACCTGCTCAGTTTGTGTCTGAATTCTTTTCTGCACGCAGAGAGAGAGGTTCTAACGCTCAGCCCCACTACCCGTGAAAGTTGGCTCTAAAATGGCTGATGGTGGGGGTTTCTGGCTGTGCTCAGCTGCAGGTCATACACAGACACATATTTCTGCCAACAGGGAGGTGAAACAAAATGAAGTAACCATACAGTCCGGAGAGTAGATTCAAAAGCAGGAAGCCTGTCAGCAGTCTGCAGAGGACCTGATCTTCAAAGAATGGGGGAGCTCTTTTGTTACAGTGACTGTGTAGGGTGGAAGGATCCTTCATCTGATGCTCAGACCTTTACAAAATGTAAAGAGCCATAGCACATGAGCTCTGCTATGTGCCTTCCTTTTTTAGCAGCCCTATCACACATACATAACTTCCCTCCCCTCAACCAAAACGCCCTCGTCAGCTACTTTGCTCCGCTCTGAAACTGAAACACACAGTTCTAAAATGCTAAAGATCTGAAAGTGCTGTTGTTTCTTTCCCAAACCCATAGCAAACAGTGAGGAGTAGGACGAGAGATTAATTTTCACTTACCAAAGATCAGATTACCCAACTTGCTTAAAGATTATCAGATCAAAATCCAACATATCTGATGATATATTTCCTCACTCCTCCTACTGTGACCTTTTAATATATTGTAAACTGCTGAGAAAGTTATTTTAAATGTCTTTGGTGGTTTATGGTATGGGTTTGTGGTACCTCTGCATCACACACAGCCTTTAATTAAAATGGCAGGGAACGATTCAGATCATAAGAAGAGTTTTTTGTTTTCCAATTTCTGAGATTTAGGAAGGGGCAGTCAGGAATTTGCATTGCTGCTGTTATCAGTGGCAGTGTCAGTAGGCTACGTTGGTAGAGTAAATGAGCTCAAAGGAGAAAAGCGATAGAAAGGATAATATGGGTTACCTAAAGACTCAGCCAAGATGGTGTATACCAGTGATACATTCAGCTCTCGATGTGCTGTTCCTGTGGAGGGGCCATTTGGCGGCAGGTCGCTGGGTGCCAGTGCTCACTGAGTTTCTTTTCTTTATACAGGATGGAGGATGCAGCTGCCCAGGAGATGTCGCCAAAGCGTTTGGTAAGGACAGTGCAGGGCCACCAGTTGTACCCTGTGTAACTCCAGCACTGTCAGCAGAGATGCAGAAGTCAATTTGACCCTGAATGTGTAATCAGCAATCGGTTATATTTGTCCTTGTGGGTGACTGCATTGAAATTAATACACCAGACATGAATTTGCTCTTTGGACTGCACAGTCAAAATTCTGCAGAGCAAAAGTATACAGTGGTCGAAGTCCTATTTAGAAACTATCTGCCAGGTGTGCATAGGATACAGCCAGTGGGACAGTAATACAAAGACATCTGATGAGGATTTCTTCTGAGTAGGGTTCAAAGATGACTGTAACACTGGCTGACCTGAGCTCTGGATGGATGAAGAGATGGTGGAATGTATGTTGGACAGGAGAACAAAAGAAAAAAGCAGGCCAGATTGCTGGAGATGTTCCTGGGATCAGCTATCCACTTGAAGAGATTTTATTTATAGTGTATCCTCTAAAGCTGAGCAGATGTCTAAAACATCCAAGTTAATAATTAACAGGTTTTGCTGTCATGCCAGTAGCTTCAGTAAATTGCACCAGGTTTTGCTGATAAACTGACAATTTAGTCTGTGAGTATTTTCTGTTGGGAAAGTTACATCAGTGTGGAGGGTCGAGGTCAGGATTGTCACTTTTAGCATAACTTTGTTGCTGCTCTACGTGTATACAAGGAAATAAATGCATCCTTGGCTTACAGGACATGTAGAGACACCCCTCCCCCAAATATCAGACCCTTTGGAGATGTCACAATGGGGTAATGCCCAGAATATAGTAGGACAGCGCAGTCTCTTGCTGAGATTCCAGGGTGATACAGCATGTCTGCTCAGCAGGAAGCTTTCAAGTATGGAAAGCACAGTCAGGCATAAACTGAGATTACAGATCTTCCAAGAAAAAATTGAGCCTCTTGGAAATTTTGAAACTAAAATCTGTCTTCTAAGTTTGCCAACAGCTTCTAGTTTTAGACAGGTCAGATGACAAGGAAGACATAATTAGAGAATTTTAAGCAATAGTACCAGCAAGGAATCTACTCTGTCACAAGATTTCACAGGACCTTTATGTTACCCAGTGGGTGATGTGATGTGATGTGAGGACAGATACTTTTAGCTGAGTGATTCTGACATAGCTGAACAGCAGCACCCACCCTTTCTGACAACAAGATTATGTTAAAAAAACACCCAACCTCGCCCCGGCTCAACCCAGCCCACTCTGACATCATGCTGCCTGCAGTGAGAGCTTTGTTCTGTCTGACTTTCTCTGGCTCCTCAGCTCGCCCTAGATCTTGCTGGCGTTGTTGCTGGGACATTGTGAACCTGCAGTGCAATCTCACTCATGCAGCCTGCACAGAGACCTGGCCCTGGAAAAGGTCTTTCTTCAGGAGAGCATTCCCACAACCTAAAACGACAGGAAGCATCTTCAAAGTCTTTAAAATGTTTTCCTTTGTGTTGCTTACTTCAAGTGTGAAGGGTCCCTTTAATCTCTTTGGGCTATACTGAAGTGAAGCTTGCTTAAAACCTATGAAAGGGTAGATTCTCACCTTGCTGTTTGTCAGGAGGTGCTGGGATTCACAGTGGTATGTGTGAAGGATACCACAGATTATCCCTGCGAGAGGAGGAGCGTTAAAAATGTAAGATTATAAAGGCAGCAATTCTACTGTGACAGTAGGCCAGGCAAATCAGTCTGACCTGCGTGTCAGAGAGGTTGGAATTGATCGAGATAATCCTGAGGCAATAGACTTAACCGTATCTGGTTGTGTATAACTGAGCCAGCCAGTCTATGGACATCAGTCTAGCTGGAGCCAGGTGTGCTTTTTTAACAGGTGCATGTCAAAAATAAGCATCCGGAGATGGAGGCCGGGACAAAGCATCCACGAAAGACCCAAAGAGGACGTTTTGTTAACCATCTTGTGGATTATACCATCTCTTTTTGTTGTATCATTGTAAAGCCTTCATGAAAGTGAGGTAGAGCAGTGACAATGTTGCCATTTGGATCATAAAAACTATGAGAAAGTCCCAGATGTGAAAAGTAGCATTGAGAGAGGCAAATTCATGGCAAGAAGAGGGGCTGAGTGAACTGAGTGCAACTTAAGAGTTGTGGAAAAAAAACAACAAACCATGAAAATGCTGAGAAGCTTTACAAGTGAAAGATGACACCACTTAGTGGTGACAGGAATCAAAGGTAGATTGGGCATTTTGACAGAGGACAAGCAAGGTAGAAGCCAACTAAAAAAGGCAAGGAACAGGGAAACTGAAGTTAGGGGACAAAAATGCAGGGGACAGATGCTTTGGGAAAGACTGCTGGAATTCTGAAATTGCTGGATGGAAACTGTGTATGGATTTGGGAAACTAAAGGTGACACTGCCATCAGAGTATTGGAGATGATAATGGAAAAGGTATGGGTTGGTCAGGGAGAGAAGAGGTTTGGAAATCACGGAAGAACCTTGTCTCTAAGATGGTTCACATAACTGCATGCTTGGAAAGGCTGATAACATGAACACATTTCTCAGAATGCCCCAGGGAGGCACTACTTTCTCTGTTTTTAAAGATGAAAAGTCAAAGCACAGAAATACTAAGTTCAGTCGCCTGAGGTCACATATATTTTTGTGACACAGCCAGGAACAGAATGTGCCTTTTGAATCCTAAGCCAGCATCTTAAACACGGTATTTCCGTTCCATATAGCAGTGGTGAGAAGGGATGCAGGATCTGAGAAGGAAAAGGAAGGAAAAATCGGATGGTAGAGTCAACTGGGAAAATACACAGATTTCAAAATATGCCTGACAGATCATGCTGGCTTTTTTCTTGTTTTCAAAAGCTGTTTCTGTACACCTACTGTTGCAAAGGCTCACTGCCTCATCTGGAGCACAGGTGAATGTTGCTTCCAGGACCAGCTGTGCTGCATCTGCCTGGAGGGCTGGCCATGCTGCAGATCTAGTCTGACACCACCTGAGTTTGTGCAGAGCTGATCTAGTTATCAGTAACTTGTATTATTGGGCATACAGAGCCATCTGAGGGACACCATCCGGATCCAGCAGAACTGTGTATGAGATGAAAGAATGGGCTGGCTTCAGCACAACCTGTTCTGTGGTGGTGGTGTGAAAGAGAACGTACTCTGAGATGCGACTGAGCAAAATCAGCACAGTGTAGAGTTCAAGGGGAGCATCCTCCCAAGCATCAGTGAGTTGAAGTGGCATTGTGCAGGGAGAGGCAAAGTCTAGCAAACTCTTGGCAAGCTACTGAGTCGCTTGTGTGCAGCATACCGCACCACATCCTGTATTATTTGGGGGATTGTCGCCAGGTGTTCCCTCCCATTCCTCCAGTACATACAGTAATGGCATTCTATGTGTACTTGAAAATGAAAGACTGCTAGGTGGCATCACCCATGCTTGTGGTCATACAGAAACAACAACACGTAAGTAAGGAAACCACACATAAGTAAGGAAAGACCACGCTAAAAACTGCAGGTGGGAAGTAAAATAGCGGAAAGGACTTGAAGCTTTCAGACACTTTTCAGACTTGCAACACTGAAGCAGGGTAGAAAGTTCTAGAGAGCATTGGGAAAATATGTTTAATACCAGTTTGTCATTCCTGGAGCTGCAATGCAAGCATGTGTCATTCTGATGTTTAGAAGTGCTGCAGTGTGGGAGGCAGAGCTCCGGTCTGTGTTTGTAGTAACATGGCTCCTCTCTTCTGGAAGAGCTTGATGAATTATGTTGCAGTTTGAGAGAGTTAATCAAGTTGGGGGAGTTTCAATCCTGTAATTGAAACATATTGGCATTCCTCCCCAAATGCACAGTCAAAAGAACATAACAGGTAGATGCTTAAGTGTGCAGGAACCAAAATTCTCTGATCCTGAAGTGTAGATTTCATTTGTCTTCTTGTCACTAATACTTTGGAGGCTATGAGACCCACAACCAGAGACAGAACTAGAAACTAAAATTGCGAAGCCGCTGTCCATTGTGTTTGAGAAGGTGTGGTAGTCCAGTGAAGTTTCTAGTGACCAGAAAAGGAGAAACATAACCCCTATTTTTAAAAAAGGAAAAAAGAATACAGGCCAGTCAGTCTCACCTCTGTTGCCAGAAAATCATGCAGCAGATCCTTCTGGAAACTATGCTAAGGCACAGGGAGGACAGAGGTGATTGGTGACAGCCAGCATGGCTTCACTAAGGATAAGTCACACCTTGACAAATTTGGTGGCTTTCTATGATGGGGTTACAGCGCTGGTGAAGCGCTGGAGAAGGAGTTGGGGGTGCTAACTGATGAGAAACTCAACACGAGCTGGCAGCTTGTGTGCCAGCCATATCCTGGGCTGCATCAAAAGAAGCATGGCCAGGAGGGCAAGGGAGGGGTTGTACCCCTCTGCTCTGCTCTTGTGAGGCCCCACCTGCAGTACTGAGTTCAGCTCTGGTGCTCCAGCACAGAAGGACGTGGAGCTGTTGGCGCAGGTGCAGAAGAGGGTCATGAGGATACTCAGAGGGCCGGACCATCTCTCCTATGAAGTGAGGTTGAGAGAGTTGGGGTTGTTCAGCCTGAAGAAAAGAAGGCTCTGGGGAGAGAACTCTTTGCAGCCTTCCCCTACCTAAAGGGGGCCTACAGCAAAGCTGGGGAAGGTGTCTTTGTCAGGGAGTGGAGTGATAGTACAAGGCATGATGGTTTTGAACAGAAAGAGGGTAGATTTTGATGAGATATTTGGAAGAAGTTCTTCACTCAGAGGTGGTGAGGCACTGGAACAGGTTGCCCAGAGAAGCTGTGGATGATCCATCATTCAAGGCCAGGCTGGATGAGGCCCTGGGTAACCTGATGTGGTGGGAGGTGACCCTGCACATGGCAGGCTGCTGAAACTAGATGTTCTTTATGGTCCCTTCCAACCCAAACCTTTCTGTGATTCTGTGAAATGGGGATTGGGGGTGGCATTGGCAAAGTAGAGTCTAATGTCCTTTGGCAGGCCTTTGATTTATTTAAAAATTCTCTTTCAAACCTTGATTCCAAATCCATCCCTCCTTTACCATGTTGTTATCTTCCAACCTTGAAGGAGACATCAATTAGATTTCCCAGAGTACTTATTTTTTGCAAAAGTGGAACAGGAGTGTGCCAGGTGGCAACAGGAGCTCCCTACCAGTAATTGAGAATGTCTTGAAGTATGAGCATTCCCATTGTTTTTGGCAAGTTAATAGAAGGATCAGATGTGAGTCAAACTGAGGCTTTAAAAACTCAGCCATCTGCAACAAGAGAACTCAGGTAGCTGGCATGATAGGACACCTAAATGTGTGCCTGCCTATAGACTTTGCTTGTGGTATGCTCAGCACTTTTGCACAAGCCTTATTTTTAGTATCTCTTTACTAGGGACATACTGTTCCTTTCAAACAACAACCAGGCAAAAGTAGATGAGGTCAGCAGAGCAGCTGTGTGCTCTGCTCCCAGCCATTGCTTCTAAGACTGCTCTTTTTTGAAGGGGAAGTGGGAGGGAACTGGCATTCATAAATCAAAGCACACTCCACAGCTGTCATGTATTCTAAGATGAAAATAGTCCAAAATTCAGGTTTATGTACAGATCTTTTAAACAGATGGCAGAAGCTGAGTAGATTTCTCACTTTCTTGTCATATTTCAAGGTCCAGTGATATTGTTCGGATAGTGGCAGAGATTAGACTGAATCCTAAATGCCAGACTTACCTAGCCTGGGATCTCCCTAGAAGTCTGGACACGTTCGTGACTGGGCAGGGTTAATGCAGGCTCATCTGCTTTCTATGAAGTGAGGTTTATATCCCTGTTCTTTTGCCAATTCTAGGATGAAAGTGAGCAGAGGGGAGGCCTGTTCTGCAGCATGCAAATGGATGAGGCAGAGAGTTTGGGCAAGAAAATGCTTTGTTTCAGGGATGGGTCACCACAGGCTCAAAAAAGACTTAAAGCCAAACTTTTCCAAGCAAGACTAGATAAGCTAAAATGTCACCGGAGTAGCTGTTGGTGGAATAGTTCCAGTCCAGCTGGAAATATTGGAAGTCGCAATCACAGTCTTGGAAGAACAAGAGTGATTCTGAAAATGCTCTTCCTTATCTTACTCTCGGGACTGATTCCATAATTTGCAAAGTCAGGGAAGATGGACAGACTGGACAGGTGTGACTGAGTATTCAGTGTTGTTACTCAGTACTTAAATCACTGTAGTATTTAGGAGCTTTAGCTATAGGTCAGACCTCTTCTGTGCTGCATGCAGGGTACTATGCCACAGGAAATAAATGCAGACCCATCCAGGTCTCTTTGATAGGAGATCACTCTGTGCTGCACTGGACAAATATGGCTGATGGCTTGAAAAAATCCATCATTTCATTAAAAAATATGCTTGGTTTATGTCAGTACTGGGAGTAGGACATTCATGGGTATGTTCCCATTCATAGCCTGCAGGCTACAAAGCCCTGGAAGTATCAGCTGTCCTCTTCTTTCTTTGTACAGCACAGAGCGGAACAGGTTCCACCCTGTTATTAGGGCTTCTAAGTACTGCAGTCACAATAGTAGTTGATGAGGAACTGTGCTCATGCTTTTGTGAGCTAAAGGGTTAAAGCAATTTGGAAATAAAGAGTATGGGGTGGAGAAGAATAATCTATATCTTTGTCCTCGCAACAAAAAAGGATTCTTTCCATTTAAGGTATCAGAGAAATAGAATTCAGTGTGTTTCAATTCTTCAGTAAAGCATTTCTTCCAAGTTTGCTGCATGCATTCAGAGAGGACTGACTATATCAAACTGTTCAGGACTGCCTATTGTTTTGGAAGCTGCTATGTTCTTGTGTTGTCTGTTACCCTCTTTCCATTCCCTTCTTACTTACGTGTCACTCTGCTGATCACAGGAGCCGGTGCTGATTTTGTCATGCTTGGAGGAATGTTTGCAGGCCATGACCAATGTGCTGGAGAGATTATAGAAAAGGATGGCAAGAAGGTGAAACTCTTCTATGGGATGAGCTCTGATACAGCCATGAAGAAGCATGCAGGAGGGGTTGCTGATTACAGGTAGGAATTCCTGCAGCAAATGCAATTAAGTAACTTCTGGAGATGAATTCTGTGAAAAATGTGTTGGAAACAGGCCGATGCCTCTGTTTTTGTTTAGGAAGCCATTAGCAACACAGCAGCATATCTTGGGGAGGGATGACTTCAAAGGGGAGACATGGAGAAGGAGCTGGGTGTGGCTAGCTGAGAGCAACCGTGTTCACTCAGTTGCAGACAGTGCAGTGTACT
The DNA here is from genome assembly GCA_013396635.1 of Penelope pileata. Lineage (NCBI taxonomy): Eukaryota > Metazoa > Chordata > Aves > Galliformes > Cracidae > Penelope > Penelope pileata. The sequence continues at coordinate 90,799 of WBMW01005868.1, forward strand.
TTAACACTGGGAAGTCGTCACTTTTCTGACTTTTGGGTCTCTCAAGGTGTGTGTGAATTACATGTGGGAACATGGCACGCCCAGCTGTGGTTTCTGTCCCTCTGCTTATCCAGGCTGTGGGTTCCCAGCTGGCCCATGTGCTTCTTTCTGTTTGCAAAAAGTGAGTGCCTGGTGAATCAGTGAAGTTCAGCTGGGAATAGCCCCAGTTTGGCGTTAAGTAACAGCTGTAACACTAACAAGGGCCCAGGACCATCAAAGCACTCTTAGTCACAGGTTGTAGCTACAAGACTCACACCTGGGTTTGCTGGGTAGTCTTCTTAGATAGCAGAATCCTGCAGCATGTATTTCCTGGGAGTAGCTAGAAGTATTTCCTGGAGTACCTGGGGCTGCTTAGCCTGGAGTAGACTGAGGGGGCATCTTATCAACACTCAGAAATATCTAAAAGGTGGGTGCCAAGTAGATGGGGCCAGGCTCTTTTCGGTGGTGCCCAGTGACAGGACAAGAGGCAGCGGGCACAAACTGGAACACAAGAAGTTCCAGCTGAACGTGAGAAACAACTCCTTTACTTTGAGGGTGATAGAGCACTGGAACAGGCTGCCCAGAGATGTTGCAGAGTCTCCTTCTCTAGAGATGTTCAGAATCCACCTGGACACTTTCCTGCACAATCTACTCTAGGGAGCTGTTTTAGCAGAGGGATGCTAGATGATATCCAGGGGTCCCTTCCAACTCCTACAGTTTTGTGATTTCTCACTCCTTTTGGGGTAACAGTGCACCAGAGTAGCCCATTATCCATTTTGCAAAATCATACAGCTTGTGAGAGCTTGAGTTGTCAGATAAAATCCTCAGAGAGAATGCTTGGGGAAGGCAAGGAAGACAGGCTTTGCAAAGGAATCTCGTCCACTGCTACATCACTCCTGAAAGTGCTGAGAATCTTGACTTTCTGAAAAAGCAGGTGACTCTGGACAACATCATTCTTACAAACTTTGTTAGAGGGTGTTTACTGTCTTACATGACATGCTGCCTGTTTTAAGGGGTGCCTCTTAAATCATCTGCTGAGGTAGATTTAGGCTCTGGTCCCATCTGATAAAGGGTTTGTAAGGGTCTCAAAGCCAGTGGCTTTTCCTGCTGTTCCAGGCATTCAAGATAGGTGGGTTTTATTGGTGCTGCTCCCTACAACTGCTCTGGCATATTTTTTCTCCAATGTGTCCATCATCTACCAGGGGCAAGAGTTGCAGCACCATAAAGGTGACAGTGCAGGATGAAAAGCAGATTGGTATTTACAAAACAAAATGGCATTGTGCTTTGACACAAAGATGTGCTGATAGAACCATGGCAAAGCAGCAGATGCATCTCAGACACAGCACCAGATATAGAGCATGTTTGATCCTACCTTCCATCTCCCACCTCAGTATTGGCTGATGTGGTTTATGGCTGATACTTGTCAAGAGTTAAAATGCACCATAAAAATGTGCACTAGTGTATCTAGAACTTTACAAAATGGTAAGACATAGCCTACTCCAGAGCATTTGCACCAGTTTCCTGTGGCCTAAATGTCCCGGGCTAGTTACTATGAGCTCCTAGGCTGCAATAATAATAGAGACTAAGGAAGACTAGTGGTACACATTGGGCAGGAGAGACCTAGTGACAAATGAAGTCATTAACTTTTCCAGTCTGGCAGAAAACCCAGGCTCATTAAAACAGAAACCTATATGAAGATGGGGAAACAGAGAGCTTATAGGTGCTATACTTATCTGGTAGTCTGTGCCTACTAAACAGAGCGTGGCTCAGAACTACTTTCTGAGGAAGACTTCTGAGGAGAAAAATATCAGTAGGACATAGGGAGAAGAGATGATAGTAAGAGTTTTTCAGCGGCAAAAAAGCTTGTGATGAGTTTTGACAAGTTCCAAGGTCATTCTTTTTCAAGAAATAAAGATATTTAACAAGTAAAAATATAAAGTAAGTACTGTAGTTTGAGGAGAAGGTGTATATCTATCCTGGCAGATTCTCAGGCCAAGTTTTTTCTCCGTCTAATAGGACAAGAAGGGGAGAGGGATGCATTTACCTTTTGCCTGAGGAGCACTTACATTTCAGTCTTGAGTGGAGCATACCCTTTCTACTTGACCTGAGCCAGCATACCTCTTTCTGGGGCTTAGATCAGAAGCTAGTGAGCCATGTGCAAAGAATTTTTTTTTTATTTCATATTGGCTGCATCTGTGCCAGCTTAAAAGCGCAACTACCGGCAAGATACCTGCTTAGACTGACAAGAGCCAGTGGGTTGCCTACAGGAGCAAAGCTTGTGACTGGCTGGCTGCCTGGTTAGCCTGCAAGGCTCTTTTGGCACAGCAGGTTCAGAGTGCTTTTGCTTTCAAGCACAACTGGCTATTTGGAGAAGAAGGAGCTCATCTGCATCTGAGACAAGCTGAAACGATGCACCAGAGAGATGTGCTGCATACCTCTGAGCTTTGATTCACTTTGGTTTCATATGCCAGTTCGCAGAAGCAGTCTACATTTGTTGGGCCTTTTTTACCCCTCAGATAATCTGCTTGGCAGCAAAGCTTCTGAACAAATGCTTATAGTGGATGGCACTAGTAATTATCTCATCATTAAAAGTGGCAGGTGCCATTACGCAGAGGTGCTGGTAACCTTTTGTCTGAGCTATGATAACTCACTGTCCTTTGCTTCTCTGTGCTTGTGTCTGGCATGTGGGAAAGTCCTGATGCTGTTCAGGTGTATGGTTAATGGCAGCACCCTGAGAGAACAGGGAGAAGACCAAATATGGTGCATGGGTCTCAGTGCATCATAGGCATTCAGTGCCTGGCCTCCACAGAACTGCTGGAGGTCGTAGGAAAAGTCTGGGAAGTGTTGCTGTAGCAGTGGGACAAAGGACTAAGGCAGCTGTTAATGCTGCTTCACCTAGCTACATGTATGTGTAATCTGGAAATAAGTGTCTTCAGCAGGAGAATTAACTGACACTGGTCCCCCTTAGAAATGAGACAAAGTGCAAGTATCATGTCTTGTAAGATTAAAGGATGTGCAGAAAGGTGCTGTATTTGGCTTAGTCTAGACCCTTTCAGTTCCTTGTGGGCAGTACTACACGAGTTGTACTTGATCCATGGCTGTATTATGTTTTGCATCCTAATATTAGAGTCCCCTGGGGATCCAGTTCTGAAACCTTCTCAGCAACAAGGGAGCAGAAGTACAATCTGAAATTTTCAGCCCCTTTTGAGAACCTGCTTTTTTGTGCCACCAACAGATAACATAGCAGGAGTTCCCCAGTCTGCTCCTAGCTACAACAGCTCCAAACATCAAGCCTGGAAACCTTGGCTGTTAGCTGTGAAGGAGCTGATGCTCATCCTGTTCATGCTGCAGCCACAACTCGGAGCTGGCTATCCATACCAGCCTTGGTCTCGGTCTTGCTTGGCCTGCCCCAGCATGACAGATAACACTGTAGTTTAAAAATAGTGACTGTCAGTTATGCAGCACTGTAAATGCATTGGGCATTGAAGGGACAATCAGAAATAGAGCAAGGCTTTTCTTTCAATTATTCTTGTAGGGAAACTTACAGAAACTTTAATCACTTACTAGTTTAGCTCACAGCAAACTTGAACCAAAAGGGTTCTAACTCAGCATTTTAAATGCTGGATACCTCAAACCTGTCAGATCAGTGGGGTTTCTTTATGCAGGTTTAAAAAGCCCAGCTGTAAGTCTGTATCAGTGACCCCAATAAGCTGTTTTGTCTTTAGAAGAACCTAGGCACTCATGATGTTTTATTCAAGCCATGGGGAGCTTGTTGTGCTCAGCCCCCTGCAGAATCAGACTGCTTGTCACTGAGTTTCATCTTCTGAAAATTACACATTTTGGCTGGAGAACCTGAACCTCCAGTAAACAGTGAAATTAAAATTGACAGGTAAGGTGAGATAGCAGTAGCAGAAAATAAAGTCATGAGAGTAATTGTTTTTGAAATGAATATGTCAAGTTGAGCCCATTTAATTTTGCATGAAATCTGTGGACCTTGTTTCATTACTTACATGCCATTTCTGTATCGGTTTATTTTTACATTTTTTCCTCCTTCCATAAGGGACATGGATCAAAGCTGGGAATTTCTGAAAGGCGATTATTAAGATTCTTTTGTGGGAGAAAAAAAATAAGGCAAGCAGGGATAGAGAACACAATATTGTTCACTTAGAGCCAATTTGCTTTTGTTAACCTTTATAAGATTTCACAGGTTTTGTGTGAACACTGCAGCCCTACTGTGGTCACTCAGCAATTCACAGCTGCTACTGAGCTAGTTTGGGCACTTTACACTAGCTGTGGGTGGAATTTGGGCCACAGACACAGAATACCATTAGCATCTGGCTGCCACTTACTGTCTTTTTTGGTATCCCAAATGATAGCCTGAAAGAGCCGCCCCTACTTCCTGCCATTTCTTAAATGCTCCACTTGTAAGTTTGCCTCATGCCAAGGCAGCCTGACCCCCTTGCCCTGGCTCACATTTTGCCAGGCTGACAGAGCACCATCACGTGCACTCCCCCCACACCTTCCCTGCTGTGCTCATCCCTCCATGCTAGCAGCGGGCATGAGCTGACTAGGAGCTACAGGGCACATCATAGATCAGACCCATGCAAAACATCTAAAGAAAATGTTTCTCCCTTTCTGTTCACTGTTCAGTGGCTGGCAAGAGATGTAGAGTCTCTGCTGAGAGCATCTGGGCCCACATTCCCAGCTGCTGGGAGTCCCAGTTGCTCCTTCTTCACCTTTTTTTTTTTTTTNGGTTAGTTTTAGGTCCTGACTCCAGGAGAGATGTCAGAGCTGCAAATCCCTCAGCAGTTCCTGCTGACTTGCTTACACAGCACTCTGCCAAGTGTGCCAGCTCCTGTGACACCCCTGGTAATCCATGCTGGCAAAGCAGTCTTGACTTGGGGAACTTTTACTTGGTTTAATTTATTGCCATCTAACACAAACTTCTAATCAGTGATTTGGGTAATTAAACCAGCACCTAATTTGGTCCCTTTGGGACCCCTTCAGCAAGGAGCACCTCCTTCCAAGGGTGCATCTCCAGCTGCGAGGCTCCTGAGACTGCAGCAAGCCCTGCAGTTTATAGCCAAGCTATTTCACTCCTCACCTCTGCAAAGCACATCTTGAAGAACTCTAGGAACATGAATCCATTATGAACTCTTTCATTATCATCACAATCTTAATATACATCAGTTTTAAACTCCACTCTTCTCTTTGCACCAGGCAGCAGAGATTAATACTGTAACAGTACACTTAGTAAAATGTCACTCTGTCCTGACATCGTGTTACAGGGGTTGGCATCCATTTGGTTATATATCCATCACGGTGCACCCCTGAGCAGGCCACAGAGGTGGATATTGCAGTGATGTGTGCATACGGTTATTAAAATTCCAGCCACTCTCCAGGTGGCAGGACTCCTCAGCACGGTCTGAACTGTTACCTGTTACAAACTCCACCCCTTGCCCCTGCAAGACTAGAGCATTAGGGGTAGCATTAACACAGCCTGAATCACAAACTCATCACAAGCTTCACCCTTCATCCCTGTGGATGAGATTAGTGGTTAACATAACAATCCGAGCACATTTGTTCCTGCAAAACACGTAACTCAGAAAGCCACAACAGTTTGAAGATATATTCTTTTGCAGACCCCATGGACGAGGTTATCAGGGTTAACACCATAATTATCTGAATGCTTGCTGTGTATTTTACGCCTTGTTCCTTCAAAACAAATCACCAGGAACATAACAGCAATTCAAGTTATTCACTATGCTTTAGTGCAGAAGCAAATGATTAAGATCATACAAGCAGAGATTGACACCAGTGTCAGAGGTACCAGTAGGGTCATGAGGCCAATAGCTGTCGGGCTTCATCTAGCCCCAGAATGGGAGTGTTCAGCATTCACATACTGCAGTGCGGGCATTTCCCCATTTGGGGAGTAAGATGACGCACTGATCAGCTTAGGTCTCCTGGGCCTTGTTCCCCGGACATAACAACATTAACTGAGCTCTGACCTTTTGGCTGCGCTTGCAATCGGTTAACTCACAGGCCCAGATTTCTGTCCCACTTCCATCCTGTGGTTCGTTTCCTTCAGGAGCATCCGTAAGTCCCAACATGTAGAGTGGGAGCATGGAGAATTTTCAGCCCTTCTTGACACTATTTTTTTTTTCCAAAGCTGAACGTAGAACTGGACTCAGCATTTTCCTTGGGGCTAATCTCACACCTGTCTTCCAGCATGCCTCCCTGGGTACAGTCCATGCAGGTCCCTTCTTGATGCCCTGGCTGTTTATCAGCTGAGACCAGAGGGCACTAGTAGCAGTGCCTAGCTAGTGGTGCTTCTGGGTTGTGACATTTGCAATCACCACTTCTGTAGAGTTTGGTTTCCAAAGCCAAAGGGGCATCTCCCAGAGGCAGTGGCTCTTAAGTGTCCATGTTTCTGCAATTTTGCTCTGACAAAAGGACTACTGAGTGCTCACAGTCTTGGAAGCAACATTTTCATCACTGCAGGCCTGTATAACCACTCTGACTGGGGCTGCCTGTAAGCACTTCCTTTTTTAGTCAGCTTTCTGCTAGCAAAACCTGTAACATGCCCCCCACGATGCTCACACATGGATTAACTGGATGCTTATGCTAGAACTCATGGGGCATTCATGCATAAATTAATTGGCACACATGCATGAACTGAACGGGCAGTCATGCATGCGTGCGGTAAAACTTGCATTTTTTTGTCCCAAATAGTGTGTAGGGCTTTGTCACATGGCAGGATCTGGTAAATGAAATGCACAGTGGTTTCCCCAAATCCCAGCTGTGCACCGTGTCTCAGTAGGCTCATGGAAAGCTCCCAGGAGGCTGAGCTGAGCCTCCTGACTGTCTGGAGGAGGTGGGCATGGTCGAAAAGCAAGCTGCAGAACAGCAGTGTGGCCAATTTTGTGTCCTTTTGTGGGCCAGGCCTTCTCTTGCTGCTGGCACTAGACCTAAAAATAAAAAAGCCTATCAGCTCCCCCAGTGCAGCCCTGACACACCACTGAGCCCCGGTGCAGTCTGCTGGGTGGCAGCGGTACGTACGCTTCTCGTTGGCCACTTATTACAGTGTTTATTTAAGAGTTTCAAGAAAGTCAATTACTCATCAGATGTAAGGAGATTAATCATGGTTCCTTATTCACATGGCATATTAACACTTCTCCTTCATTGCCTCCCTAGGGCTCTGACCTCACTTTTAAACCAACGGCATGATATATAGCCAGGCTTACACTCAAGTACCTCCACATAGCCGCTAGTGCTGTTGTTAATGATTTGCAAACAGAGCCTCCAAACAGGCATGCCCGTTCTTTCATGCACTATCCCCTAGACAACTTGTTTAAGAAAAAAAGTAAATAAAGCCACGTTTACTACAATGACAGATCCCAGCCGTTATTTCAAACTGTCTTTTGCAGGGGAGAAGAACAGCAATGCCCTCTCCTCTCCACATTTCAAACCCTAACAGATGCTGAAGCACCATCCAAAAAGCATTTAGAGCCGAGACCTCAGCTGTCAATCTCCTATATGCGTGACAGACACAAATCAGCCATTTCTGAGCAAGTTAAATGTGATAGAGCATAAAGATTTAAGTCCAAAGTAAAGTTTGCCACAGCTGTCAGCTGTTAGACCCCTTCCTAAGGCCTTCCTCTCCAACAGAGATAGGTAGCGTGGTGCAGGACAGGTTTGCTCTGAAGCCCAGCAAGATAGCTGGTGACTGGGGAACTCCACTGCTGGAGGAATTGGTGAGCGTGAGGCTGGAGAAAGCTGAGGGGGAAGAGGTGACAGTCATTTACCCTGCAGAGCTCCCACATTTTTACAAGATGCCTGAGCCTGGCCATTCCTTAGATGTTAAAGCTTGATGCTGTCAAGGTCAAATTTACCTTTCAGTAAACCTGGAAGCTTCACTTGCAGATGGCGTATGCTGGAGGGGAGGGATGGGCAGATCTGTAAGTAGAGTCATGGGATATTGGGGCATCTGCAAGGAGCGTCCTCTTCTGGTTCACAGTATTGGTGGCTGGAGTTGAAACATTTCAGTGCTTGAGAGCAACAAGGAGCAACAGGTAAACAAACAACAGTAACTGTGAACTGCACCATGCAGAGTAGTAAGCTCCACACTGCTTCGGTAAACACGGTTACTTTTTGCACCTGCCCACAAATGCAGTAACCAATCTCTTCTCCAGGGCTTCGGAGGGCAGAACTGTGGAGGTACCGTACAAAGGCGATGTGGAACTCACCATTCTGGACATCCTCGGGGGGCTGCGCTCCACCTGCACCTACGTGGGAGCTGCCAGACTCAAGGAACTGAGCAGGAGAACAACGTTTATCCGGGTCACCCAGCAGCACAGCCAGGTCTTCTTATAGGACAGGGGGACTGGAGAGAGGGGTGGGAGGAGAAGAGCAGGAAGGGCTGATGGTTTGTTTTGCTTTCTCCTCCGTGTTGCATTACTGGCAAACCCCTCTCTCTCCTAATGGCAGTCTCATAGCCATGATGGCTGGGATTTGGAAGGGGAAGGTTGTGCTATTAACACTGTGCCATTGATTCAGATCGCAATAGCCTCATCTTTTACTGTGCCTGTTCTAATTTTTAATCAACATTTCTTCATCTGTTCTTTCCCTTCTGATGAATAGCTGCTGAAACCTCAATTAGCAAGGAATTGCATAGACATGGCTGTTGGGCCTGCAGACATACACATTCCCTCTTTTAAGACTGACCTGTCAGCTACCACTGCTTCTGGCAGTGCACCCTCCAGAGATTGCAGGCTGGGAAAGAAAAGATGTAGGAAATTGAGTGGAGGGATCCAAAAGCAAATTGTCTTCACCTTTCCTCTGGCAAAAGGATAGATGTTTGTGGCAGAGGTGGGTGAGGCCTGGCTGCTGGTGACTTCTTCCTGTGATGACAAAAATGCCAGGTCTCTCTCACTCTCTGTTCACAGGGCTGGTGGTGCCATTTTTACTTAACTCTCCCTATTCAACAGACCTGCCTCTTCAGAGAAGTTGGCGTTGAATGTAGCAAACCCATGCTGTCCTCCCTGCCCCCATCTATGGAGATCATTCAGGAGAGAACATCTCAGAGCTTGCCTGCTTTACGTGCATGCAGTAATTGTGTTGCGTGGGTTGCTGCTTTCACCTGCGCTCTGTAATCAGATTTTTAAGACACAGAAACTCAGCAACAGTAAACTCACCAAGGGGAGGTTTCTCCGCAGCCCTCCCTGCTCCATTGTAAGTTTTCTGCCTGTTCGTATCCATTTAGCAGGGATGTAAAAATGCTGCGCTGGGCATTGCCTGCGGCCAGGAGAACGAGGCCGGAGGGATCAAATTTATGACTGACTTAGCTCCTTGGTACCACTCCTTTGCGGTCCGTGACATTGTGAAGAGCAAAAGGGAGCTTTCAGCAGAATAGCCTGATTGCAAGACACTGGTAGGCTGAGCTTGAGTTAAAGCATTTGCTCTGAAGACAGTAATGAATGTTTAAGACTCTGGGTAACACTTTAATAAAGTGCAATGGCCCACTAATTAATTGATAAATTACAATGAATTTTCTTTGGAAATACACATTGCATCCACGTGAATACCACAGTAGCTCGTTATGAGAAATGATGTAAAAGTGAACACCAATGAATTAATAATGCTTGGCCACTTACTTTGAAGTGCTGCTGAGATCATAACACAGCTGATGTTACCTCAGTACTTCAGAGTCTTACTTTGCCCTCCTGCAGGTATCTGTGGAAAGAGGCAGGCTTCCTTTGAAAAGCAAATGAGTGATCTGTAGGAAGAGGAATAGCAAAGAGAATCTCTAGAATTCAGCTCATTTGATGGACTGCTCAAAAAGCCATGCACTAGGACTGGTACAACTGGCCATGCTGAGGAGCAAATCTGGCCACCAGCTGATCCCCAATGACATTTAAGTGTGTTGAGCACACTGGAAAAGGCACAGTAGATCTTCTAAATGGCCTATTTTAAATGTCCTCCACGAAACACATCAGACGTAACTCTTAGTTGTGGTATGACCCTTTTGTTTGTTTTGGAGGTCAATAAAGGCCTTCATGTGAGCAGAGGTGTTGATGCTTATGCTGGCTTTAAGGACCGTCTGTCCCGCCCAAGTCTCACACAGGAACCTGAATGTAGATGAGATCTGTTCCCCCCAGCCTGACAGCATCATGTTAAGGAGATGCCCGGCTTCCTTACCACAGATCCTGCTCTTACCCACACTAAGCCCAGAGTAGGCAGTGTTACTCTCTGTGCGTCAGTACGACTGGAGGAGGTCACCATTCCTTTATTTACATGACATAAGGCGTAGGGTAAAAAGGCAAACGAACACCTCTGTGCGGAGCAGGGTCAGAGCGTCACGCTGCAGGCTTGCCCACAGGTGTGTCTCTGCGCTCGTGCCTTCATATGTGGGGCGTGCAGCAGTGTGCTGGTCTCACGCCTACTCTCACTATCGCTTTTCTACTTTTTTTTAGCTGCATTTCTAAATAGAAGTTAAGAAATTCATATACATATATAATATATATATTTATAAACGTTTTTCTAAGAAGATCGTATGCACACTGAACAGAGCAGCTTCATAACATCTCTCTGGAACAGTTTCTTTCTCCAAAGGACCGGTGCTGGGGGCAAGGGAGGGCTGCCTGGCTGCAGGGGTGGAAGCATTGGTCTCCTCCCTGGGTGAGATGTGCACTTCGTGGCCACCCTGGCACACCTGCCCGTCTGACCAGTGCCAACAGGAAAGGATGGGACAGGCTGGTGTTAGGAAGTGTCCCCAGTTCTCCAGGCAGTGAACGACGCACCAAGAGTGGTGACTGGTAAAGCATCGACTTAGGGTATTTGGTTTTCTGACTAGCAGCTGTTACCATCATTTGAAACAGCAGCACGTTTTCTTTCTATTTTTTTTTCCTTCTCTCTCCAGAGTGAGCGGGAGGGAGAATCAGCTGCAGAAAAGCTGAACTGATGGCACGGCTGCATCTCCCCCAGAGTTATATGTGGGTTTTGTTCCGAGGCAGCACTCTGCCAAGTCAGCACTCACTCCAAATGGAAAAAAGACAAGCTTGAGGCCTCCTTTAACACCCGCTGCTGTGCCTCAGCCATTGCCCTTGTCTTCTCTTAGCCCCAGGTGCTGTGCCGTGTGCGAGCCCGCGGCCACTCTGGCAAGGAGCTGGGGCTGTGCCTGGTGGGATGGTCCATGCGAGACCACAAACACTGACAAATGCCATGTGCCATTTGCAGATCTACCTCACCTGTGCATTTTACCAGGTTTTGTGTTACTTGTTGTCCTTCTGTGGGACATCTGTATCATTTGAAAGTGCTTAGTGTCGGGTGATTCTGCTTTACCTGGTCTTCTTTAAACCTGCCACCCCAGCCCCACGCTGTCTCCCTGCTAGAGGAACACTGGAGTGTGATGAGCAGCGCTGCAGGCCAAGGCCACACCTGCCTTCCCCAGCCAGGCAATTGCTAAGCTGAGCACCCAAGAGCGGTGCTGAGGTTTGGCCCCACAGGCTCTGCAGTGCTTGGACACACCCAGGCCTGTAAGCAGGGATGATGTTCAAACCAGCCTGGCAGCATCCTGCCAGCTGCAACATAAGCCACATGGGGCTCGTTTCTGAAAGAAACAGACTCAACTCCCTCCTTTGTGCTGTGCTCTTCTGTGCATCTTTCTTCTCACCTCAGGGCGTGGGGCAGTTGAATATTGGGTGTGGGGCACCCTGTAAGTGCGAGGAGTTGGGCAGGAGGAGCCTCTGCTCACTTTTGTGGGAGCTTCTCCTATGAAAGTGTGCCCATGTCTTCCTTTCTGCCAGTCAGTTGCCAGGGAGAAAGGAATGGGGGTGAGCAAGAAACAGGGCAGCAATAGCCAGACCTCACTGCGCTGAGATGAGCGCTCTTATTTTTCAGTCAAGGATACTTTGAGAATTCAGAGCCTTCTCTGAACCAAGCACTCCGCAGTGCTTTGCTTGGGCTCCTTCAGATGCCCTCCCTCGCATTTACCTGTGTTTACTGTTCTTGAAGTTTTCATGCATAATTAAATAATTCACAGTCTGAAACTCCCCGGCGTTGCCTGCAATAATTGTAAAGCGCTTCTGCATAATCAGCCGCAAGGAGCTGATGAGCCTTAGCTGTTTCCCTGCCCCGCGCCGCACTGCTGAGATGGTGACGGCGAGCAGCGTCTCCCCTCACCTGCGGCCAGCCCGCGCCTGCAGTGCCTCCAGCGCCAGCGGCACCGCCATGTCACGCGTTCAGAATTGTCAATGGCAAGTTTTGTTATGCAATAAAGAGCTTCGTTCCAATGGTCTCAGAGGGTTTTATGCCACATGCGGGTACATTCTGCGTCGTCGCGTGTGAACGCTGACGTGCGTCGCCGAGGGGGGAGAAAATAAATGGGCCAAAGGGCTCTCAGAGGAGAGCATCGCACACTCAGCTGCAAGCCATAAAGAGACCGCACGCGTTTGCAATTGGCACTGTTATTTTATTAGTACGAGTATACTGAAACAATAAACTTGTACTGGTATACAGACAATTTCTTTAAAACAATTTTGTTCAAATTTTGAATCAAACATTGTTTTATTAGAATAATGAAATAATTTCTACCTAGAAAACCTGCAAGCACCATCAAAGAAAGGGACCATAAAATTCAATAAACAGACGCGAGTGTATCCTACAAATAGACACACCACCATTAGAAAATAGAATATGAATTCTTCCATTTTTTTTAATATTTGTTTTAAAAAAGCTAGTGCAAGTACAATATTTTACACTGGAATTACAGAGAGTATGCACGCATATGGAAAAAAGTTCTCCTGTCACAATAAAAGCTCTTAACTATGTCTGTATGCACTTAAAATCTTCTCCTCTTTTCAATAAGGTGCAAAACGTTATTCCCTCCCTATTTCTCCTTTGTACTGGCCATGTCAGCTCAACTTCTCCCCAACACAAAGCTGCAATATCCCTTTTGCTGGGCCTACGCTAGGAACTACGCTGGAAGTGTGATTTGCAACAACCCTCATGAGTAATCCCAAATGAGAAGGAAAAAAAAAAACAAAAACCCAACAACAAAAAACCCTTAAAAATGACTGCTGAAGAATGGCAAAACCTCGCCCGGCAAGGCCTCTCGCCGAGCGCCCTCGCAGCCAGCCCCAGCCCGCCGGCTGCCAGCACGGTGACATAGCTAGTACAAAACGGTTTTCAGTAGCTCACCCAAACTGAAAAAGGTTGGGAAACCCCCGCCCGTAAACCCGCCCCCCCCTTTTTTAACACTGCGAAAAGAACAGTGTTCAACAAGTTAATATATTATTCAAAAAAAAAAAAAAGAGCAAATACATACATTAGTGAGTTTCAACATCAGCTGACTGTCGTGAGAGGTTGTATCTACGCCCTAACAGATTAGTAACGTCGCTAGGAGGCCAGCCCGATGGCCAGACAGAAGATGCCAACGTAGCCACCTGCAGCCACCCTCGGCCCGCGTTCGTGCTCGCCTACCCAGACCCCAAACCCGCCGGCTCGGACAGGAGTTCTGCAGACTGCGTTCGAAGGGAGAGCAATCGGGTCCTCGGCTCTTAAAGCAAACCCCAGGCGGGACCCCGAGGGTCCGGGCCCTGGGGGTTTTGCACGTCAGCAATCCAGTAGTACAGCAACGACAGCTTCAACGAGTGACTAACGCCTACTGCAGATGACACTTCCAATGCACGCCTACTGCATGGTCGAGGGAAAGGGCGCAGGAGCTTTGACCGCTCAAAACCAGAAACAAACAAAAAAGAAACAACCTTGGTGAAGCCTCCGTAAAATCCTCAGTGGAAGACTTAAGTCCTTTCAGAGAACAACAAGAAAAAAACTACAGAAACCTTAGAGACGGTTATTGTATAAATACTACCTGTTGGCTGAATGCACTTCATTGTGATACGACTGGGGCCATTCCTCCCGGTGCCGGGGACACCTGGACACGCTGGGTGCGGCTGCGAGAGCTGAGGCCGGGGTCACCGCCTCACAGGGGACGGGAGAGGTCCGGGACATCGCCCTGCCGCCAGCTGCCCAGCTCAATCTTTGGACTAGAAAGAGGCCCTCTCCTCAAAAATCGCTCCGGGATCCTCTCCTTTTGGCTTCTGGAAAACACTGGTCTCTCAAGCAACCAAGACCATCACTGGAAACCTGTCTCGTGATCTGCTCCCCGGCAGCGGGGAGAGAGGGGGCAGTGGAAGGGGCCCAAAGGCCACGTGGCCTCAGGCTTGGCTCTGCTGCTGGCGCTAGGCTAGGATCCCTTGTTATAAACACTTCTTGCTCAGGATTATACTCTTTGGGTTTCGTCTGGAACAGGAAGTGCTGAAAAAACGTGGAACAGCATCCCGCAGAAAAAAAATCGGACCGAGAGGCTTCAGGCGGGAACCCAGCGGGCTGGGCCCGGCCCGCCAAGGGCACGGCCAGGCCTCCTCCAAAACCAGCCTTGTCCCTCGGCGCAGGCAGGAGACTGGGAGCCAAATCCAGCTGCGGAGTGAGGCTGCAGGTCTGCGCTGTAGCCACCCTTTGAAGTGCCTGGTAGCTGCACTCGAGAATTGCTGCTCCGAGGTGTATTTTCAGCACAGGAATAAACAGGGTGAAGCATGACTCCATTCCCCAGCAACGGGACCCATGTAGTACGAACAGAAAATTAAGCACAGTTGTTCTTTAAGAGCCTTTTAAGTAATAATTCTTCCTGGCCAAAGCCAATACAAATCAGATCATCTAGACATGACAATTTCTATATACAAAAAACATGTAACTTTCAACCTTTCTCTGCTTTTGTATTTAAAAACATTTTTTTTTTTTTACAAACAAGGTATGAAACTCACTGTTCAAACAGAGCCATCTCTTTTTCAAACACTGAATGAATCATTCCAACATTCATTTTTCTTTTGTGCAATTTTTAAAACATTACCTGTACTCCTCAATGTGAGTGCTTCAAAAAAAGTTTCTATTTTTAATAAGCTTCTCAAATTAGGTTTACATCAAAAAATATTCCCACAAGATATAGTGCTACAAGAAAAGATCCTATCAGTAAAGGTAACACATCTGAAGCGAGGTCGTCTATGTAAAAGAAATTGAACTCTGGAGTAGAGGTGTGCAACTCGTTTGGAATTTCCCTATTGACACGAAACACAGAACTGTCCTCGGGACAGGAAAACAAGTGGACATGTAGGGTTATGAAATTCACACAGATTTATTCATGTGCAAACCGACACTTCTGTCTGGCTGTGTGTGCACCTACGCAGATCTGCATCAACTGATTCGGATTTTTCTATTTACTTCAGGACTTGGGGGACGGGGGGCAGGTGGATAAACCAGAAAAGAACATGGCTGAGTGCACTCCGGTGACACGTTTACCCCTCTGCTCTCACATCAGCACTGCACAGAGCCCCGAGCGGACTCTGCCGATACCGTGGTGATGGGGAGGGAAGAGATGGGAGTCACCAGTCCGAGTGCACGGCCCGTTTCGCCCTTGTTGAGCCCACGGGCTGGCTTCTCCGCCAGCACGCGTCTGAGTGTTTGCAGAGCTGGGGCCCAGGACACTGCACCGAGAACCCCTCTTTGAAGTAACACTGTTAGTGTTCAAAATAAAAAGGATTTGCCCTCCTTGATACAGTTTTTTTTTCTTTTTAGCAGTTGCAAGTCTGAAGCGAATTTCACCATTTCCTTTTTAATATTGGCAACACACTTTAAGTGAAACAAATCTCCGCACAGAGTGAATTTTCATGATAACCAACAGCTACAGTTCACGCTGAGCCTGCTGCTTTTGTATTGCGATCTATGTGATATCTACAAAGTCAAATCATGAGATGCAGGAAATCCAAACTCGTCTGTAACATTGTACATCCCTACTCCAGAGCAGTAAAAGTGCTGCTTCTGGTCACATCAGT
Organism: Penelope pileata; assembly: GCA_013396635.1. NCBI lineage: Eukaryota > Metazoa > Chordata > Aves > Galliformes > Cracidae > Penelope > Penelope pileata. The sequence goes on from WBMW01005868.1 coordinate 106,704, forward strand.
GTACCACACATATGCCAGCCCCATCCCTGAGTAAAAGGTGTGAAAAGTTTCTAAATGTTCCTTGATTTAGGGAAACGAGAGTAGTGATGTCACTTCCCCACGCCGAGAAAATGACGGAACGACGGCCGAACGAAGCGACAGCGGGACGAAGGACCTGAGGGGGTCAGAGGAACGTCCCCGTCCCGAGGCCTGGTTCGTCGGGGGAAAAATCCCAACAGCGACGTACAGAACCATGGACTAGGTCAACAGCAACTCCAATTCGGGTTTCAACCGTAGGACTTGAGGTAAGTGACATCAAACTCAAATTCCCCACGATGTGGCCCAGACAAACTGAAACAATGCCTAAGTTAAACACTATAAGGAACAGTCATTTTATATATATAGATATATAGATAGATTAGATAGATAGATAGATAGACAGATAGATATTTTTAGAAATCCCTATAAAGAGGTTCTCATTTTATTTTCTTCGCCCTGACTAATTTCTTGGTGATTGTATGCATTTCATTGTAAACTAAACAGGCCTGCTACAAAAAGAAGAAGAAAAGAAAAAAGAGACCGAAAGAAAAAGAAAACTGCCGCAGCCCGTGCCGCAGGAGCGGGGCCCGGAGCAAGAGGCACCCACAGCCGGCAGCAGGGCCTCGCGTGCGCAAAATCCCCCCCCGGAAAAAATAACGAACCCCCCCAAACTCCTCCTCTACTGGTGATGGTGGGGTGAACTTGGATTAAGCTTTTTTTTTTTTCTTTTTTTTTTTTTCTTCCTGGATCTTTTTTTCTTTCCTTTTACCCTGCGGAGGCCAGGGGCACGCGTTCCAAATACGCAAGGCCGCGGCAGGCCCTTAATCCACGCGCCACACTCACGGAACACAAAAGGGGCCGGGGTGCCCCAGCTGGAGGGGCACCTGGCCCCAGTACGCTGCTTTTTGGGGAGAGGGAGTTCTCAACGGGAAAAGAAGGAAGGAAGGAAGGAACCACTCCAAGAGAACAGAAAGGGGAAACCAGAGGAGGGTATGAGATCTAGCTAACACCGCACGGGTGAGTCTACGTTGGCACGTAAAGTATTGCACGTCCTACAAAAGCCAAAGCATGGAAAGGGACAGTTGTTTGGAAAGAACCAGTTATTTCAGAATTCCTCGGTCTGAAATACAAGCACAGAACTAATACATTCCTATTGCTCCAAACTTATTTTTTTATTATTATTATTTTTTATTTATTTTTTTAGTGTTAGTTGAATAGATCCAGTCAGTTTAATCGCCCCTGCTTCCTCGTTAACCACGAACGTGAATGCGGATGGTTCTCGTTGAGATTTTTTCCGAGTACGTGCGAATTACGGAAATAGTGGTACGAATGAGAAGTAAAATCTGCCATTCTTTCTATTCCTTTACCATCAAAGCTTAAAAAACAGAACAGGAAACAAAACAAAACAATAAATCGCAAGTGCCCTGAGCAGAGTATATGGAAGATTAAGCGACTTCTCTGAGCAGAAATATTAACAAATAAGCACTAACTAAGCCGTGTGACTGTGAGAAGAAACCCGCTCAGCTATTTGGTAGCCCGCTGAGAGGTTAATAAAATTCAAGGAAATTCAAGAAAAGTTTCAAGCTATTTTAAACGCATTTCAACTTTTTGGTGCACCCCAGAATACGGTATAAAAACAATTAGTTCTGGTGTGAGCTAAATTTCAAGTAACACGTAACAGAGTCAAAGCTGGGGTTTGGGGTTAACATTTCTTCTCTTAAATAAAAGCACTGTATTTCAGGGGAAAGGGAAAATGAGATTTTAAATAGGCTCGTTCACTTTAGGTACTGTATTTCTGATCCAGAACGTTTATTTCCTTTCCTCCCTATCAGTACAGCTTCTTCAAAACTACCTGAAGGACGATGTGAACTCACCGACCACAACAACGACGCGAATGCTCGGCCGTGTGGGGCCCGAGCCAGACCCCGCTGCGGGCAGGGGGGCCCCTCCAGCCCTCTGTGGGCGGCGGGCGGCCGCCTGGCCCGGCGCCCAGCACTGAGCCCCTCGTGGGGAGCAACCCGGCCTGGAGAGCCAAGGGGCCGAGCGGCACGAACCCCCGCGGCGTGTTCTGTACCAAACTCCTGAATCTGGTCTTCCGAATGGAAAAGGATGCGGTGAAAAGAACAAATAATAATAATAATAAAAATAACAACAGGTTTGTTTTAAAAACAAACAAACGCCTTGCTTATGTATAGAAACGTTTCTTGTGGAAAACTCTCTCAGCAAGTCTGAAGACAAATTCTCAGATCTGTCCCGGTAGGACCCGGTTCTGTGTGGCAGATATGGCAGAGACCGAAAATGGACTGGGAAAGGAACACAACCCTACGAAACGGCCTAGAGCCAGGCAGGTTAGTGAGTCATTGCTACATTTGTTTATGCTCTTTCAGACCCCCCACCCCCACCCCACAACATTATTAGGTAAAAACTGCAGGAATACCACACAAATGATAAACTCAAGATGTGCAAATTGCAAGATTCTTTAAAGTCCATCTTTTTCAAAAACACTGGACAAAGATTTTTTTTTCTCTTTCCTTTTTCCTTTCTCTTATTTTTTTTATTACCTGTCAGCTCGCGTATGCCTTTAACTCTTTCTCAAGCATTAAAGTTTAAAAAGTGCCTCCTATTAAGTAGTCCTTTGTGGACAATGACTGTCACATACTAGTTCAATAATTCACATTCATCCCTTTGAAACCACATTGAAACTTTCAGCGCCTCGCCTGTGATAAAACTTTACAGAGTTGCATGTAGTTACAGTGTCGAAGAGATTCGTTTGTTTGCTGCTGCTGCTGCTTTCCGCGCAGATCAACGTGAGATACAGTACGCACCGAGTGTCAGACCAGGATGCTCAGCCATAAAGTGTGAACAGCATTTTAAGTGCTTAAAGACATTCTACGTTCATCTTCAACATTGGGTTCCTGTGTCACACTGAAATTTGAAAAAAGTGGCACCGCTTGTCCATAATCATGAACCAAACACAGTACTAGAGTTAAAGACCGAGATCTGCAACCTAACTGCAAACGACGTGTGCCTGTGATCTCAAAGGGGCAGTATGCGTCTCCCTCGTGGAAGCAAATGTCCATGGCGTAACCCGACCGATTTGTCTAACACTGCACAGAAACAGGAGCGAGCCTGAGCCGGGCACGTCCCCGAGCTGGAGGCCTCCCTGCGCGCACCCACGCGCACCCACGCACACCCGCACACCCGCGCCGCGAGGCAACGCCTCGGGTGAATGGTGCCCAGCAGCCGCCCCGTGTGTGTGTGCATGGCCTGTGGCAACGAACTGCACGAGCAAGCAGGAGGGAAACGGTGGTGGCAGTTGCTTCGTGAATAAAAATCAGTGCAGTCAGACCCCATGGGGGAAATATATATGTACATACACACACACACACAAAGATATATATATATACACGCACATACATGTGTACATATATATACTGTAGAATCTCGAGTAAGAGTTGGCTTATTGTTGACAAGGTCAGAGAGCGTCTGACCCTTTTCGGTAACATCTGTGGGCTGTGTCCTCCACATTCACCTGAGGGGAGAAACCCCCTTTCCCCCGTGAGCCCCCAGGGCCGAGGGGCCGCCTGGGGCCGAGTGCACGCACACACGCATGACCCACGCACACCACGCGTGACACACACCTCTGCTACAGTTCCCTCCTCCTTACCTCCCCCCAAAAACTAGAGCAGGAACCAAAACAAGGAAAAAAAAACAAAACAAAAAAACAGTGAAAAGAAAACAAAATCACAGCTGGACCCTGTCCTACACGAGGTGTTAGAAAACAGGAGCCATGACAACACATTCATTTCCACTAAGGGTGTGTGAAGCAGATACTGCCCCTCCGGTAGCTCTCAGGAAACCTAGTCACTGACAAACACTTGTGGAAAAACATATGCACCAGTCTCCTGCATAATACCAGCTGCAACTATAACAACAAGGTTATAACATAAACCTAAAATAAGATGATAACATGTAAATACTGGGTTATTTAGTCTACAGTACAGTAATCTGGATAAAAATGACAAGGGATAGCCTAATTTCCTTTCCCCAAACAACTTTTACTTTCCTACATTGGATCGACCTTCAATGCAAATCTTAACCTCCTGAGGAATAAAAGAAGGCTTTGGAAGAGTCAAAGGCGGCTCCTCTTCTGATTTCTCTAGTTTCCGTGTTTCGGGGGCTGACCACCTCCTCTTCCTCGTTGCCGGGGGCTTGCTGGGTTCTGTTTTGGTGAGCAAAGGTGCTGCAGGCAATCCTATTTTGTCCGGAAACTTCAGTTCACCATTCTCAGCTAACATCTGTGCACTTCCCTGATTAATCCCGTTTTCCTGCTCCGCATACCTGTGTCTACTTCCAGCTAGACTGTCATTCTTTGAATGCTTCAGCAAGATGCTAGCTGAGTCCACGGGCTGGCCCTTTTTAATAGAGCCGTTCTTCAGGTTCTTGAGCGTAAGCGATATGCAGACGTCCCCCACAGAGAGTTTGGAGCATGGCAAATCAAAGAGCTGGCTGGTTCTCTCGGGGCAGCAGGATGACCAGCCTTGTCCAAATACAAAAAAAGGGTATTCTACCAAGACCTCCACGCTGACCTGCAGAAAGAGAGGAGACAGCAGAGAGAGAGGGAGAGAGGAGAGAGCGTCAGATCAGCCCCTCGCCTTGCTGCACGTGCGCAGCACCCAGCAGTCGTCACTGGCGAGAGAGTGGAGCAGGGATTGTGCCGGTGCCATCGTTTTCTGTGAAATCTGTACATCGAGCACCAGACTTCACACTTGTCCTTGTCAAACGGGTGCTAACAGACTCTGAGCTCAGCACTCCTTAGCGCAAAACCTCAACAGGAATCGATCTTTACCTCTATCCAGCTGCTCACGGAGACCTAACAGGCAAAACAGCTTTGGCATCTGTCAGACTCTGCTCCCTGCCATACCCATGTGGCACTTCAAGCCTGTCACCCACGCTTACGGACACCTTCCAGCCAGAGCACGGCTCCCGGAGGCTGGAAGAGGCTCTGGCTTCTACTCCCAGTTCTGACACACGACTCCCTAAAGGGTGATGGGAATGCCACCCCACCTTCCCAGCCTCCCCCCGTGCAGCTGCATACTTACCAGCGTGAAATGGCTGAAGATGCTGATCTACATGGGAAGGCCATGGGTACTCACAGAGCTGGGTCTGTAGCAGCAGTGGGCACGAACCCACCTTCTCCAAGCAGCCCTGGGCCCAGCCCAGCTTGTGCCCTTCTCACACCTCCAGCAGCCACCTCTGACTATCTACCTACAGAAAGCGCCTTTTCCGATTTCGCTGCTCAGCCCAGCTTGGTGACTTCCACTGTTCACGTTTCTCTGACAGTGTCTCTGCCACTGAGCTCACCTCCTGCAGCCCCCAGAGAGAGGACCACCTCCCCTTCTCCTCCTGCAGTTTTTGCTTTCTGTCATCTCCTTTTCCTGTCAGTCCCCACTTCACCCCGCTTTAGAAACACGTAGAGTTATGGATGGTATCTCATGGTCTTACTGTGGTACCCAGGAGAGCAGATCAGCAGCAGGTGCCTGCTGCTCCCTGACCTTGTGTGGTGGGCCTTGACGCCTAACCCAAGACAACACTCCAACACAATCTTTGCATCGTGCCCACCTGCAGGCTCAGAAAGCACACGTGGGCTCCTCTCAGCCTACAGGTCCGAGCCCTCCCAGCACAGCTCCGTGAGGGCAGACACTTTCTAACACCAGTACCTCCAGAAAATCTGGTACACGTTTTCAACATGCTGTGTGTAACTCCAGTGAGATCTGCAGCTCTATGAGCACAGCCTGTGCTTAAGCCAGCCACCCACTTTTTGTCCCCAGGATCTCCACATCCTCTGGGGTTCTCAGGCACAGGCAGCATCCTGCTGTGGCTGCTGCACACCCTCCTGGCAGGGGCTGAAGCGCAGGAGAACGTCGGCATGGCACAACCTGTGCTCATCTCACTGCCCGTGCTCATCTCATTGCCGAGGTGCTTGGCATGCACAGAACACACCGACTGTCTGCAGAGCCTTCCTCTCAAGCAGCACAGATTCATGTGAAGGGAACATCACTGTGGGCTTGCGAAATCATCTCTCACCCTTGGAAGTGCATAATGATGTCATACCGAGCATGGCTTTCTATTGTTAAAAATGCATCCCGACATGAAGGAATGTAAGTGGTTAAAGACACTTATCCCGTACTCCTGTGTTCAAACATCTTTGTTTGTAATGTCAGGAGCATGAAATTGGGGATGGAGTTGCTTTGCCTGGCTGGCAGAAGAGCCTGGGCTCAACGACCACCACAAAGGCTCCTTCTGGAAGCACCTCAGCTTCTGCTGTGGACATCAATTTCTGACAGCCCATGTTCTGCCCTGCTAAGGCTGCCTGAGGGCTACCCGTCAGCAGCACCTGCTGTCTCTGCTCCCCTCCCCACAGGTGCTGCTCCCCTCAGCAGCACCCAGCCTGCAAACAGGGCCCCAGGCAGCTCCCTGTGGACCCCACCAGATCCACGCCCCCTCGGGCAGGAGGGATTTGGACTGGTTAAACCCATGCCATGCCCTAGCAGACAACTGCAGTTCATGGGACTTTTTGTCAGTTGATTCCACTGACAAAAAAACCCACACTTAAAACACCTATAAATATATGCCACACACCTGTATGACCAGGCCAATCAAGTACACTTCATGTACTCTCTCGATGCTCCACCTGCCCAACATGTAAGGAACTTCAAAAGGAGGCACCAGATCTGTCCCCTGCCATAAATCCATTTCTGCTATAGTAAAAGCCTTTTCTGACCAGAACTGTCTGCCAGCAGTCAGCTGTGTACATGGCAGTGCTGGAAAGGGACCCGACTTGAGGCCTGGTTTGTGCCCTGACCTGTGGAGAAAGCAGGGCAACTTCAATCCTCCAGTGCCAGGATTTGCAGAAATATCTGCCCCGAGTCTGTGACCTTATTCCACACGTACACAGCTCAGTAAGTGGCCTGACCAGGAGAAGTGGTGAAAGTGCACTGCCAACACAGAGCAGTAGGCTTTCCTAATGGACACAGATTTCTCATTTATATTGCTACAGTTCGCCTCTTCCTCATTTCCTTCCTGTTTGCTATATACATTTCCTCCTTTTCATACTGTCCCAGCCCAACAAAAGGAATTTGTATCTCTGGGAATCATCAATTATCCTCAATAACACAGATGTTCCTCGTGAAGGGAACTTCATGCTCCCACAGCACGCTGTCCTTCTGTTTGACATGGCATATAGAACGCTTCCCTGAACTGCCAATCCCCGAAACAAATTGCCAAATTGGTGATGGTGACCATGAACAACACCAGAGATGGCAAAATGCCAGAACTTCCATGGCCTGGTCAAGGCGTTCAAGGGCACAGATCAATCTGAGATGGGTTCCATCACCCATTATTCAGCACTGTTCTAGCTAGCTGCTTGTGGATTCAGCAACACTGGGGTTTTAATGTAACCATTCCCTACAAGTGACAGCAATCAAAGATTTTTCAGGTGTGAAAGTTCAGAAAAACACCCCCACGTCATTTTCTTCTGACCACTGCATTAAAATAAAAGTGAATTTTAGAAGCTCCGTCCCCCCATATCTTGACATCATTATTGTGAAAGAGACAAATAAATTTGGAACTTGTTTCCGTGCCTTTCCAGCTACCAAGACAATAAAGCAAGAAACCAAGAGGCTGTCCCTCTTCAGGCACACCGGGGCTCTACTGTGAAGTTACATTTAACAACGACTAATGGAAAGACCCAACACTTCTCAGCACAGTTGGTGAGTAACCACACTTCTCAATATCCCTGAGTATATCATTTTGTGTCTTGGCCACACTCAGCAGGTAAGGCGGGCAATGCAGACTGCTCAGGAAGCGCATGCTGGAGCTAGAACACCTCTGACACATGCAGGAAGCACAGAGAATACCATTCCTTCCCTTCAGATACAGCAACTTCACAGAGAAACGCGGAAACCTTTGGTGCAGGGCCCACTGCTGCAACCAACGAGACAAGCACTAAGCAAAGGGTGCCCAGCAGTTAGTGGGAAATGTATTTGAATAAAGGCAAGCATCATTTTCCATCTAAGTGTTTTGCTCTCTGATACAACAGTGGCAGGCTGAGAACAAGCGATGGGAAGCGGTTCGTGGAAACGATGCGGGATGTGGCGGTGGCACTCCCTGCCGAAGGAGCTCATGTCATGGGTGCTGAGAGGTTCCTCAAGTCCAAAAACACCCTGGGCAGATTCGTGGCCCAGCTTCACGCACTGCTATCATAAATAACCGGGTGCCCGAAGGCAGGTGGCCACGGCTCTGTCCAGCTATGTGATCCCAGCACTGGGAAACGCCATTTCCCAAGGGAGGCCATCCCTGCCTGCCAGAGCACTGCCCGGCACGTTTACCACGTGAGCCTGATCTACTTCCTGCACTCCCAGGAACACGTCTGGGCGCAGAACACAGCCTCCCTGCCACTCAGAGGAACAAGGACTTGCTGACCCTGTGATCAGGAACGCGACACAGAGATCGCGTGAGGGGCAGGCAGGGAGAGATCTCCATCTGCCACAGTGAGCAGACCAACAGCTCTCTTTCTGTGTCTGCGCCAAAGGTAAAGGAAAGGAGAGAGATGAGCAGAGAAAAAGTGACTGGTTTGTGTGTGTGGAGATAAATCTGGAAAACCAAATGTTGGTCTAAAAAACATGTGCACCAGACTGGTGGGGCAGCTAACAGAGGTAGATTTTCCATCGCTCATCTCTATTACTCTGTTTTTAAAAGAAAAGCTAAGCTATGACCTGTACGCTCATCTTTTCTTCTAAAGTTGTACTTTAGAAACAATTAGGAGCTGAAACTCGGGGATGAAAGGAAGCATTTCAGAGAACTTCTTTTCCATCTCCTGTGTGTTTTAAGCTTAACATAAATGGACGAGAACTGCTGCCTTCCGCTTGTTCCTGGCAGCAAAATAAAGGACGGGTAACGAGGATGCATGTGTTATTGCGACAGCATTACGTGGAATTACAAAGAGATGCAGATCCATAGGGCTTTTTTAGGCAAACTGAATCCAAGAGGAATAACAGCTGGACTTTGGGTTCTCATCCATTCGATACTTGCTTCACTTCTTACTCATCCACAGCAGGGATGCCGTGAAGTGGAAACACAGCACCCCGGAGGGCTAAGGGCAGTTATTGCACCGAGGAGGCATGTGGCTTCAGGTGGGTTCATCTCCTTCCAGTTTTCCACTTCTGGGAAGAGGGCGGGATTAGCAAGGTGCCTGGCAGGGAGGGGAGGTGGGAGGCTGCGTCCTCCTGCCTTAGCCCTGTGCTGGGGAGGAGCAGCAGCAGCGTGGTGCAACACAGCTGCTCGCTGCCTCCCTGCGTACGCGAGAGTTGTACATGCTCAGCTAAAAATAATCTCCTACCGCTGCCCCTCACTTGGTGTGCAAATTAGCCAATGTTTGCAGAGAGTCTGAAAAGATGAATTCATCAATATTCTAATGACTTCCAGAGATCGCTGGGAGGAGCATGTAAGTGAGCTGAGGCTGATGGTATCAGTGCTATTTTTGTATGGCACTTACTCGTTACAACTCATGTTCCCTTGATAACACCATTCTAAAAGATGCCTCCTTCCAGAAGTGTACCTGCAAGTGAAACTTAGATTATTTCGCGGAGCCAAACTACACACGCACCGTCCTCTCACTGTACTTGGGAGTCAGCACGCATCCAAGTGCAGCAGCACCACAGGGCCACTGCCCCAGGCAGCCAGACCAACCAGCCTTGTTTCAACGGGAAGAAGACTGAGCTCTCACACGGGCAATTTTCTAAGGAGCAATGAGGGCCGCATGCCTGCTAACAGGGCCAAACGCCTCCCTGCAGCCACACTGGGCCGAGGGTGAGATCACCGTGGCTTCACACGCGTAGGAACACCTCCCTCTCTCCAGCCAGGCACAGGAAAACCAGCACGGCAGTCCCTGCACACAGCTGATCCGGGAAGAGACCCAAGCCCCGGGATCTGCAGGAAACCTAAATAAAACCCTTGTGCTAATCATATCTCTGCGTGACTCTCCCTCCGTTTGGTTCTGGAAGCATCCCCCGTGGGAAGCACAGCTGGGAGTATTTCGGCTGCGATGATGTCAGCCTGCTTCTGATAGGCTTCTGGATAAGGTGACACTTTGCTGGATGAGCTCGGCGTGTGGGTTTGTGCAGCCTCGGGCCCGGCGTGCGTTCTGCCAGAGGATGGCAGTCCGCCCTCTGCAAAGGGCTGCGCCGGCACATCCGCCAGCCCGGCACACACAGCTGCTGCCTGCTCATCTGCGCCTCTCCTGCTGGCACGGAGACGGGCGCTCTGGCTGCAGAGAAACCAGAGTGAGGTGGAAATTGCAGAGGGGAGACTGCTGCTTCTGAAATCTCGTTATTCAAGGCACCGGGACAAATGATAGGAACTGGTTCTGACCCAACGGCAGTCCCTCTGGGTGTGGGGCCTGTGGTGCCCAGCTCCTACTGAGAGCACCACAGTGCAGCTCAGCAGCGGAAAAAAAACATGTCTTTATCCTGAAAGCACCCCCTGAGGCCCAAGCTTGATCTTTCTATCAGTCGTGTAGGTGATGCATGCACATCTACGGACAAAACCACAAAGGGAATCTGCACATTTGACCTGAGAAAGGAGCTCTGTCACATGCAGTGATTGCCCTATCTGTGCAGCTCAGGAAGGAGGGGACACAGACCTGGAGCTGGACTCCAGGACCCTTGTGGGTCCCTTCCCACTCAGGGTATTCTATACCCTAAGAATTTGGTGCGTGTGATTTACCCCTCAGTATCATACCTGCTTGATTTTTCTTCTCCAAACTGTCAGCCTCAGGCGCTTTCCTACACCTGTGCACTCCCAGCTCCTCTCCCTCTGGTTCATCACTGAGGGGGCAGCATCAGGGCTGCGAACGCTGCAGTTTGTAGCACTTGTGTTCCAAACCAAACCCAAACCACTTGAAACAAGGTCATTTAAAATGGGTACGTCTAGGAATCACACTACTGAGTACATCTAATCCGCTCCACCCTCAACAGAACAGGCCCTAAATTGCTCAGAAATTGGACAGTATTAAGATACTGCTTTATGAACAGTTACAGTCTTAGCATAAAAGCAGCTTTGGAAAGTTACAGGATTTTTCCTACCTTGGAAACCAGTGAAACACAAAGGTCAGAAGCACAGCCTGCCCGGCCACCTAGATGGTTTTTCCTTCCAAACTTCCCTCGAACACAGAGTTTATGTGAGCTGCGCAGTGTTTAAACCACCCACAGCTGATGCCTCACTAAAACTCCGCAGTGTTTCGGTAACTTACGTGTGTGAGTGGACGCGTTCCCACACAGCTCCAAGCTGTCTCCCAGCCATGGAAATTCACAACCTTGCGTCCTACCTATTGCTCAAGGCTAGGACTGGTGCTGAGTCTAGCCTGAGCTTTCTGCAGTGGAAGGTCAAAATCACCTGGGAGAGTGCAAAATATATCCTCTCCTACTGCTTAGCTTCTTTTATATTTTAATGAAAAAACACAAAGATCATGTAATTTCTCCTATGGGTTCTCCGCTATAAAACACAGCAGGATTTATACCAAAATGCAAAATCCTAACCAGCCAATGAAGACCTCTGGGTAGGCCCATGGGTGGCAGAAGATCCGCCTGTTTGCCTTGGCTCTGACGACACGTTGCATGACCATATTTTGGCAAATCTCTTTCCTGCCCAGGGTCTCGGCTTGCCCCTAGTCTTGGGCTGCTTTTGCATGATGCCAGGACTGATTTTTTCCATTATGTGTTTCAGCAGTGCTGGATGCAGACAGGCTGGGGCTTTGGGGCGATATGGCCTTGGGATCTGCAACATGGCTGAGGTTTCCTGTGCTGACCATTCCCAGTGGGTATGTAAATGCTTCCCTTGGACTTACGAGGGCACTGAGCGTAATCCCACAGCAGTTTAACCTGGGTTTAAGACAAGAGGGCAGCCTGCTTCCCCAGAAAGTCCCATTTTACAACCAGGAGGACACACCTGTCATCCATGTGACCCTGATGGCTTCACCAGCACTGTAAGATGGGTGGTTTGGGGACCAGAGTCAGTCTCACAGATAGGTGTGAAGGGTGAAAAATTAACCCCAGGCAGATCTGAAGCAACTGGAACACAATGAGGAACCCCCACTACCCCCCACCCGCCCCATGACCCCATGTCGCTATTACCTGTGCTCGATGCTCTCCAACTGCAAACTGTATCACAGCAATGCCTGGGTTATGGCTCTCTTCGATCCTCTCCACAGTGCTGGAGTCTATTTTCAGGTCATTGCTAATTTCCGCGCTCTGAATGAAGTCTTCTGTTTTTAAGTCCTCTACTTTCTTCAGCTCCCCGTTGGCCAGCTGAATGATCGACCCCTTCATGAAGTAGGGGGGCAGCGTCGGGGGGGCCGCGGCGGGGGACGCGATGGACTGCACCACAGGGAGGTGGATCTGCGCCTGCACCATGGTGGCCTGGTAGGCGGGCTGGGTGGTGTGGGGCTCGGCGCTGAAAGCCTCGCTCTTGGGGACAGCGGTGGTGACAAACGTGTGAGGCACTGCTGCGAACTGGGGAGACGAGGTGACAATGGCCGGCGCGACGCCCGACGGCTCGACGTCGGCGCTGCCGACCGGTATGAGCAGGGGCTGCGTGCCGGGGATCACCAGGTGCTGGGGCAGCCCCCCGGGGTACCCCAGCGCTTGCTGCTGCCCGCTCAGGTAGCCGATCACCGGCGGCTGGGTCCCGGCGTAGAAGGCCGTGGCCGGCAGCCCCACGGGGAGCTGCTCGGAGGCGCTGTGGGTCGTCTGGATGACGGTGTGGGGGGACAGCGTGGCCACCGCCTTCACCCCCTCGTGGCCCAGGGCCTGCTGCGGGGACAAAGCGTAGGAGCGGTGGGCGGGCTTTCCTAGGTGCAAGCTTCCCTTGTCATTGAGGGCTGAGGGAGAGGTCTCTCGGTTGGTGGCCTGCTGCACCTCCATGTCTGCGGTCGGCGTGCTGCTGTTGGGGACCACCATGACAGAGGCTCGGACCCCTGAGGACTCCCGGGCACCGTAATCGGCAGGGCCTGAGTGCACTACCACGTGCCTGGTCTCGTAATGGTGGGGAGCTGGTTTATTGCCTGCTTTGACCAGACCGATGTCGGCAGAGGGCGAAATGCCGTACCTCCGGCCCTTCTCTATCTCGCCGTTCAGCACCTCCTTGGCCTGCATGGCCTGCAGCCGGCCGCTCTCGGGCTTCTTGGGGGCATCCCTCGCAACAAAGTGCGAGGTGTCACTGTACTGCACCACCACCTGGGAGGAAGGGCCGAGGGTGAGCGTGTGGGGGATCACCGTCTGGTGGGGGTGCAGGGGGACCGGGATGGTTGGAGGAGAGACATTTCTGACCGCGCTCTGGGGAGAGCTGGAGATGTGGACGTACTGGTTCTGCTGGGTGGGCGGAGGAGACCCCGCAGCGATCAGCCCGGGCGTCCTAACCAGGTGCGGCTCGACTTTGTGCCCCTGCTGGCTCAAGCCGCTCATGCTGGCCAGCAACGTGGAATAAGCCTCCAGCTGGGAGCGCTGGGATGGAGTGGTCGCGACAGCTGTGGCCGCCGCCACGGCGCTGGTTGCCGAATTGGCGGTCGGGGAGATCAGCTGCGAGGGGATGAACCCGGCATATGGTCCGCTGTACTGGGGCCCAACGAACTGGAACGTGTGCTGCAGGTGCGTGTACTGCACGGGGGAGACAGGGGTCCCGGACTGGGAGAGCGCGGGCGAGTACACGGTGGGGAGCGTGGTGGGGGCCGGCACCGACCTGGGTGCGCTCGGCGGGGAATAGTCCAGCCCCGCCGGCGGCGGCTTGTGCAAGCCCTGCTGCAAGCCCACCTCCGCCGACGTCCCCCCAGGCCTGTGCCTGCCCCCCAGGCTGCTCTGCCCACCAGGGAGCCATGCTAGGTTGTCGGCACGGTGGTTGTCGTTCGGCAGGACCGGCTTCACCTCCGAAGGCAGGCTGGTGGCAGGGATCTCTCGCTTCTTGGGCGGCAGGCATTCATTGCTCCGCTCTTGGTTGGATTTCATCTTTCGCCGTCCCCCCTCCACTGTGCTCGCTTCACTGTCTGGCTGGCTCCGATTTCAGTCTGATAAATGGAAAGTCACATTTGATTTCTGCAAGGGATCCAGTGACTTCATGAGGAATCATCTCCCTGTGAGCACGATCCTCCAACAGCTCCTCTGGACTCTGCAACGAGAGGGTGGGCGAGGGAGGGGGAAATCACACCGTCAGCGCTGGGAAATGGGAACACACAAGCCAACACCCCAAATCAGCACCCGAGAAAGAGAAAAAATAGGTGGAAAGCCAAACCCAGCTGGGCACTGCTGCTCTCGTCTCAAGGAGCTGCACTGTAAACAGCAGCTAAAAACCTGGGCACATCTGCTAGCGCATCGTGAAAGTGATTAAAAACTTTAGGCAGGTCAGAAATTCTGACCAAAAGGTCTCAGATTTATTTCCCAACATCTCATGGGCTCTCCTCCATCCCTCTGCATCTCCAAGGTTCACCTTTCCACCCTCTCCTTCCCATGCAACAATGGTGTCACCTTCACCCCACTGCATCCTAAAACACCGCGGAGGGTGATGTGACCTCCTGCACCACACATGCACAGCAGCCAGCAGCTACATGTGGAGCAGAGGGAAGGTGAGCTATTGCCAAGCCCTCAAACCTGGCATCGCTGCTAGACCAGGCAGGTTGTGGGCAGTGCGAGGGTGCTCCGGGAAGGAGCAGGTAAAGCAGAGCAAACTCCATCCCTAGAAGCATTCAAGGCCAGGCGGGATGGGCCCTGGGCAGCCCGATCTGGTGGGTGGCAGCCCTGCCCGTGGCAGGGAGTTGGAACTGGATGGGCTTTAAGGTCCCTTCCAGCCCAAGCCATTCTGTGATTCCATTAAGTTAGCCGCAGGGATGCCTCATTAGGAGCAGCTGGGAAAGCACATCTTCCTGATCCTAACTGGGAGCCCCCACTGTGGCAAAAGCTCAGGATGTTGTAGGGATGAAGTCTCTCTGATGTCTCTCTGCTCTGCACTGCATACCTCGGTGACTTCAGTCATCCAAAGTCAATGAGGGCAACAAACTCAGGTCCTAACTCTGTTTTCTAAGGAACGTGTCGTAACTGAATCACATCATGCTTTGAAAGAAAACCTGACAGCCCTCTTCTACCTGCCTGAAACCAGCAGCCCCTGCCTTCCCTGCCTCAAAACAAACTTCAGGGAAAGTGAAACTTCCCAGCTGTCGGGACTCCGCTTTCCAGATGTGCTCCTGGCTGCTCTGAAAGAGCCATGAGCACGAGTGCTTACACACGACAGGCATTCTTGCAAGGAAAGCGTGCATTACATGAAAGGAAAAGGAAGAAAGCACTCAGAGTGGATGTGAAAGAAGATGGAAATAGGATATAAGCCACTTTAAAGTGAATGCTGAGCAACAGAAATGATAGTTCTCCTATGGCAAATAATATTCCTTTGGGGGATTTCCCTTCCCGTTGCCTCGCTCCTAACGAACAATAAGCCTGGTGCTTGTATGCCCGCACAGCGCTTTGAAGACACACCAGGCTGAGATTAAACCTGTCTTTAAGAGCATTCTTTACAACTGTGGCTCTCCAGCCTGCCATCATCAGGCAGAAGTCTGAAGCATCTAATGGTCTGATACAATCAGTCTCAAGTTAATTATTCAATTTTTTAACAACTGATCAACAGTAGTTCAACGCCAATAGCCACACAGACCCTACAAAAGCAGTTTGTGGTTTTGCCTTCACTCACTCCAAGCTGCCACGAATCAGCATTGGACTGAACCTTAAGCCGAGAAACCAGAGCACACATGAGCTGCAGGTCTGGGACCAAGCTGCCTAAAGGACATATGCTTTGGGTCAGATTCTCTGTGTTTCTGGGCAGAGGGAGGATGGAAAGAAGTTTCCCTGAATTCGGGGCAGCCTCCTGAGAGCAAGAGCCAGCAATGCTCAGAGCACGGCCCCTCGAGTCCAGCCTGCCCCGACCCACCGGGCATGGGCCGCCAGGAGCGGGGCCCCGCCACCAGCACGGGCCTTCCCCTCCTCCTCGCAGTTGCTCGCTGTGTCTTGGCAACAGCTAAAATTATTATCTTACACATGACTTACAGATTTTTATTTTTAAGTCCGACTAAAAATAAAATCGCCGAGCTCACATTTGCGCAGTCATCCTTAGTTAAGTTTAGCTCACTGTAGCCTTCTGCCCAGGGCGGTCGGATTGGCAGGCCAGTCAGCAGCTCACAGCCGGGGCGGCTGAAGGGAGCCCGCAGGCGGCCAAGTGGAGCCAGGCCCTTTTGCTGCAGTGGACGAGCCAGCCGGCCCCAAACTGTTCATTCCAAAAGCCAGAGGCACTCCGGCTCAGCTTCCCCGCAGCAAAATTGCTACTACGAAGCTGTGTGACACCTGGAGAAGTTTCACTTTGTGGGAGCTGAAGCAAAGGTTTTGTTCTGCTATACAGAATCACAGAATCATTCAGGTTAGAAAAGACCTCTGAGATCACCGAGTCCAACCACAACCCACCGCCACCATGCCCACTGACCGTGTCCCTCAGTGCCACATCCACACGGTTCTTGAGCACCTCCAGGGACGGTGACCCCACCACCCCCCTGGGCAGCCTGCTCCAATGCACCACCACTCTTTTGGAGCAGAAATTTTTCCTAATATCCAACCTGAACCTCCCCTGGTGCAACTTGAGGCCATTCCCTCTCATCCTCTCACGAGTTACCTGGGAGAAGAGGCTGACCCCCACCTCACCACAGCCTCCTTTCAGGCAGTTGTAGAGAGCGATGAGGTCTCCCCTGAGCCTCCTCTTCTCCAGACTGCACAATCCCAGCTCCCTCAGCCGCTCCCCATAGCACTGTGCTCCAGACCCCTCACAGCTTCGTTGCCCTCCTCTGGACCCGCCCAGGGCCTCCATGTCTTTATTGTAGTGAGGATATACGACTGAACTGCTGAGTTTTGCATAATTTCCAACGCCAAAGTTAATGTTCTTCAAGAATATCACATGCTAAATTTTTCTTTTTCTTTTGTTAATCCTTCATATGGATCTCTTTATCATCAGTGGTGACAAAACGGGTACCCCAAACCTCCCAGAGAGCACAGGAGGAAAGAGCAAGCTTAACGGAGGCAGAGGAGGAAACAGCAGTGGAGGCTGCCCCACTTTTCCAAGCCCCAGCACTTCACGGTTCGACTTTGAACTCCAACAGGCACAGGACTGGATGTGCAGAAATGCAAATGTGCAGCAAAAAGCAGCCTATTTCTGCTCCAAGACTTAAAAGTGAAATGGTAACTTTTCAGCATAATTCAAGTTCCAGCAGCAGCAACAGCAAAGATAACACAGACCTGACTTTTCTTGGGAAGCAAGGGAAGGGAGACAAAAGTGTCTCAAAGGCGAGAGGTACAAGGCATGGTTAAACTCTTTGTCGCCGGCTGCCCTAGAAAGATGAATGCTGCCTTCTGAGGTGTGGCACTCTGCTTGTTGTTTGTGTGCTTTTTTTTTGGATCCGAGTCATCTTTCTGACTCTGGAGATTTCCCTTCTCTTTAGTTTCAGAGCTGTCGATCACGACTTGCGAGATATGCAAAACAGCAGCAAGCACCGGGTGATATTTTGCTCCTGCTGTGTGTATGCATGCCACACAAATGCGTGCGTGCGTGCACGTGCAATTATGGCTCGGGAGGGAAAAGGGGGCAAGGAGATCAGGGACAGCAGCTGGACTTTGGTATCTCTGGCAGCCCGTACGCAGGGAACATTGCTAAAGCGTCTGGACAGCCCCTGTCCGCTGGCAGCCTGCCCACACGAATTCCTGGAAAGGCTTAAGGCAGAAAAATAATCACTTGGAGGAGTCACCATCTGGGTTTGCTCCGGTCCCGCAGGCATTGCTCGCTGGAGCTCAGGATGTGCATTTCTTGCGCAAAGCTCCAGCGTGCCTCTGCAAGGCACTTCAAACCTCGCTGAGCCTCCCAGAATGGCATTTTTCTATTTATTTCATTTAATAAATCTAAAACTCATGAGAGGTTATAGCCTGAGGGGCTGGCCACCCTTATGTACCACCTTTATTCAACAAAAAACGGGGTCTCCCCTTTGCCAGGGAGCACCGCCCTGCCTGGCAGGCCAGCATCAATGAAACCCAGCGCGCACCCCAACACCCTGCGTGAGCCCCGCCATGTGCAGCTCAGACAGCAGCAGCCATGGGAGTTTGCTCTCCATCCCCACCAATTTTACGGCTCTCCAGCACATTTCCCAGGAGGGCCAACTGCAGAGAGCCATTAATAAGAAACATGAAAACCTCTAATGAAATTTGAAATTCCCCTCCCCAAACGAAAGGATTCCTGATCAACGCTGCATCTGCAAGACAGACCGTCCGCTGCAGCGCTAGCTCTTATTGTACTTCTGGGAATCTGCCACAGCAAATTGCTACAGGTTTCTGCAGAACGAGCAGCTGTTCTGTGCATCCATCCTCTCCACAGTCGGATCAGAGAAGCCTCTGGACAGCACAAAGAGCGACTGATACAAGCAGACCTCAACAAGCAGATCATGGCGTGTGAGCTGCCAACGCTTGGCATCCTCATGCAATTTTACTGTGCGAGTACGATGCAGGAGATGAGAGAGGTGTATTTACAGAACCACAGGATGGCTGAGGTGGGAAGGGACCTCTGGGTCCCTCTGCTCCCACCCCTGCCCAAGCAGAGCCACCAGAGCAGGGTGCTCAGGCCCACGTCCAGGCGGCTTCTGGAGATCTCCAAGGAGGAGACCCCACAGCCTCTGGGCAGCCTGTGCCAGTGCTCCATGCCCACACAGCACAGAAATGCTGCCTGGTGTTCACGGGGAACATCCTGTGCTCCAGTTTGCCTCTTGAGTGCCTCTCGTCCTGGCACTGGGCACCACTGGGAAGAGCCTGGCCCTGTCCTCGTTGCACCCTCTCCTCAGGTATTTATATGCATCAATTTATATGCACATACAGAGACACAGTGGGCAACCAGAGTTCCCCTTGCCACTGACTGCCAGGATCCCTCACTCCACATTTCTTCCAAAGAAGGTCTCAGCAGAGGCAAGCACTGCAAGCAATTTGTCCTTCATGATAGGACAAGGACAAATGGTTTTAAGCTGAAGGAGGGAAAGTTTACATTAGATGTCAGAGGAAAGTTCTTTACTGAGAGAGTGGTGAGGTGCTGGCACAGATGCCCAGAGAGGTTGTGGATGCCTCACCCCTGAAGCTGTTCAAGGCCAGGCTGGGTGGGGCCCTGGGCAACCTGATCTTGTACCAGACCTGGAGGTTGGTGGCCCTGCCTGTGGCAGGGGGGTTGGAACCTGATGACCCTTGGGGTCCCTTCCAACCCGGGCCATTCTATGATTCTGTGACACGTCTGCTCCCCACGCCACAAGTGAGCCCACGGCAGGGCTGCTGGGGGGGGGCTGCGTCCCTCCCACGGCACAGAAATCCCCCATCTCGTGGAGCACTTACACGTGGTGAGTCAGGCCCCCTTCTTGCCCGAGATGTGTGATACTGCTTACAAAGAGATTTCTTGCAATGATAAAGGCAGAGGGAATTTTGCCCTTTTAAAAATCATTTTAGCTTGCCCTCCTGCATGCGTGAGGCCTTTCAGTCTCAAGGTCTCTAGGCTCTCCCTGCAACCCACAAGACCAGAAGCGTGCTATTTTAGCTAGAAGTGGAATTTCCCATCTAACCATCTGACACCAGGAACTGGAGTTTTGCCAAACAGCATCAGGTACCCAGGGCCAGTGACAAAACTGCACGGGCTGACAACGCTGACTACAGAGCAGCTGCTCTGAGGGCAAAGCACCGGACCCCAGAGCTCTCTGCTGCTGGGGAGGGAGGGAGAGAAGGATGTAACTGCTGCACAAGGGCAGAGCCATGCATGCAAGCGTGCACAGCTCCATGCCTGGTTCCATTTAGCTCACGGCAGAAGGTGCCCATCAGCCAGCCCCAGGAGCTGTAGCCACACAGGGAAGATCTGGGCTCGTGCGTGGGCTGCTCACATCCTGCTTTTTAACTCGGGCAGAACACAAACCACGGCCCGGGGTGACATAAGCGTGTGCTCCAGGAACGCGGCCTTTTACCAGCGTGCCACGTTGAAGCCTTAGCAGCCCAGGAGGTTCTGTCAGAGCCCTCCTGGACAGATGCAAGATGTAACCTTTATTTTCCTGTCCAGCGCTGACTGCTGCCAGCTGCAGGACGTCAGATCTGAAGGAGCTGACATTGCACAAGAAAATCCTTGACTCTTACACCAACCCCCCAGAGGCATTTCTGCAGCTTAAATGAGTGAATAGAGCTCATTTATAAACAAGTATAATACAGAAATTACTTTGTTGATGTTTTTCCTTTATCTAAAATGTGCCCAGCTACAATGGGAGCTGCCTACACAACTTTCCATTGACAATTTCACCAGTGACTATAAACACCCACTCGCCACTCATTTTAACTTGTGACAGAAACTGTCATGCCTGCATGAGCACGTTTGCACCGCAGATATGTCACACGGGTCTTGTTCCACGTGTCTCGAAACGCTCCCTTACAAGCTCTCCTTCCTCTCCGTGGCCAGACGGCTTTGGAAAATGTCTGGCTTTGTTTCCAGGGGGATGAGCGTGACCCCCAAGAAAAACGATGGCTCCTGGGGGCGTTCCACCTCTTTGAAGCTGCAGCCAGGAAGCCCAGCAGGCAGCAGCCGGCCTGAGCCGCCACTGCACAGATAAGCACATGGGGAGGAACGTGCTGCCAAGCCAGGCCGATAAGGGAACGGTGTGAGAGCGGGGCTGGAAAGGCAAGGCCAGCTGCACGCTCATGCCATGCACTGGGAGCCCCTCCTGCCGACCGCGCCGCTGGCAGACGGCGTGTGGTAGTGTTAGCTGCCATGAGTCCACTGGTAAAGTGTTAAAGATGAATTCATGTTAAATTTCCCTTGAAATGGATTCCAGCACCTCTCCTTTCAGGCTCCATTCAGCACAACTGTAACAGTAAGCAATTTTACCCCTGTCCCTGCTCATGGCCCAAGCCAACACGTGGTGCCGTGCCAAACCAGGATGGCTGACTGCAAAGCCTGACCAAACCGAAGTGCCAGCAGCTCGCCCCAGCCCTGAGGCACGCAGCCATGCCCACCCTGTGCTACAGGACGTGGGAGACCAAACAGCCAACCCAACTGCTGCGTGCCCCCTTCCCACCAAACGGGCAGCCCACGGCGCCAGGGGATGGGTTTGCTGCTCCCTGGGGCCTCCCTCGTGTCCCGGTGCAGGGGTGGGCGGACCAAATGGGTGCGGGAGGCGAATTCATCAGCAGTGGCACTGGGCTGAGGCAAGGGCGAGATGGCCCCCACTGCTCTATATGCCAACACAATGCAGAAAACCATTAAAAGAAAATGGAATGATGCGGGTTTATATCAACGTGGCAGGATATGCAGCCACAGGCTCCACTTGCAATTAAAAAAACCCATTCCAACTACAAATGCAAATCAGCACTGCTCTCAAGCAGGGAACGCTGACAAACGAAGGCGGTGTGCTAACAGCAGTGCCAGTGCTCCCAATTTAAGCATGTGAGAAACAAAGGTATGCAGCATCCAGGACTGCCAGCAAGAACTTGCTTGAAACAGCAACCAAAAAGAACTGGAAGGATCTAAAAATGACTTTTCTTACAAAAAGCAGATACAAGAAAGCCTTTTGCTCCCCTTCTCCCAGCCAGCTGAGGAAAGGAAAAAAAAATTCACAGAACTCCCATAAAGATTATTTATGCAGGAGGTTTGAACTCAGGAACGAAAAAATTCCTCCATCGGACACGCGGGTCCGGTGAATCACAGCTCGGCCATCTGAAGGGGCCTCATGGAAAAGCCACAGAGCGACAAGGACGCTTCTCAGCACTGCAATGGCTCTGTGAAAGCATCTGACCCACCTGCCAGTCGAGATCCGAGGCACGAGGACAAGCTACTCCCCGACACCAGCGAAATGGACAAAAGGATGACGAGCTACCTGCAGCTGGTTTCAATCGAAAAGCCGAGTAATTACTGCAGCCCTCTCCTGTGGCTCATATGGAGCGCAGCATGGAGCTGTAAAGCGTTACACAAGTCTCATGTGCTGCCAGATCTCTTAGAGCAGGCAGCAGCCAAGTCACTCCCTCCCACCATTGGCTCAGCTTCATTAACTTAATCAGGTATTCATTCATTCATTCATTCGTTCATTCAAAAAAAAAAAAAAATTACACTGAACCTGGCAAATAGCCAGCGCCATGCATGCGAGGAGCATGCTCACAGCAGCCCCTGGGGTGAGAACAAAAAAGGGTGAGCTCGCATTCTTCACCCTTTGTGCGGGGGCACGGGCTCTGCACGGAGCCTGGGTGCACAGGTACCTTTGCCACAGCCTCCCCAAAAAAGCGCTGAGGGCTCAGGAGCTGCAGTGGGGGCAGATGCAGGCTCCAGGGAGCGTGGAAATGAGAGCAGCCCTGTGAGTGCAGCCAGCAGGCAACGGAGTAGAGTTCTTCCCCTGAGCAATGGACTAATTAATTAATTTGGTTATTTAGGGGGAAAAAAATAGGAATCGTAGCAGGCCCAACTCAATTCATTTTGCTGCAAGGTTCCTACCCCTCCTTTTGCACATACACATATGTTGCATAGCTTAATCCACGCAGAAGGGAACAAAGCAGAAGGGAACAAAGCAGAAAAGAAACAAGCAAACAAACAGAAAAAAAAAATAAAAGGAAGGAAAGAAAGAAAGAAAGAGGGGGAGCTTCACACAGCCGATGTCAGGAGCAATTGGTAATGAAAATCTGTTTGACCTCTGTATCTGTAAATGTAACACTCCCCACGAGCCTCTAGCATCCAGGCATCAAATATGAAGCCCTTCCCTTGCTCAGCTCCTGCACTTGCTCTCTTAGTTTTTACATGTACGCTCACAATGAACGTTATTTCTTCCCGCTAGCTGTCATCAGAATGACTTTCACTGCATTTTTTTTTTCCAGCAAGCTACAAGAAAGCTGCTTTATGACTACTGCAAAAAGCAGGCCTTGAGAGTCAGAGCTGACTTACTGTGAAGAGTTTCACGTAGTGAGCCAGGCTGGGCATTAAGGAAAGGGGAGAGGTGTTACATTTCCCACAGCGGAAACTGAGCAACAGTGTGAAAGCAGCCAGCATCTCTCCCCCTTATCTCATTCTGCCCTGTGCAAAAAAAATATAGGATGGCAGGTTACTCTGAGCAAGTCTGTAACAGCAACACGGAGATACAAAGCACTGCAGCCACATCGAAATACTATTTGCAGATCAGCAGCAACGAAAACTATAAACCCCGGTGCAAATCCTGAAGTTATGTCTCTTCAGAGAAAAAAACAAAACCAAAAAACTCAAAATCCATCAACATAACAGAACAGATGTTCTAAGATCCATGACACAAACAGCAAATCAGACATTCCAGCAAAGAGTCTGGAAAGGGCGATTAACATAAGGCCAACTTTTAGCTGAAAGTCTGCCGTTCAGACGCACTGCTGAACATGAGCTGAAGACCCCAAAGCTGGCCCCAACTCTTGGATCCCTTCTTGACGTTCTCTGCAGGTGTACGTACTGCAGAGCACCTAAGAACCTAGGAGCTTCTGGGGAGCCAGACACTGACCAGTACACGGGCTAAAAGGGAACGCCGTGTATTGCAGCTCGCCCACAAGTGAATGGTGAAATATGGCTGAAGAGTGCTTCTCCGACTGTACCAGGCAACAGCATATAGGAAGGACTAACTGGAAAACTAAAACTACTCCAGGTGCCTTCACTGTAATAGAACTACACAAGAGAAAGAGATGAAAAGGTGCCTGAAGGTGACATTTCCTTCTCTTAGCCCTTGGTCTTCTGCACTCGAAAGCATGCAGAACATCAGCCAAACCTCAAAGTATTCTACAGACAATTCAGCCTCCTTCACTGGTAGCTCAGTCTTGAGCTACGGGCCTTCAAGTCATCCAAGAAC
The DNA here is from genome assembly GCA_013396635.1 of Penelope pileata. Taxonomy (NCBI): domain Eukaryota; kingdom Metazoa; phylum Chordata; class Aves; order Galliformes; family Cracidae; genus Penelope; species Penelope pileata. The sequence goes on from WBMW01005868.1 coordinate 130,696, forward strand.
TTAAACACTGTCTCTTTCATTACCACTGTCCCTATTTCTAACCTTTCTCTCTACAGGGCTCAAAGCTAGGAGGTTCCTCCTGGTCTTTCTACTTCACCTCCCTGACATTACAACTTCATTCAAGAGACAACGTGACTCTTTCCTCCTCTGCCCACACCACTCATTTTAGCTTCCTCTCTCCCACTCAAGCAGTTGCTCAAGCCTTTGTCTGGCAGCTTTTCTTCCACCTCAGCACGGTGAGGCTCCATCTTCTGCTTCTCTCCTGCTTCTCTCATCCAGCGAGGGGCGATTTCTGACGCCAGAAGCCAAGTAGCTACACGAGTTTTAAAGCAGGCCACCAGAAGAAGGACACACACGTACACAAGGGAGTAAGAGAAGAACGACAGCCTAGAGACACTATCAACATTTAATCCCAAATGACTGGCAAAGTTTCTAGTTGAATCTAGACAAATAAAAGGGATGTGGTTTGAGGCATTCTGGTTCTTTATGTGAATCATTTCACTTCTGCCTCTGAAAGAAGCATTAGAGGAACGTGGGGTTTCATGATTCAAGGTAGGAGAATGAGAAGGCAATATTTCAGCATTCTGAAATGAGGCTTGCGTGTCCGACTGCACTGCCAGCTCAGACTTCACTTCTCACAAGTGTCAAGTATATTTTCCCTTCTGTATCTTTGCAAGCCCCAGTTCTGTCTGTTGTCATCACTCATGGGATTTACCTAATCCCCCGAAACGATGGAAACAAAATCGTCTTTTTCTGCTGGAGAAACAGAATCAAGTCTCAAACACACACTGAAAAATTCAAATTGTACGTATCATTTATTGTACCTCCATTCATCCACACTGTGTTGACAGTATAAATGCAAACGATGCCCATAAAAAATGCTGAACTGTGGTCCACTGCATCCAGTGGTATTTCTTAGAGATTTCCACTCACTCCTACTGTTCTCCGCTCACATTCCTCACACTTCAGCACAGTCGAGCAGCTGCCTATTTGTACAAACACAGCCTGGAACAGAAGTGTTGATCCCTTCTTCTTCAAAGCTGCTGGCTGTGGCTGCACCCACGGGACTGAACCAGGAAGAGGGGCAGAGGCGATCGGAAGGTAGGGGGCTCCTCTGAAAGCTATCTAGGTTGCTCTGAAAGTAATGCCTCCTATTTATTTCCATGGAAGTTGCACTAGATACAAAGAGCACAGCAACACTATTTGATAAAGCAAATTCTCAGCTACAAAACACTGTTCTTCAACACAGTCACCACCATTAGCTGTGCATTTTTGCCAGCAATGAACAAGAGCCTGCATGGCACGTTCGTAAAAATCTGCACCAGCGGAGGTGACCTACTGTCACCCCTGCTGAAATGCACCACCACCCCTCACTGTGCCAACGTCCACTGTTTGTTCTCCAGAAACATTCAGCAAGCGTCAATGAATGTCAAAGGGTGCAACTTCTTCTGCCATGGAGGAATTCAACTTCACCTCTTTGCTTCAGATGCATGTCAACGTCAGACACCATTGTGTCAGAGTGCCCCTCTGCTGCCATCTGTCACACGGCAACAACATGGAACGGGATGGTGGTGGGAAGGTTCAGCCTCTACTGCCGTACCGCCAACACCCGGCAGCTCTTTGCACAGGGCCTAGCGATGTGCGTTAGCCCTTTGGTACAGACAGACATGCAGACTGCAGTTTGCCCGTACATACCAGCAGTCACTGCCAACAGGGCTTTGAAGTGTTCCCTCAGACTGGGGCTAAGGCGAGACTTAGCGTGAAAACCTGTTCTCTAACCAGCCATACCTCACTAATGACAGGATTTAAGTATCTGCATCAGCTAAGGGCCTTTCAGAAGCACTCCAACTAAATAAGGGGAAGGGAATGAGATTCAGCTGGGGGTCTGAGTGCTCAAAACCTTTGTGGGTTCCTCATCAAACCAGCACTTAACATGCTGCTCTCCCAGAGAAGAAAACAGTTGAAACAGTCTCAGATCCTCCCACTGCAGAGTAGAACCCACTGGAGAGAATTCCCTGGGAGAAGAAAGCTCTCTGGGGAGTCCCTCACAAAAGCTGCCTCATCTCACCGAGACACGAGCTCAGATGGGATGGACAGGCAACATCGAGTCACTTCCAGTTTTATGTTTTTGTTGCTTTTTCTGTGTTTTAATAAAAAAATATAAAAAGATAAAATAGATTGTGTTAGTTATATGCATTAACTATATTATATATTTTATATGTGTCACAAGACATTCCTCTTCACTCAGTGCAGCCCAGGCAAGCCAGAAGGCCAGACACCCATGTGCTGGATCGTACAATCAGGGTGACTGAAACCATGCCTTTGGACACAACCTAGTCAAGTGCTGAGGAGGATAAACCCAGCCAACACTCTGCCATATGGCCAGTGAAACTACAGCTGAAGTGAGCCACAGAGTCACTGCTGCCCTGGGGCCAAAATTAAGTAAGAACTAATGGTTCCTAACAGAAGTGGCAGGAATTTTTCAAGGAAAATTCGTGTTAGGAAATGCTTGACTTCACACTAGAATCTGTTGTAGGGAAAGATGTTTGAATTCATTCACAGCTGGGGAAAACTCCTGGAATCTTAAAAAATATTTTCCCAGTAATATTAAAAAAAATCAATTTCTCGGCTCAAAACAAAGCTTTTTTTTCATGCTTTTAATAAAGATAAAATTAAAAAGCACGCCAGAGCAGCAAGAGAAATTTGGTTTGAATTGAAGCCATCTCCTAGCTAGTACCCAGAGCTACGGGATTTATTGTACAGCTTTACCATTACAAACTATTTTTACCTATGATCTGATTTTCACTTGATCTCAGTTTTTCAAGGTTCCCTTCCATTACAGCGTGAGACTTTTTCTTGAGATCTTGGAAATTCTCATATGCAGAACTATCACTCCCTCTTAGCTCTGATTTCTAATGAGATTTAAATCTCTCCTAGCTGGGGCAAGACCTACAGAAGCATTTTGAAACGTTGCCATGTTGATTACCCATGCATACAAAAATTCGCATCCTTGCTCCCAGCTGGCAAAACCCATGAGCTGCAGTGGAAAAAGAGCCTTTCTTCTTCCATGGCAGCCCCATTCAACTCACTGCCCATGGGTTAAACTCTGCCTGCAAAATCCTTTCGGCTCAGATTGCTGCTGAAGCAGCACAGTATCTTCTCTGATGCACAGCCAGGTTGAGATGACAGCTACTGTGCTGCTTTAGTGTGAGGGAAAAGGAGAAAGAGAGGGAAGGGAACTGCTGTCTGGTGAAACGGGGCTGAACGGGCTGCAGCATCTCGGCAGAAGCCATAGCTGCTGGTCCATCCCATCACTCAGGGGGAAGGAGGGAGAGAGAAATGTCTCCTGTACATACACTGCTTTTGGTGTTTGGAGCAATGGGTTGATGAGGAGATCTTCTGGCAGTCCAAACTACATTTCCGCAGCTTTACATATGGACTGCATTGCTACGGCTTTACCAGCAAAACCTCATAACAAAGACCAGCCCTAACACAACCTCAGCTCACCAGCAGACTGCTGGCAAGGGTGGGAACACGCTTATTACACCTCTTCACTGAAAATGCTGAAGACTGCTCTCAAAACAGATTTTAACAAGTGATTTTGACAGCTGCCGTTTGTGACGCCCATCAGCACAACTGTGCTGAAACTGCTCTAGTGAGGAGCTACAAATGTGGGGGGAACACCAAGAGTGCCTTGGCTGTGCCACTGAGGTCACGTTCCTGCCCAGATTTCTGCTGAGGTCCTCGGGGGCCACTACCTGAGCTGTACAGCACATGAGAGCCCAAGGGGAGTGGAGAGCACCACAACCTGCAGCACACCCACAGGGAGCACCTGCATGCAATGGCAGCTGCACCACCCACATCCAGCAAAGCCCCATGTGTGTCACAGACAAACTGAGAGCTGACACAAAACCAAAAGAAAACTCGGTACCACCTTCTGCATGGACCAACTGCTTCAATTAGCCTAGGTGCTCCCTCGCACAGCTTACTTTGTTTACAGAAGCATTCCCAGTGCAAGATGCAGGCAGATCAGCCCTGGGATCACCAGCTGCAGCTGCTGCTTTCTGCACACACAGTGTTGAGCAGATCAGCAGAGATGAGCTCCCACTCACATCAAAATCTCAAAGATGTGGATGACAACCCTGCTTAATTAAAAGACATGGGATCAGGCTCGAGGAAAACTGTCGCTCAGCAGCTTCGACGCAAAATCTGGCCGGTCTGACAAGAAATGTCAGCTTTCCTAATTTTCAGTCTGCGGTCAAGTACTTTCTCTACGGTTCTGGTCTAAAATTATTTCCCTCTACACTGTTTGTTCTTTTCTAAACTACCGTTTTAGCGTTTGCCTCCTTTACTCTCCTCACTTCATCATTTCTGTCATTCTTGTTTGGTCTTAAAAGTTAGTTTCTATCCTTGCTTCAGTATCAGTTAAAATGCCACTATCGCTAACAGCACGAGGCTGAGTCAGAACAGGGACTGCACGTACGCATTTCTGACTCTGGGAGAAAATTACTAAAAGCCAAAAAAGCACGATGGGCAACATCCCTCTCACTGATGCCCAGAATGGCAGAACTGCACCAGCACAGTCTGTCATTACAAACGTCTACAATTGCTAAGAAGCATTCACTGTGTCAGTGTCTATAAAAAAGTTTTGCTCTGTTTTGTGTCCACCCCCCTGCACCACCACCAATTTTAAGCCTATGGAAAATACACCAAGAAGGTTGGCAGGCACATTTGGGCCTTAATTCTCATCTTCAACATGTTCTTGAGGCTGACTTCTTTGCATTACTCTCACTTTAACCACATAAGCAACTGGTGAAAGAGCTTTCCTCACAGGGCTTTCTTACAGTTGTGCAGGAAGGGTGGGTTCTGTTCATGTTCATTGCAAAGAATGAGGATTTCCTCACTTCATGGGTAGGTGAGGACAAAACTTCTGAAAAAATGCAACTGCTGATCTCCAATGGTGATTAAATAGTGTTAAATATGCATAGGAAATGCTATTTGTTTTGGATTTAATAGTGTTTCAGTATAATCTTTAAAGAAGAGCCAAACTAAAGCAGCCTCTCCTCTTCACTCCCTACCTGCAGAATGTGGCCGTTGGGTGCACAGCAGTTGCCACCAACAGGATGATGCTGTTCAGACAATGAAACTAACAAAACACTTTTCGAGAGTTACTACCTATAGTCTTGCTCCTTTCTGCATGCTAGGAGTCTTTTATTGCAACGGGAATAACATCAGGCCTTCCTTATACCAGGAATTTATTAATAAGCCAAACCACAGCAGCAGCACACTAGCAATGTGCCGACAAAAAGAGCTATGAGACTAAATCAGGCTTTCAGAAACTTTCCTTGTAAGATTGTTTCCATAAGAGAAGACCAAATTTTTCTTCCATAACACCCCTGCAACACTCAGGAACCTCAAGTCTCAGAGTTATTTGGGTATGTTATTGTATCAGTTGTTATTCAAACAACTTATTCAAAAGGACATCCCGAGCCAAACGCGATGCCCTCTCTCTCACTGGAAGCTCCACCACCCCAAACCACGCGGTCCAACGCCAAGCCTCTGTGGGCCATACCTGGTCTTCCAAACACCCTCCACGCAAGGGTAACTGAGAGCCTTGCAGAAAAATCGTAACTGGGATGAGCTGAAAGCAATTGAATGAGCAGAAACAAATTCCCTCCACAAGCATAGGCAACATTCGCAGAGGCAAAACAGAGAAGACGCTCTGTCTTTCAACATCAAGAAAAGCGAAAAGAAAAGACCAACTACAAACAACAGTTTTTATTATGGGAGTTTATGGGAGATTATCTTACTATCATCACACTTAATATTATAAAGTTTTAATAATTCCCTGTTATATTTTAGTGCTGCAAGCACTAAAGGAAAATGGGACATTGGCCTTAATGACTTCCAGGATAGATAGTGGGGTGGAGAGGCTCTGCCCTCTGGGTTGCTGGTTCAAAGCCAGCCCGGGTTGGAAGTGCAAGTCAGTACTGCTGGGCAGTCGCTCTGAAGGGAGCTGACGTTGTCACACTCTTGCCAGTTCCACGTTTAGGGAATAAAAACCAGCACAGCAACAGGGTGTCCTGGAGGAGAGAGGTGCTGAAACGCTTGGTCTCTTGCTTCTTGTCATCATGTCTGCAGATGTAAGCCTGGAACAAGGATATTTATAGAGGGATATCTACCCCAAAGCAAATATCACCAGCAGGGACTGTATGAAATCTGCACAGGCATACTTTGCACTAGTTTTAAAACACAGTGGCTTGCTTTGGAGTAACAGGGTTGGTTTTACTTCATTGCAATCCCGTTACATTGATGTGGGGTGACAAACCTGGAGACCACCAGCATTGCCAGGCTTTCTACTCACTTATGGCTGGATGTGAATCTCAGCATTATTACTGCGTTCATTCTTAAAATATTTGAGCAGCGCAGAACTTCAAGGTGCACCCTGGGTCAAGCTGAACCTGGAAGGCCTACAAAGTTTATCGCAGGCCTGCACTGCTCAGTAGGTCACCTTACATCCAGGTAAGTGAACAGTTAAAGCCAGATGAAATAATGCAGGTGCAGCTTAGTAATGAGCTGAACAACTCTCCTTTTTTTTCTGAGGTTAGACACTGCAAAGTCTGAGCTAACGCCACACCCCCAGGGAGTGCCCCTCTCTCAGCAGAGGCTGCAGCACATTAACAGGACAGAGCAGCTTGCATCGTAGCTACTGTGTCTGCTCAGTGGATTAATACAGACTTTGTCCTCTGGGGCTGTCAGTCCCAAGCCTTTCAGGAGAGATGAAATTTCCGAGTAAAAGAAGAAAGACAGTACTGGAATTGTGTCTAAGTGTCTTTCTGGCTTTCAAACAAAACCTGAAGCATCTTCACTTACAATTTAATATTTTAGTAAGCTCTTTATTGGAAGAGACTGTGTAATGGGTTAATTTTGAAATGTCATTTATCTTTACTCACTGGGGATGACTCTCTGTAATTCACTCGAGGTTGCAACAGTCATGGATTAATACATCATCCTCCAGCTCGAGAAGATAAAAGCCTAACAAGCTCTAACCTGCTACGCGGGCTATATTTAAGTAGTACAGGGTAATGATAAATATCTCCTATAAAATGTGTTCTCTTCACACTTCCTGTGAAAACTGCTGAGAGAACCAGCTGGTGAGATGGAGCTGATGGTCTTTGTTCGCAGCCCTGTGATCCATCTGCCATGAAACCGGAGAGCTCCCTTCCCCAGCATCCTCTGGACGCAGAGCTGCCTTCAAAAGAGAGGTTGGAGGGGACAGGGTGATGCCATGGCTGGTGTCACTGCTGGTGTCACCTCTTGTTGCTGGTGCCCACGGCTCTGCCATCACTCATCTCACTGCTGCCAGGCTGGCAGGGAGGGAAAGAACTGGGGAGGTGTGGGTGGGGGTAGCATTTTGTTTTTCCTTAACCATGTACTGCTTCCTGTATTGGACATCTTGCAGAACGAAATGAAGAACGGGCTTCTCCACAGAAACGATGTTGCAGCCAGAGTGGGAGAGATGCAGGAAGCGGGAGGAAGCAAAATCACACCCTTACACATAGCGCTTATGGGCCCGGATGCAAACGGAATCACTTCACATTTCCTCATTTCACGTGCAAGTGGTGGATGCTGATAAGCGTGTCGGGACCTCACAGTACAGGCACTTGGACCACGCTCCTCCATCAGGAAGCCAGAAGAGGTCCAGGCCAGTTTAAACACAGTTTTTCCCATTTTCACTGCTGCCTGCTGAGTAAATGTTACCTGATGCTTTCCAGGACTGCTTTTAACACCACAGAGTCTGACCTGCAGCCAGACACTACAACCTCCATCTGGGGAGCGTTCTTCTGCTCAGGGCCTGCAGCGAGCAACCCAACCACGGCGCTGGGATGCAGGCCTAGCTCCTTCTCCATCATGGGAACAATGGAATTTCCAGCAGATGCTGATACCCAGCATCCTTCCAGCACCTCGTTTCTCATTGCAGGCTGCCCAGAGAAGCTGTGGATGCCCCATCCCCAGAGGCGTTCAAGGCCAGGTTGGATGGGCCATGGGCAGCCTGATCTGGTGGGTGGCAGCCCTGCCCATGGCAAGGGGCTGGAACTGGATGGGCTTCAAAGTCTCTTCCAATCCAAGCCATTCTGTGATTCTACAATTCTATGATCACTTTCTTCACTGCTTTATACGTACTGACAACTCACATAAATCACTAGAGGGACAGCGTAGAACTGCAGCTCTCCAGATAGCCTGGAGAAACAGACAGCGAAGCAGAAAGCCCGCTTTTCTGACCTGCTGAACAGGAGCCCATGGCGGCAGCCGCGTTCTTCAGAGCCTCTGTGCGTGCCACTGGAACTGGAACGGTGAACCAATGCAGTTAAAATCACAGCTATCTTCTGCACACATAACACATTTCCCATTACAAACTTCCTAACCTAATTAACACAGGAGAGGAAGCTATCTTCCTTCCATCCACCTGGCCACCTGAAGAGGCTGAACACATCCACCCTAAAACTGCTCCCAAACATCTGCTTCAGATAAAAAGCCATTTGTTTTGTTGAGTTAAAATCTTCCCTGGGCCTTGCCCAAGCCCCTCTGTAGGGAGCTGCAGAAGCCCCCCTGCTCTGTGCAGCGATGGGCCTCCTTCGCTGGCCCTGCCCTAGGCCTCCAGGCCTTGCTGGGGTCCTCTCACCAGCCGTGGCTGTCCCTAATCCACTCATGCTTCCCTTTATCTCTCATGAGTTAGGAGAGCTTTGCCTCAGAAACAGTACGAACATCCCAGCTCAGTCTTTCCCTGCCAATTCTAATTTCAGTTTACTTTGACAGTGCATCTGGATTCCTGAGGGTATTTCTTCTCAGATCATAATGGTCTTAGGATGGGTTACTGTTCAAACATGACCTTGACAACACACTGCTGACCACCATTTTTTTTCCAAAATAATTTTGTAAAGATGATGGATTCAGTTTTCCAGCAACAGCAGAGAGACAAGATAAAACACTCATTACAATTATGAACGAGTAGCACAAACTATCCTTCGCACTGTTCTGTCTTTTTTACAGAACTGATTAGAAATAATACAACTAAATTATAAAGAGAAGAAATTATTAAAAATATATTAATGCATGAACTGAAGAAGAAATCCTCAGCATCTGCCTTTCTCTCTGTTTTTTGATTTTAAATGAAGAAATACCGAAACAAACAACTTTGTAACCTGTTATATAAAGAGCTTTCTTTGAAAAGTGAAAGAGACATTGGACAGTATATTTATGAACCTATCATATTTTCCTTGTAGCTTTACGCTGTATCAGTTTTGGTTTCTTTTTCATCTTCTACCCACTTTTAGACTGTCAGCATTATGTGGAAAGATTATATGGCACTCATTCTGTGCAACACCTCAAGCAGAGCAAAGCCAAGCCAAAGCATTCTAGGTCAATGTGCAAGCCCTACTACCACAACAACACATCTGGCATATCAGGCTTCTGGTGGTGGGCTACACGCAAACCCTCACTGAAAGGAAATATTGTGAAAGCAGTACTAATAATGTGACTAGGCAGCCGTGAATGCTGTAAAGCAACAGAAAATTATAATTCATCTGACCTCTGCAGTTTCTACTCTTGACTGCTGAATTTCATGACTGAAATGTGTGGCAGCTCTTCACCGGAAGAGCACATCAGTTCCGCACACGAACTACAGCTCTGCAGCTTAGGATCTAGATGCCCTTTATGCTGGTCCCGTGAATAAAGTAACAGAAGGAAACCCAGTGTCCAACAGAAGGCTGCACGGGATATGGCACCTTAGAGTATCATAGAAAGAGTGGGAATCCACTGTGGGACAAGAGAAGTTTAGGTGTTGACAGCACGTACAGGGGGCAGTAATTTCCATGCAGTTCTGAAACCATTCAAAACATGGTTACATCTCTGGTCCTTAGTACTGGTTACATTTGTTCTATGTACATGCATGAATCAGAACTACTTATGCCTTGGTAGAAAAGCAAGTTCAGTTTCACCTGTTCAAAGCCCCATCCAGCCTGGCCTGGAAGTGTTCAAGGCCAGGCTGGATGGGCCTTTGGGCAACCTGGTCTAGTGGGAGCTATCCTTGTCCATGGCAGGGGGGCTGGAACAAGATGATCTCTAAGGTCTCTTCCAACTTGAACCATTCTATGATTCATACACCCATACCACCTCTCAAAGTGCTCGCCCCATTCTTTTTTTTAAACAGCCCTAAGGAGAAGTCCTAGGAATTTGTCTAGGGGAGTTTGCTGGGTGTTGGGTAGATTTATGTGACAAAAATCCAGTTGTCCTCAAAACTTGTACAATCAAATCTGTGAAAGTAAATACCAGTCCTTACAGTATAAACAAAAAAATTCTCTATTTTAATTTTGAGATATTTTCCTTATCTGCTGAAGATTTTTTTCGCTAGTAGAGACCTTTGCCCAGGCGCAAACACAATGTTTCTAATAGAGACCTTTCCGCAATTTATAGCTGTCCAAATGACTTTAACTCATCTGAGCAGAGATCAAAGCTGGTGTTTCCCTAGGTCCTGACCTATTACAGGACTTGAAACCATTGAAACTGTTAGCATGAAACCATGGAGAAGGAGCCTGCTTAAAGTCACATCACTGAGAACATGCAGAGACCTGGCTTCAGGGCAGATGTGAGCTCCCTCTGAACTGGGCCGCTGAGGCTCCACGTGGGCTTGCCACTGTGCTGGGCAGGGCTATCTGAGGCAAGGGCATGGAGGCAAAAATCCCATTTAGGTGGATGGAGACTGTGAATCCACTGCTTTCTGTGGTAAGTAGTTTAAACACAGTGTGGAGTTTATCTTAACACCACCATGGAACGTGCTCTTCTCACCATGGAAGGCTCCATTAGAGCAGGAGCCCAGCTTCCATGTGTTGTGTATTAGTAAGTCAGGAAGGGGACAGAACTGTTTCCTGGGAAACAAGCGAAGTTGTGACTGATGCATGTTCTTAACTTTCTGGAAAGAGTACCCTTTTTTTTTTTTAAGTGAAAAAACATATGCAACAAATATGCCTGTTCCTTAGCACAACTTAGCACAACACGGTACTCCAGATTGGGTTTTTACAGAGCAAACAAACAGCAGAAATGACCAGAAGGATTTATAGAACCTTGACAGCCCTAGGTAGAGAGTAGGTTTTGTTTTATTTGCTAGTATTTGCTATTTATATTTATCTGGTCACGCATGTTCTGTTTTAAACGTAATCGCTGCACTTAAAATACTTTCTCTTTGGAAGGAATTGCTCAGCGGATAGAAGCCGGACTCTCAGATCCTGTTTCCAGCTCTCCACTTACTCCCTGGTTAATGACATGTATCTGTATCCTTAATCACAAGGAACCTATTACAACTTTTAATGGGGCAGCCTCATCGCATCCCAGTGGAGTGAGAACTCTTCTTATTACTTCCACTTCAGAGACTGGAATAGAACACTGAGTTCGTCAGGGGAGGCTGCAAACTGGAACTGGCAGCAGGTTGCAGCATGAGGCCAGCTGAAAACTGTAGTGGTGAGGGAAAGGCACAGCTCTCCTGTTCAAACAGAGCAAAATGGGCAAAGGGGAGAGGAGGGAGGTGAGATGCCGACAGCTGGAGGCTGCTGGCAGTTCAGTTACCAGCCCTGAATTTCAGTCAGAGCCCTCGATTTAATGCTCTTGCAAGCTTTTAAGTGCAGTGGCTTGGGACAGACGGGAAAAAAAACCAAAAAACCAACACAACGGCAAAACACAACACCTTCTTTCAAAGCAGCAGGAAGAGACATTTGATCAATCATCAAAAATCATTATTTATTTAAAAAATAAAAAGAGGTTCCTTTGCACATCACTTAATGCCGCTGTTTAATTGACTTTAATAAGGAAGCTAGACATTTTTAAGCCCTGAAAGATAAATGCCGATGTTCTGTTTTCTCACAATAATGTTGGTGATGATGTCATTTAAAACCCATTCAGCAGTTTCTGATCTACTCAGTACTTTCAGGAGAATGCTGTTTTTCAGATTCCTTAACGACAGATTTTGCTCTTGAACTTTGTCCCCTGCTGTTTGCAAAACGATCTGATCACACAGATTATCTCCCCAGCCCCAGTAAATCATCCCAGCTTTGGTTTGTTTTAACACTGCGCTTCTCTCATCTTCCTCTTCTGGAACACTGTCCTCATATAACCCTGAAGAAATATCAGGGAATCGAGAGGAGTTCCAGGGGAGAGCAGAGATAAAACAGGAGAAGAAATGCACAAAACTATTTGTCTGCAATCCTGTTACTGGTGAAAATGCTTTACAAGGTTACCTTGTGGGGAATATGCCCTGTCCAATAGTAAAAAAAAAATCCTTCATGCAGCTGTTCAGTAAAATCCCCAAGTATAAAACACTTCTTTGAAGCCAAATTAATGATCCACAGCACGTTAGAAAGCATTTCTTCTGACATTTCTGTAGACATAAGGTTCTTTCACCCTTCTGCCTTTCAGCAAAGCCTCAGGAACAGACTTGCTCAGATTGATAAAGCCTTGGAACAGAAAACACCGGCAGGGATTTCCACAATGGAAACTATAATGAGGGATACAGGGTGTACATTGTGCGCACTGCCATTCTTTCTGTGTATCTTTACGCTGAAAATTTGGGGATTTAAAGGACATATCCTGTGTCCATTCTAATGCAAGTTAAAAATAGAAATGACAAAGAATGTAATTTCCTTCATCTGTTTTCTTAATGTTTCCTCATGGTTTTATCTGGTTAGTTTCCATTTTGCTTAGCAGTAAAGTTTTAATTTGTATAACTGGCTATGTGGGGAACTAAAAGACGGCCTGCATTTACAAACTACTAAACACTGTCATAAAAATCTTCTGCACAATCTGGATGGTTACCTTAAAACAATGGTATTTCTTTAGGTCAAATCTTGCCCTACCAGTAAAACAGAATAAAAAAAACAAAAACAAAAAAAAAACAAAAAAAACCCACACACACAACAAAACAACAGCAGGAAAGCTAAAGAATGAGGGACAAGTTACAGCAGAGCCTATTCAGAGACCTGAAGGGGTACAAAAACTTTCAGCCCTCCAGCAGAAGCCCCTAATTGCAAGTGAAAGCTTATGCCTCTCAGGCCATTTGTAGATCCTGGAGACAATTATCCTTAAAAGCCCAGTGCCCACCTTCCATCCACCTGTGCCTCTCCGTTAGGGGCCTGGGTGCACCTGCAAGGACCAAGGTGCTACAGACCATCATTAATTTCCACCTAAAATTCTCCAAAACTCTGCAAGAGTTAGCAGGTGGAATGCACAAAATGCTTTTCTCCCAGGTTCCTCAGTTTACCTAAGCCAGTATCCTACATGGACAGCTCCAAATATTGCCCTATTGCAGGAAGGACTCAGCTGGAGATCCTACTCTCCCTTTCCTACCAACTTACAACTGCTCTGGTCCCTTTAGCAGGGAGATGGCAGGTACAAGGCAGGTACAAGGATTCTTCCCCATTATCATGTTTCACCTAGAAATGGCTATCCAATTTACAGCTTCTGTTTTTCAAAGGTGCACAGATTAAACTGCCAGGACATTGATTCTCTTATTTTCTACAAGGTCAGCCCGTGGCAGCTTTTCTAGGGGACAAAGCACAGTGGCTCTGAAACTCCTCCAGACTCTGTTCCGCAAAAGGAAATCCATGAAAGATCTTAAGTGTGAAATCTCTGTCTAAGAGCATCTGAGACTCAAGGGACTCTATCGTGCCCAAATGCCATTGAGGGAGGACCAGTCACTGACTGCTTTGATGAACCAGGTGCTGCTTTCAGTACCTCTTAATGTTGGGCAGAGTTTGACTTGTGCTGTTCCATATGAAGCATTCTTTAACCTTCAAGTCTTTGAGTTACTGAGGATCTGATTATTCTTAAACAATCTCCAGAGAAGCTTTAACTAAAATTCATTTCTGGCCTATAAAATGGGAGAGAACAGTTGCACCAGTGGCTTCAAACCAGCAGATACACAGATCTAAAGAACAAAATGCTTTTATCAGTGTGCCTTGCGTGGAAGCCCAACGGAATCACTGAACATCCCAAGTAAGAAGGTACCCACAAGGATCACGGAGTCCAGTTCCTGGCTTCACACGGGACTACCCAAAATTCAAACCATATTTCTAAGAGCATTGTCCAAATGCTTCTTGAACTCCGGCAGCTTGGGGCCATGACCACTGCCCTGGGCAGCCTGTTCCAGGGCCCGACCCCCCTCTGGTGAAGAACCTTTTCACAATCCCCAACCTGCCCCTCCCCTGACACAGCTCCATGCTGTTCCCTCGGGTCCTGTCGCTGTCACCGGAGAGCAGAGATCAGCACTGCCCCTGCGCTCCCCCTGTGAGGAAGCTGTAGGCCGCCATGAGGCCTCCCTTCGGTCTCTTCTTCTCTGGGCTGAACAAACCAAGGGACCTCAGCCGCTTCTCACCCGTCTTGCCCTCCAGACCCTTCGCCATCTTCGTAGCCCGCCTTTGGACGCTCTTCTCTACTGGTTTGATCTGCCTCTTACCTTGTGGCGCCCAGGTCACATCACTGGAAAATAAATATCCTTGCATTTAAGAAGAGGGAATCGTGTCATTGTTTCAAAATACTTTCTAGTT